>JANAVB010030817.1:16695117-16783473 GCA_029216955.1 Iris pallida | reverse complement strand
ATCGAGTTTTGTACAAGAGAAGGAGAATATTATGGAGACCATAAGGCCGTGTGCGGTTAACAAAATCATCTTCGACTACAAATTCCAGACGCGGCGTCTGTTAGGTCAATTAAGTGTGGCCGATGTCTTTTTTGAGTTAGATCTATGAAGAAGCTACCAACAAATAGGCATCCGATCGGGGGCGAGTGGAACACTACGTTTAAGATGAGAGTAGTTGAGTGGTTGGTCATGTTGTTTGGGCTGGCTAACGCACTCGAGTATTTAGAGCACTATTTGAGGTTTCCGTACACGTGCGAGCCTATAATGGAGTTTCAACCGGGGTGGCGACACACTTAGTAGGAGGGCTTAGTTGCTAGCCAATCTAGGAGGTGCTCGAGTTGGAATACATTAAAGAACTTTATGCGGAAGACAAGGGTTTTGTAGAGGCTTGGGAGCATGCTAGTAAAAAACAAGTCATTATTGAATTTTAAAAGTGTTGAAGAAAATTAATGACGATGTTCACGTCATAGAATTATCAGGTTTGAAGGGATTTCATCAACATTCTACGTGAGAGACATATATATCCATTATGCAGACGACAATGTATTTTATCGAGTCACGGACAAGGAAGAACTCGGGTCGAGTTCTCTACAAACGGAGGGGTCTGACGCGAATGTTGTAATAGGTCTCAACACATATTTGAGCTTTGAACGACACAACACCGATATTCTTGATGCAGAGAAATTTTGGCCAAAAGTTTGCTGAAAAATTTCATGCAACTTTTGGCGTACAATCGGCATATTGGGCTGACCTATTTTGGGTCGTATGTTAGACAATTTTTTGGTATATTTTTGATAAATAGAATCTTCCAAATTTGTAGAGACAAGCTAATTGTTAATTTTTTTTAATATTAATATTGAGTTTTCTCTTGTGATCCACGTTTTAAAGAATTGAAATTTTAGTCCTCGTGATCTTGGGTTCTTGGTTTTCAAGCGATCGATGTTTCCTTGCTATGTCCGGTACTATCCATGGGATTGGGATTTGTATTGCACTTTGATTTAAGGTTTTTTCTGACGTACATAATACATCATGCTTTATTTTTATCGTTATTTGTGAAATTCTTATGTGAATCCTGTACTTTTACCCTACTGTCTCTATCTTCAAAATGTCTAGGTATAAGGTTTTGCTTGTACACCAAGTATAAAGAGCAGAAATTCGGCATTTTATTGTTCAGAAGGTATGAAATAGGTATCTGTAGCTTATTATCCACTGCTTAGATGGTAAAATAAACAAGTTGTTATGATGAAAGCAATAGAAGGTAAATAGAGGTATGAGATAATAGAAATTTAATTCCCTACACTCAAGAATGCTCAGTCATTGCTAAATCTACCAAGTCAGGTGAAAAGGGAGGATCATAAAGAGCCAAACATAACTGACCTCTTGGAAAGCAGGAAGTTAAGACATCCAAGGACATGAAAATAAAAGCACTAATGTTCTACTTGATAAAGGGATGGTTAATTTCTATTTCTCACTAGTCTTCCTCAATTGTCCTAATTATGCAAGTGAGCAGCTAGTTATGTTGTACTTTAATAAGGTCATCGGAAGATGGTCTTATATCTGTATGGTAATTATTTTGGATGTAACACTTCTAATAAGTTTCTGGCTACATGAAACTTAATGCGGATAGATAAGACCAGATGCAACAACTTCTTGTTGGTTGCATTAAGAAACTGTCTGGTTTTCAATGTTGAATGAAGTGAAATGCAGCGTGACTATAACAAAAAATCTAGTAGGAGCTACGAAAAGAGGGAAGAAGGGAGGAAAGGCCGTGAATAAGTTGGATTAAAGTTGTGAGAAGTGATACAATGCTTGCAGTAATTGTGCCAGGTAAGGCAACAACTGGTTGTTCACAAAAATGCTGTCATGCTGTATAAATGGTATGGGAGGGAAAAAAAAGCCCTCAGAATGTGGGTTGTGGTGGTTTCTTTTCTTCTTATGTTGGAAAATTTTGTGATGGTTACTCTCACCAAATTGAGCCACATCTTCTACCCATGAACCCATATTGGCCGGTAAGTATGTTCTTATTGAGATTGTTTTAAGTATGTTCTTATTGAGATTGTGCTTAGGTAAGAAGAAAGGCTTCTACAACTAGTATTATGCCTTGAAATGTGTCCTAGAAAACCATAGAGTATATTTTTTGTGTATATCAAACACTATAGTTTACATATCCACAAGGTACTAAATGGCGGTAGGAGGGTGTGCGGCGGAGAGGGTCCCGCCTACCGCCTAGGCACTTAATACATTTTGGACATTGTTTTACTATTTTATCATTTTTTTGTGTGCATAAAATGTATATTTTAAGTGTGTTTTATGCATAACAAAGCGGTAGACAAAGATGTATGAAGTTTAAGTCTTGTAAAAGTGAACCATAGGTCCATAATGCTTGCAAAACTGTTTTACCAAAACATCTAGTCAGGTATTGCTCTGCCACGACGTACTCCTACGCAGTCTCACCTCTGCCTATGCCGCCAAATCTCCGCTAGCCGCCTACTCTACCACCAATGACAAAAGCATTGCGGAGAACGGCTGCCTAGCACCTAGGCTGCTGTCTCGACTGCCATTTAGAACACTTCATATCCAACATCTTAAAATGATTGTTTCAGCTCCTGTAATCACCTATATATTGAATGAATTTGTCAACTACTGATTAAATAGTAGTCATGTAAGTATTTCTTCCATATATTTTAGCATAAACTTAAGTTTGTTGGTTACATTAACTTTGCAGTGCATTGTTGGTGCATGCAGGTATATTTAATATTTTTGTTGGTGCATGCAGGTATATATTTTTTTCTTGAGTCCATATATATATATATATATATATATATATATATATATATATATGAGCCCCGTCCGTCTCGACCGTTGGATCGAGCGGACGCGCGCGTGGGCCCCACGCGGCCCGCTCGATCCAACGGTGCACGAGGGAGGGGGAAGGGGAGGGCTCTCGCGGGGCTCCGGGAGCGGGTCTTTTGATCCGCTCCCTATATATATATATATATATATATATATATATATATATATATATGTTCTTGAGTGAGATAGGGAGAGGAACTAGGTTTTAGTGGTTATAGAGACTTCTTTGAGGAAGTTTGATATGATCGGTTTAGACTGCATGTCACATTTGCCTTATTTCTCAAAGAAACATATATATTGAGTTAAGCATCCAGGTTTTGACTACTCTTGAAGCATATACATGGAATGTCCCCCCTTTTTTCACATGCAAATGTGCCCCAATTGATTTCATAGATGCACTAAAAGTTAAGTGATAAGGTAACCTTTCACAGAAAGCCCGACATGATAGAGTATGAATCACCTCTACTAAATATCCAATAATGTGTCCAATTCTCATTCGATGAAATAAAGGATGGGTTTGACTCCAATTTTGGATGCTGAATGCAGCTCATGGAATGATGCCTCACAGAAGAGTTATATTGGGCTATTTGTGAGTTGCAAGAAAGAGATGTGATTTGTGGAGTGGCCTTACACGGGATTCCCTGCAGTATCAGTACCTGCAAACCTGGAAACAAGTAGGAACAAGTTCTGTGGTTATGTTTTGGTTTTAAGTTGACCATGTGGTCTTTGATTTATCTTAGTTGTGTGGATTAGTTAATAATTCAGCAGTTGCACCATCTCTATTACTACTCTGTTAACCCTTGGAAACCTCGACATCATACATGTGTGCATGTGCATGCGCGTACGCGTCCCAGTGCGCACGTGGACCAATGGCAGATGGTAGAGGAGATACTTTGATTTGCTTAGGAAATAAGAGAACAAGGCCAGAGGGAATGCTTCTCTAGAGTGAGACCCATCTCTATCCTCATACAAGGAATTTAATTTGGGTTGGGGTGATTGGGAACACAGAGTTGTTGATTCCATACCTCTACAGAGATTCTAATCCAACATGATGGGCTACAGTGAAGCAGGATAATATTAGTATTACTTTCTTGCAAGCTTCTCTTTTGTCTTCATTGTGTCCATGAAATATTGTTGGGTCATTGGCTTATAATTGAAGAAAAAGGGAGTTATGGGTGAACATTCCCCAGCACTTCCATATGTTCCCTTCTCTTCTCTTAGATATTCCTTTATATATCTCTCATGGGTAGGCCAATGCAGCAGACACAATTTGACCGGGGAAGGTTTAACGAGTGTTTGGAAGGCACATGAACCAGTGATAGTTTCAAAGGAGACAACCTTGGAGGGCTAACACAGTGATAAACAAGTAGAGAAGAAACAAATATGGTTCTCTTGAGGTGTGAGAGCACTTGATCTTTACATTAAAAATTGGTGCTCATGCTCTAGGCATGGAGGATCTAATGTTAGAATCTCAGGATTACATCCTTGACACTCCCCACATTTACTATGCGTTTATCTTTTTGGGATATTTTGATTTGACTCACACCTGAGGATCTTGTCTTCTTGCCTTTTCATATGGCCAGCTCAGATTGATGAAAAGTTTAGGACCTTAGACGTTTGCCCTCTAACTCACAAACAGTGTCTTTATGGATACCAAGGCCTCCCTTCCTCTTTCAGATTGAGATCAAAGGAAGGAGAAAGGCCTGTTTTTTTCCTTCCTTCTTTGTTTGCTAATAATGAACTGTGGAGGGGAGCCACAGCTGTTCATGACTAGGACTCCTGCAATTAGTTAGTCCTCAGCAGTTGTACATATGTCCATGTTGGATCCAGTCCTTCTGTGGCAATACCCTCCTATTAGAAAGCAACCAACCTTCAGTGGCATTGTCACTCCAAAATGCAAGAACTGTTCTCTAAATTGTTTGATTGAAGGAGAAGTCTTCTCTAAATTGTTTATTACTCTCTCTTGGTCTTAATGCTTGCCTCAATGGTAAGGCTTTTTGCTTGCATTATTGCATCCTGGAGGATGCGGGTTTGAGGCGTGGGAACAACCTCTGCATAAATATATATGGGTTAAAACTTTGTACATCTTGACCCACCTCGGACCACTTCTACTCTTCATCCAAACAAAAGAAGTGTCGTGTTTTTGTTTACACTTCCTGTGCACAAAAGTTCTCCATCCAAAAGGATTTACCAGGAAGTGCATGTCTCACATTTGCACTTTCCACTTCTTGCTATCCAAACAGGTCTAACAACCTGGTGTTGGAAATAACCACCAAGATCTGTTGAGATTTTCTGCACAACCGCTGGAGATCTTTTTGAGTGTTGCAGGACAACCTGGTATTGAAAGTGACCACCAAGATTTGAAACCATTAGGTTCTATTAGTTAGTTGGTAAACCTTTTGCATGATATTCCTTAAAGGGAATTTAGTGGCTATTACGCTGCTATAAAACATGGGCATGTTCAGATGCATGCTTTTATTAGAATCTGATTGACATGAAGTAGTGGGTTGCTGAGGATCCATTAATGGGTATCCTGGCCACTTCAATCCTAGTTTTTCTTTAGGAGATTTTTATTCTGTTATTTACTTGGACTTCTTAATTATGCTTGTTTTTATAACCATGCAATGTGTGTAGAGAAAGAAAGAAAAGGGGGTTGGGGGGGGGGGGGGGGGGGGGGGGGGGGGGGGGGTGGTGCTTGTGATGAAGAAAAAACAGAGCAATATGACCACTTCCGAGATCAGAAATGAATTAATAGGGACAGAAAACTGAACAGAACCGAAAAGACTCACTTTAATTGTTACCACCACTCTTGACAAAAGAAACAAAAAGAATTTATTAGGAGAAAAGAAAGCAAAGACTGTTTATTTCCCCTGCACTTCTTGAGAGTCAAAGAAAGAAAACACAAAGCCACCCATAGATCTCTTAGAGATGCATCCATACAATTAGTTCCATTTGTTTCCTTCATAACAGGGGGAGGAAAGGAACCTGACTGTCGCCTTCACCCCTGCAAACCTATTGACAAAGTAAAAACCAAATGTAAACACGGTGATACATCAAGCATCAGCAGCAAGCACAACCCAGAAAACTAGGTATACTTACTGAGTGTGGTTCCACAGTGCCAGATGATTGCAAATAACCTAAATGCTTCCCTAATGCTGGTTTTCCCTGCAAGAGCCGATATCGAAATATGTCTACTCTAGTAAACAGTCGGGGGGAGAGAGAAGCAAAGTAGAGGGAAAGCTTGAAATGTACCTTGAAATGAGTTGCGGAGAAGCCGAAAGATAACTCCTCTTTAGTTTGGTGGTTCTTGTTCTTGTTGTTAGTGGTGGTGGTGGCATCAGAGCTGGTCTGCATAATTAATGATAATCCTCAATGCCGGAGAAAATTGGAGACAAAAGAACTCATATAGGTATTATATGTGGCTATAAATACAAGGTGGCTTGCCGTGGAGAAGCTGAAGAAAGGGGAGCTGGCGGTATCGTCACAGTCTGCAGCAGCGCTCTTCTTCTTGCCACCATTGTGTTGCAATGCAGCCAGAGGGTGGTGAGATGAGGCAGAGCAGAAGCAGCAGCCAGTGGTGGTGCAATAGCAGTAGCGTTCGTGATCCTCCTCATGGAGATGGGGTGGGCCTGACGAAGCATCGGAGACCATGGAAAGGTCCTCTTCTTCATCTTCATAGTACTCCACTTCTTCTTCTTCTTCTTGCATGGAGATAGCTGTGTGGAAGGGAAGAGAATTGGGTTTCTCGTTGGACTGGTCCAAGTACATGGTCCAGCCAGATTGGCAGCCGCTGCTGCATGCAGAGGTCTTCCTCTCTTCCTCTCTCTCATCCATTGTCATCATCATCTGCTATCAAATGAGAACGTTGCAAGCCTTTCTATGTTGCTTGCTCTCTCTTTCTCTAGCGTGTACTTCTACTACTACTACTATGAGGAGGAGGAGGAGCTGGGACTAATAACTAGCAGTGGAAGTGAGTGACATAAGTAAAAAGTGGGAGGGGTGGCAGAAAAAAAAAACGAGTAGAGTCCCTCCCAAATCCCAGTATGGTTTTGTCCTTTAGCCGTGCTAGCCTTTACAAGAAAGCCAGTTGGGCATTGGGTTCACTAGTTCACAAAGAAGAGCTCATCGCTCTTTCTCACCTCTTTTGTTCATTGTGTGTGTATATATTGAGAAGAGAGAGAGAGAGAGAGAGAGAGAGAGCCACAACGGCTTCACATGCATTACAGCAAGGCACTGTGTACTCTTTATATGTTCATTATTTTTCTATCAAATCCCGTGAACAGATTGAAAATGGGAGAGGAGCTTTATTGAGAGATGTTGCATCAATGTATTTATTCATTCACATTGGATTCGCCACATCACCCCTGGGCATGAACCGTACGACATACTGTTACATCAGGTACGTATACATTCAAGAGTATTCTCACATGCCCTTAATTTTTTTGTTACAAATATCCTATCTTGTGAGATTTATGCTACAAATTGTTTTGCTAGCTATCGTTGTTGCAAATCCGAGGGTTCGACCCTCCCTATCGCTTGCAGGAACAAAATGGTAAAAATCGGTATACTTTTGGCCACAGGAGAACACAGTCAATGTACCCTGACACAGTTTTGGCTGCTGATACGGTCATGTATCAATGTATCGACCCCTCTAGGACTTTTGATTTCTCGGAAGGCGGTAGTGAATCCTACCCAGTTGATATCGAGAGAGAACAATCGATATCATCTTTCTCGGAAAGACTTTGTATGGGCTGATCAATCGATGTCGAGAGAGAACAAGATTATTGACACTGAAATACAGGTCATTCGTACCGGTTCGCATAGTAATGGCAGTGGATACGGAGGGGAGGTTCTAGCTAGCGGATAAAGAGAAACTATATCTGATCATTATTTTGTGCACGGGATAGGTTTCTAATGATTTAGTCTTAGGGTACCCCTCAATGTTTTGGGCTCTCAGTCGGCACATGCAAAAGAAAACTTGAAAAGTTCACAGTAATATCGATCAAGTCATAGGGAAAAAGTGCCTGCTGGATTTCCTAGAGAGTCATCACATGTCAATCTCGGACGTACGAACAGCAATTGTTTCATGGAGAGAACACCCTCATTGATTGGCAAAGTCTTTTACATCATTTACACAATTAATCTTGCATTATTTTCAGGTTATATATATATATATATATATATATATATATATATATATATATATATATTGGATATTTCATTTGTAGATGGAACAGTGTGGATTATGTACGAGAGTTGTAAAGTTGTACATGAGCATCAATCTAGGTTTTTCAAGGTTGGTTTGTTCATACCTCGTTCATATCGTTTGTGCACTCCACACAAGCAACATGCATATTGAAGGAATTGGGATACGAAATTAATTGTATCACATGCAACCACCTCCATCTAAGAGTTTTCTTCTCCGAAAGCAAGGGCCTATTGTATATTAAGCAAATAAAATAAAGGGAAGGTCCATTGCTTCCTCTTTCTATGTTGTTTCTACCTAGCTTTGCTCAATATCGAGATGAACACACAATTGGCACCCACATAGTTAACACACCCCAGCTGTGAACATGTGCCCAGACACATGCCGATCCAGCTATGGGTATGACATGTATTTTAGCAACCACAGGCTTGTTGGATCTCTGTTTTGTGAGAACAAAGACCGACCAAGTAATTACTCCCTTTTGTAGCAACATTTCCTTCGCTTAATTATCTTTAGTAGTTCATCTTCTCAGGAACTTGGATGACTATCCACCATCCAATATTTGTGTATGGTGTTATCGCCACCGCACGAAGGGGGCATTTGGTACGCGGTATTTTTTTTTATTTCCGGAAAAATTTAAGATGGGAATCTATAACCACGTTTGTTTGGCTTATAAAAAATTTATTCCCGAAAATTATAAATACCCGGGTAAATAGTTTACCCACAAAATATGAGAATTCTATCCCTTGAGAATAGGTGGATTTTTTTTTTTGTCGGGCAAAAAAAAAATTGTCTAAATTTTTTTCTTCTTTTTTGATCAATTTTGATTAGTTTGAACATTTTTTCTTCTTTTGTCGTTTTTATCGCTTTTTTGTCATTTTTTGTCGTTTTAAGCAATTTTTTGTCGTTTTTACCCATTTCTATCTTTTTTTGTCACTTTTAATTATTTTTTGTCGTTTTTATCGCTTTTCTGTCATTTTTACCCATTTTTTTTGTCGTTTTAAGCGATTTTTTTTTTTTGTCGTTTTTATCCAATTTTTGTCTTTTTTGTCACTTTTTGATTATTTTTGGTCATTTTTTACCCTTTTTTGTCGCATTTTTTGTCAATTTTTGTCGTTTTAAGCGATTTTTTGTCGTTTTTACCCATTTTTGTCTTTTTTGTCACTTTTTGATTATTTTTACCCAATTTTTGTCATTTTTGTTGCTTTTTTGTCAATTTTTATCGTTTTTAAGCAATTTTTTGTCATTTTTGTAGTTTTTTGTTGTTGTTTTTACCGATTTTTTAGTCGTTTTTTGGTCATTTTTACTGATTTTATGGCATTTTTTGTCATTTTTGTCGGTTTTTTGTCGCTTTTACCGATTTTTTTGTCGTTTTTGTCACTTTTGGTTTTTTTTTTTGTCGTTTTAACCGATTTTTTGTCCTTTTTTGTCCTTTTTTCGATTATTTTCGTTTTTTGTCGTTTTTTTGGTTATTTTTTTGTCGTTTTTTAAATAGATTTTTTTGTTGTTTTTAACCTTTATTTTGTCGTTTTTAACCGATGTTTTGTCATTTTTTGTCGTTTTAACTGAATTTTTGTCCTTTTTTGTTGTTTTTATCGATTATTTTTCGTTTTTGTCGCTTTTGGTTATTTTTGTCGTTTTAACCGATTTTTTTGTTGTTTTTAACCGATTTTTTGTCCTTTTTGTCGTTTTTATCGATTATTTTTCGTTTTTGTCGCTTTTTGGTTATTTTTTTGTCGTTTTAACCGATTTTTGTTGTTTTTAACCGATTTTTGTCATTTTTAACCGATATTTTGTTATATTTTGTCGTTTTAACTGATTTTTTGTTTTTTTTTTTTGTCGTTTTTGCCGTATTTTGGTTTTTTTTTTATCGTTTTTTACCGATTTTATGTCGTTTTTTGTCGTGTTTTGGTTATTTTTGTCGTTTTTACCCTTTTTTTTGTTATTTTTTGTCGTTTATACATTTTTTGTCGCTTTTTGGTCTTTTTTGTCGTTTTAACCGATTTTTTGTCGTTTTTTTATCGTTTTTGTCGTTTTTTTTATTATTTTGTCGTTTTTACTATTTTTTTGTTATTATTATTTTTTATTTTTTTTCGGAAATATTTATATTGTCACCAAACATGGGAATGTAATTTTCCAGGGAATTTAATTCCTTGGAATTTGATTCCCGGAAATATAGAATTTCCGGCTATATAGTATTCCGCATACCAAACGCCCCCGAAAGGTCTGCAGTTTGGTGACCGCTAGACCTCCTAATCAATCCTTAATTTTCACCTATTTCACTTAGGGGCTGTTTGGATAGCCCGAGGTGGGGTGAAAGTGGATGTCAAAACCACTTTTTCTTGCAACTGTTGGTTGAAAAAACCACTTCCACCGTTTGGTAGGTCTTTGGTTCTGGGCTTGGATGTGTCCCATCCTTGGAGAGAAAATAATTTTTTTTTCCTCTCTCCACTTCTTCCCACCTACCGGCTGGTTGAGGAGTAACTCTAGCGGGAAGAGCTGCATTTCTTGGACAGTTGCATGCTTGTAACTCTTCTTTCCTTGCGGTTCGTCTCTGGTCACCTTCCTCCTCTCCCGCCACCACCCGCCAAGGTGAGACCTTCTTCTTCTCCTGACCCTGTTGATGGTTTTTTTTTTGGTTGGAAAAGGAGAGAAATTTGTAGATCTATGCCAAAAATTTGTAGATCTGCTGGTAGATCTGAGTTTTCTTCTCCGAAATTTGTAGATCTATGCCAAAAATTGGTAGATCTGCAAATTTGTTCTTTGAAAAGGAGGGAAAAATGGTTAGATCTGGTTTTATTTGGGTTCGAGAAAGCCAAAATAGTGGTAGATTTGAGTTTTCTTCTCCGAAAACGCAAAAAATTTGTAGATCTATGCTCTTTTATGGTGTAGATCTCTGGTTTCTTCTTCGAAAAAGCGAAAAAAATTCGAGAAACCTGCTGTCTGCTTGTCCTGGTTCTCTTTTATTTATTTTTTTTTGTTCGAAAAGCCAAAAAACAGAAAAATTGGTAGATCTGCCAATTTTTTCTTCGAAAATGAGAGAAAAATGAGTAGATCTGGTTTTATTTGGGTTCGAAAAAGCAAAAAAGGTGTTAGATCTGAGTTTTCTTCTCCGAAAACGCAAAAAATTTCTAGATCTATGCTCTTTTATGCTGTAGATCTCTGGTTTCTTCTTCGAAAAAGCAAAAAAATTGTAGATACCTGCTGTTTCATTGTCCTGGTTCTCTTTTAATTTTTTTTTGTTCGAAAAGCCAAAAAACAGTGGTATATCTGTGTTATTTTCTTCGGTGTGGACATGATGTTAGTTTACGATCAGTGGTATATCTGTGTTTTTTTTTGTTCGACAAGCCAAAAAACAGTGGTTATTGCCAAAAAAACAGTGGTATATCTTTTAATTTTAAGTCGATCATGGTTGAAAGAGTGCATGATATAGGAGCTGTAACGTTTACGATCCTTTATTTTTGTTTTTTGTAGATGGATTTGTCGAATCCCAATGATCCGTTACTTAATGCCGCAGTCGGTAGTATACTTACTGTCATAACTATAATATTGACTCTAATTGAGAACGAGGACAATGACCGACTAGGCATTGCAAAAGAACCGTCCCTAATCAGAGAACAGTGGAGGCAAGCCCACATGTATCGAATTTTGACGGCCGGACTAAATAATTGTGTTCATTATCTAAGAATGAGCAGTGCTGCTTTCTATGGTCTCGCAAATATTTTGCGTTCCAATGGGTCGCTCCATGATACGCGATATGTTTGTGTGGAAGAACAAGTAGCCATATTTCTTTACATATTGGGACATAAGGCAAAAAATAGAGTATGCGGTATTGAATTCATTCGATCCGGAGAAAACAATTTCTAGGTATTTTAATAAAGTTCTAGGTGCAATATGTTCTAGTCAAGAACGATTTGTGAAGCAACCTGGGTCTGAAACTCCGACGGAGATAAGGAATGCAGCAGAATGGTTTCCTTATTTTGAGGTAAAGTTAATTAAAAAATTCAGTTTATGTTATATAACCTACCAATATTAAATGTTAAAGATGGATTTCGTTGAAATGTAGGATTGTATAGGGATGATAGATGGCACCCACATCCAAGCTACCCTCCCAGCCTCTATAGTGGCGAGGTTTAGGGGTAGAAAACAAGTAACACAAGGAACACTCAATGGCAGAGGCCCTTAGTACGGGGTTCAAGAGCCCCATAGAGAAGATGGGGGCTCAACTATTTGCTTTAGATGGATATGAGCCCAATGTTTTGATGAATGCCTACAATTTTTTTTGCACGGACAACTTGGAGGCAAATAAGTTCACAGGGTTGCCCGAGAAATTCCAAAGGGCATGGCTAGACAACTTCGTGGAACACAACTAGTGTTTTGAAACCATGGTGCAACTGATGTCTTTTTGTAATATTTGGTCAAACAACAACCTACTGCAGCATGTTCTTTTGCTGCTATTTTGTAATATTTGGGAAATACTGATGTGCTTTTCATACTTCAGTCAAACAACACCTGATGCAGCATGATCTTCTGCTGCTGTTTTGTAATATTTAGTAATGTACATGCCTAAGTTATGTTGCTGATGCAGCATGATCTTCTGCTGCTGATGCAGCATGATATGATTCACTGATGCAGCATGATATGATTCACTGATACAACATGATATGATCTTCTGCTGCTGTTTTCCAACATTCAGTCAATATTTCCATGTTCTGTTTGCATGATATGATACAATATTATCCTGTTCTGTTTTAAATGATTCAATATTGTCCTGTTCTGTTTTATGATGCAGCATGATATGATACAATATTGTCCTGTTCTGTTTTATATGATTCACTCAATATTTCCATGTGCTGTTTTGTATCCAATATTTCTTTGTAGCATGTCATACTACGTCGTTTTGAAAGGGAGGAAGCAAGGAGTGTACACAACTTGGGCTGAATGTTACATGCAAGTGAATGGGTATAAAGGCGCTTGTTATTTCAAGTGCCATGATTATGAGGAGGCTAGGGGTTACTTCCAATCGAGTGATAGGGATCGACGAACTGGTCCTAAGGGAGAAGATGTAGTTAATGGCCACCCAACGGCCATTATTGCTATGTTGGGTTTTCTTACGTTACTTGTTTCACTTTTGGTTTGGACCTATATTATGTAGGTCAAGTGTGATATGTAGAACAAAGTAAATTTTGTAATTGGGGCCAAACCTGCTGCCTCATAAAGCTACTCGTGCATGTAATGACAATGTTGATGTTATCTTTCTTTGCAGGGGTTGTCTTCGAATGAAATATGAAGGTGGAACCGATATTAGAAGCTAAAGTTGACGGCCTCCCCTGCCTAATTGGTGATGGATGGAGGTAGCCAACTCTTAGCTAAGTTTTAGACAATGATGAGGAGGGTAAAACCTTTGAGTCTAAAACAAACGTCCGTCTCGAGAACACAAATGAGGAAGGTGCCCTATGATGATCACCCAAACTTGATGGCCACCCCCACCAATTTGGTGATGGAAGGCGGTAGTCAAGTTTTCAAATTGGCGATGATGAGTGGGATGGTGATTCCTTTGAGCCAATTACTACAATATCATTTTATTGAGTTTGTACTTCCTTTGACCAATCCTTTGAGTTTGTAATTCCTTTTCAGTTTCCAGTTTTCAGTTTATATTTTCTTTTCAGTTTCTTCACTTTTTTGGCTTTCTTTGATATATGAAACCTACAGTTTTTAGTTTGTAATTCCTTTTCAGTCTTCTGTATTTGGCAATCTGCAGCTACTGGGTACATGATATTTCAGTTATCAATCTGCAGCTACTGGGTAGCAACTGGGTACATGATATTTCAATTTATAGTTTGTAATTCCTTTTCTTTGATATATGAATCCTTTGAGTTTGTAATTCCTTTTCTTTGATATATGAATCCTTTGAGTTTGTAATTCCTTTTCTGCTGCAGTTTTTAGTTTTCAGTTTATACTTTCTTTTCAGTTATCAATCTGCAGCTACTGGGTACATGATATTTCAATTCCTTTTCAGTTTGATTCTGCAGTTCTTTGATATATGAAACCTACAGCTACTCCTCTTTCAATTCCTTTTCAGTTTTCAGTTATACTTTCTTTTCAAGCTTTTAATCTGCTATGTACATTACTAAATGTGGAGTTTCCAGTCTTCTGCTGCAGTTTTCAGTTTTCAGTTTATACTTTCTTTACAAGCTTTGATATATGAAACCTACAGCTACTCCTGTATTTGGAGTTTCTTGAATGGGCTATGATGAAACACAAAATGTGGGCTATGTTGCTGTATCTGCTGTATTTGGCAATTCTTTCTATGGAGTTTTTCACATGATAGTATATGTTCAATGCCAACTATGTCTGCTGTATTTGGCAATTCTTTCTATGCCAAGTTGGTCTGCTGTATTTGGCAATTCTTTCAACCAACAGTTGCAAGAAAAAGTGGTTTTGAATTCCACTTTCACGCCACCTCGGGCTATCCAAACAGCCCCAGTATCATTTTTTCAGATGATTGTATATGTTCTTCCTCAGTTTTCTTGAGGACACATATCTGCTCACCTTGAGTATCATTTTTCCAATGACTGTTGGGCTATGTTGCTTAATTTTTTTTTTCAAATGGGGAGCAAGAGGAGTTCTTGCCATGTTCTTATAATGTGCTGTTGCTGTATTTTGCCAATAACTTGGTTTAACTTGGAAATTGAATGGTTGCCTTACTTATATTTGATGAATCCTATAGCCAAGCTCTGAGCCCATTTCTCTTTTTCATATTGTTGCCTTTGTATGCAAAGTTTTTCACTTTCGAGTATCAACTTGTTGTGCTTTTTTGGCCTTTCTTAAGTTGGTTCAATTTATTACGGTTGGGAACTCTTTTTACCAAACAATGAGCTACATTCTACTGCAGTTTTTGGGCTATGATGAGATTGTGAGGAAACCTGCTTGTCCATGTTCTGATTCAAACATGTTCAGTTTCTGATACAAGCTCGGATACATGTTCAGTGTATGTACTTTGTAACCTGCTTGTCCATGTTTTCAACTGTGGGCTATGTTGCTGTATACCTGCTTGTGTATGGCTCCTTGTGTATCAATGTAATTTGGTATCAATGTATTGTGAGGACAAAAACCAAGCTCTGAGCCAATTTCTCTTTTTTGTGTATGGATGCTTGTGTATCAATGTATTTCACATGCTTGTGTATCAATGTATTGATGAATCCTATAGCCAAGCTCTGAGCCAATTTCTCTATTTTTTGTATGGCTGCTTGTGTATCAATGTATTTTGGAGGTATTTTCTTGGTGGTATAGCGGCTTGTGTATGGTTGCTTGTGAAATATTCTTCATTTTAATTTGGGGCGGTAATCTTACCAAGGTAGCCATATCTCCACCCATATTCCACTTTCAAGTGGCATCCAAACATTGAAAGTCAAATATTTCTTCCCCATCTACACTTTCAAGTGGCATCCAAACACAACACATTGAAACTCCCCCATTTGCGGGGGGACAAAAACCATGTTTCCAAACACATTTTGGAAACTCAAAGTACTTGCAAGTGCTATGAATTACATCATATGGAAAGTGCAACTTTCACACTTTCGGAGAGCTACCACGAACCAAACAGGCCCTATAGTGAGGCTTACGAAGTATGAAAGGCCATTTTGCGCTCAGCTGTAAACGGGTTACGGGGACCATGATCGTAATAGTCTATACACGGTGCAATAGGAGTGAGCAATCTGGACTGATATGGGCCATGTCAAGGTTGAAGATTGATAGGAGAGAAGATTAAAGAGAGTACAAAGAAGAGCCAGATGATAGGCTTCCTGAATCCCATCCAAGTTGGTACCTTGTTTTGAGAGGGTACGTGGGGAAACATTTTCCAAGCCTCTTTTAAGTTAAACCTGCTTACAACCCTTCTACAACCAAATGCTGCGTGGCCGGCCTCCATTGGAGGGGAGAGGTGAGGCGTGTGGGACCATGTTAGCGGGAGGTAGAGTAGGTTGTAAGAAAGATGTAAAGGTTTGACAGTAAACTTAGCATTATTCTTTGCCAATTACATCATGGGGTGAAAAAAGGATTTTGCCTGAGCATATCATGAGTCCAAGAGCAGCCCCATTCTTTGGTTTTCTTTCCCATCTCTGAGCACTCTCTCCACATGCATGAGGACTTTTGGGTCTCCCATCCTCACCTAGAGAAACTAAGTTCTCATTATTCACCAAACATAACATTTTCCTGCATACTGCTATATCCTCATATTGATGTCATTGCTAAACCCCTCTCTGAAAAAACACACACACACAACACTCATTACACTGATGGATTTTATGTCCACAATGACTGATTTATGTCAATTATTATAGTCAACTAACAACAACAAAGTCTTTATCTCAAACTTTTGGGATCGTCTGTTTCATCCTCTTGTCCCATTCGGCTAAAAATCCTATTATTCTGAATTGTGTTATTTAAGTGATTGTTTTAGCATTTTTTGATTCTTACTGTGGTTTATCATATATAGATTCCTAAATATTCTCTCATGAGATGTGCATTATATAATTCATATCAGACCCGTTTGTCTAAATATTATTCTGAATTGATTTCACAAATAGAAAAAGAAACAGAAAAAAGGGAACATAGGACATGGTCATTAACAAACACGTAAATGGAAGAAAATGAGGATTCAATTAGGCAACCCCAAAATTTATGATAACAGCTTTGTTGTCGTTGTTACAGTTCAAGAATGCTGAGGAGGTATGGATTAACACATTATTAAAGTATTTACAATGAGGACTCTGATTATTTGAGGTCCATAGCAAGTGGCAACAGCTAATCTAACTCATCAATTGCTTCAACACACATTTATGAAGAATATGTACTGATGTAGCTCCTGCATACTTCGTTTGTGTTGGAGTGGGTGGGGTTCCCAACCTATGTGGAGAAGATCCCGGAGTGCGACGAGCGCCGTTCGATGTCGAAGAAGCTCGGGAAGTAGGCAACGAGGGTTGCTACTGCTGTTGCTGCTCCAAGGGGAGCTTCTGGAACTGGGCCACCGAGTTCGGGCCGAACTCGGTCCCAGGCCGAGTTCTGGCCGAACTCGGTCTGGCTGTTCCAGAATGTTGCTGGTAGGTTCTGTTTGCCCGACACAGAGTTCTGGCCGAACTCTGTGTCGTCGGGGCTGAGCGGAAATTTGGGGTGATTTTTCACCATTGGATCTAATCAAACGGTCCAGGTTTGTTGCGGGATTAGATAGTTAAGTTGGGATTTCCAAACCCTAATCTATGGTAACACAATTGTAGCACACAACAAGAGGAGAGAGAGGAAGGAGGCAAGAGTGCCATTTTGCAACTTTGGGAGAGAAGACGGAGGATTGAAGGTCGTTTTCGAAGGAGATCGCGTTCGGGTAATCTCTACTCGTCGTTCTTGCTCTTCGTAGCCTTGTAATCATTGTTCTTGCTTCCAAGTGTTGTGGGGATCCGATTTGGATCGGGAGGAGTTTGTAGAGGGTGTAATTCTTCTATTCCATTAGTGGAGGCTTCTCAGGGTTGGACTCCGATCGTCCCGTGGTTTTTTCCGCAAGGGTTTTCCACGTCAAAAATTCTCTGTGTCTGCGTGGATTGTTTTGTGTGGTTGTTTTTGGGTTCGTGCGTTGTATTGCTCGGTCCTCTCGCAGGTACTCTCCGGTTTGGGAAAAGGTTTTCGCGCTTCTTTCCCAACAGAGTGGTATCAGAGCCAAGTTCTGGAATTCAGAAGGGTGTCAGGAGTTGACAGAAACTAGAGAGGAGAGATGGACGCGAAGTCGGTGCGCATGGTGAATCTGAACGGCACCAACTATCACTATTGGCAGAGCAAGATGAAAGATTTGATGTTTGTCAAGAAGCTGCATCTGCCCGTATTTGCATCCGAGAAGCCCAGTGATAAATCCGAGGAGGACTGGACATTTGAGCATATACAGGTGTGTGGGTACATACGGCAGTTTGTTGATGAGAACGTGTACAACCACGTTGCCAATATTGAGCACGCGAAGACGTTGTGGAATAAGCTGGAATCCTTGTATGCGAAGAAGACAGGGGTAAACAAGTTGTTCCTGATCCGAACGATGATGGGTCTGCGATACAAGGATGGAGCGTCTATTTCGGATCACTTGAGTGAGTTCCAGGGCGTGGTTGACCAGCTATCTTCTATGGGAGTCAAGTTCGACGACGAAGTTCAGGGACTATGGCTGCTGTGTACATTGCCAGACTCGTGGGAGACCGTACGAGTATCTATGATCGCTTCTGCTCCAGAGGGCGTGGTCAGTCTGGAGTTTGCCAAGAGCGGGGTGCTGAATGAAGAGATGCGGAGACGTTCTCAGGGCACTTCATCTACATCCCATCACTCAGAGGCATTGGTTTCAGAGAGCCGCGGAAGGGGCAAAAGCAGGGGTCCAGGTGGTGGCAGAGACAAGAGCAGGGGAAAGTCTAAGGGTCGTTACGAGGACTCAGAGTGTTACCATTGTGGTAAGAAGGGCCACATCAAGCGGAACTGTTTCGCTTGGAAGAGAGAGAAGAAGGGCGACAAGGGGAAGCAAGAAGAGAACACTACAGCGACGGCCTCGATGCATGGAGGCGATGTGATCGTCGTAGGTGATGAGGTCATTACTAACCTCGCCTGCGATGACAATTCTTGGCTGGTGGACTCAGGGGCTTCAGCACATGTATCTCACAACAGGGCACTATTTGCCACTTACACAACAGACGACTGTGGAGTGTTGAAGATGGGCAATGGAGATGTGTCGAAGGCGGTTGCCGTTGGAGATGTGCATTTGAGAACGAAGACGGGTACGGTTCTTGTTCTCAAGGATGTTCGTCATGTCCCTGATATCCGTTTCAACCTGGTGTCGGTTGGAAGGTTGGATGACGAGGGATTCTTCAGTCTCTTCGGGAATAGTCAGTGGAAGCTTTCCAGGGGTTCGATGGTGATTGCCAGAGGAAGCAAGAAGTCCGGTCTCTACTATATGGAGGGGAGCGCACAGGGGGCACAGGAGGTGAACGCAGTCAGTGATGCGTCTACCGAGTTGTGGCACAGGCGGCTCGGCCATATCAGCGAGAAGGGGATGAGCTACTTGGTGAACAGGAAGGTGATTCCAGGGCTCAAGTCTACAAAGTTGGAGAAGTGCACGCACTGCTTAGCTGGGAAGCAAAATAAATATGGTGTCTTTCCAAAGTCACCCAAGTTCAAGGAAGTCGGCGTTGCTCGAGTTGATTCACTCGGATGTCTGCGGTCCTATGAAGGTAAAATCTAGTGGTGGTGCTTCTTACTTTGTAACTTTTATTGATGACTGTTCCAGGAAGGTTTGGGTCTATGCCTTAAAGACCAAGGATCAGGTGTTGCCTACTTTCAAAGAGTTTCAGGCCTTTGTTGAAAGAGAGACGGGCAAGAAGTTATTGTGTGTTCGGTCCGACAATGGCGGCGAATACATCGGTCCCTTTGATGCGTATTGCAGAGAGCAAGGGATACGACACCAGAAGACTCCGCCAAAAACACCTCAGCTCAATGGTGTAGCGGAGCGCATGAACAGGACACTGATGGAGAGGGTGCGGTGTTTGCTGTCAGAAGCAAACTTGCCGGGCAGTTATTGGGGTGAGACTCTTCTCACAGCTGCTTATGTTATTAATTTGTCTCCTAGTGCTCCTTTGCAGGGTGATGTGCCTGACAAAGTATGGTACGGCAAAGAGCCGTCATACAATCACCTGCGAGTGTTTGGCTGTAAGGCCTTCGTGCATGTACCGAAGGACGAGAGGACCAAACTTGAGCCGAAGACGAGGCGATGCGTCTTTGTCGGCTACGGTCGGGATGAGTTTGGCTATAGACTCTACGACCCGGTGGGAAGAAAGCTCTACAGAAGCAGAGAAGTGGTATTCGTCGAGGATCAGACCATGACCAACACTCAGGATTCCGAGACGCCTTCTGAGGCTGAGTAATTGCCTAAGTTAGAGTCATTTCGCTTCGAGCAGTTTCCAGAGGACATCGCAGAGGATCCAGTTATGGGGGAGCCAGTACATGGAGTAGCTCCCAACCTTGATCATCAGCCTGCTGATGGTGGTCAGGGTGTCCCTCAGGAGGATGAGCATGCCGGAGAGGCAGTTCCTGAAGGGGAGGAGGCTGTCGGTATACAGCCAACACCAGTGGCTCCACTGAGAAGGAGCGACAGAGATCGTCGACCATCTACAAGATACTCACCGGATGAGTATGTGCTATTGACTGACGGGGGAGAGCCCGAAAGCTTTGTAGAGGCTATGGAAGACGAACACAGGCAGGAGTGGATGGAGGCCATGCAGGAGGAGATGAGTTCCTTGCACACTAATTCCACTTATGAGCTGGTGCGGTTGCCAAAGGGCAAGAAGGCTTTGAAGAATCGATAGGTGTTTAGAGTGAAGCGGACGGATGATGCTACTCGCCCTCGATACAAAGCGAGGCTGGTAGTTAAAGGCTACGGTCAGCGGAAAGGCGTGGATTATGATGAGATCTTTTCGCCTGTCGTCAAGCATTCGTCTATTCGGGTGGTGCTAGCATTAGCAGCCAGTCTCGACTTGGAGGTCGAGCAGATGGAAATGAAGACGGCATTCCTCCACGGTGATCTTGAGGAGGAGTTGTACATGGAGCAGCCAGAGGAATTCTGTGAGAAGGGCAAGTCACATTTGGTCTGCCGGTTGAGGAAGAGCTTGTATGGTCTGAAGCAGGCTCCGAGGCAGTGGTACATGAAGTTCGAGTCGTTTATGGGGGAGCATGGTTATGCACGGACGACATCAGATCACTGTGTATTTGTGAGATATTTTGCCGATGATGATTTCATCATTTTATTGCTCTATGTTGATGATATGCTATTGGTGGGTCGGAATGCCACTAGGATAGCGGAGCTGAAGCGCCAACTGGGCGCGGCCTTCTCTATGAAGGATTTGAGCGCAGCGAAGACTATTCTTGGGATGGAGATCAGCCGAGAGAGAGAGAGAGTCCAAGCTGCTACACTTGTCCCAAAAGAAGTACATTCACCGGGTACTTCAGCGTTTCGGTATGGACGGGTCGAAGAAAGTGAGTTGCCCCTTGCGGCTCACTTTAAGCTCACTGAGGAGCAGTGTCCATCTACCGAGGACGAAAAGGAAGATATGGAGCGGGTTCCATATGCCTCAGCTGTGGGAAGCCTTATGTATGCCATGGTGTGTACGAGGCCAGATATTGCTCATGCAGTTGGTACGGTTAGCAGGTATCTTTCAAATCCTGGAAGGGTACATTGGAATGCGGTCAAGTGGATTCTACGATATCTTCAGGGCACTGCTGGTTGGAGACTTTCCTTTGGTGGTGACGAGCCGAAGCTGGTTGGGTATACCGACGCTGATATGGCTGGAGATGTAGACACGAGGCGATCGACTTCGGGCTACGTGATGATGTTTGCGGGAGGAGCGGTGTCGTGGCAGTCGCGGTTGTAACACCCAGTTTCTAAAATGAGGATAATTTTAAATTTTTGTATTTTAATTTATTTAATTATGATATTTAAATGACAATATAATTTTTGGTGATTTTTTATCATTTAAAACTATTTTAAGTTATGGCTTATGATTTTGGTGTTTGACTAGTGTAACCTTAGAGCCTAGCCATATGATTAGGATGTTTGACTAGTACATGTTAGCCTAGAGGGTATTTTGGGCATTTTAGGATTTATTTGAATTTATTATGATTTATGGGAATTTGTGTGATTTTAATATTAATTAAATATTGCTATGTGTTGTGTTAGTCATGGCTAGTTGAGACTTGTAGACTAACCTAGAACTAACCCTAGTTGGTGACCCTAGTCTAACTCTAGTTAACCTACTTTTAGTCATTGGGAATTAGTTTTAAGGTAGGAAGTATTACTTAAGAGAAGTTAGTTCATGACTTATGGCATAAGTCAATGACTTATGAGTTATCAATTTTGCGACTTGTGATTAAGCCATAGGCTCATGACTTAGGCCCAAAACCAAATTAAACCCACCTATGGCAGCCAACCTAGGGATTCCCACCCCTATTTAATGCCTCTTTCATTTAGGGTTAGCCTCTATTGGAAATAGATCTCAAGTTTTGGAAGAGGTAAATTCCCAACCTTAGAAATTCCTAATTAATTCATTTTAGCTCCTTTTTAGTCCTAGTCTTTTGCAATAGGATCTAATTTATGTTTATATACTGATTTTGGAGGAGCACATCAGTTTGTATGCAATTTGGAGATTTGGAGTAGCCATTTGGAATCCCCTCTTTGAAGCTTTTCTTGAGTTTTGATACTCAATAGGTAAATCATCTAAACTCATAGTTTTTCCTGATTTCTTTGCATATAAGGTTAGGTTTTAGGGTTTCCTAGCTGTCCCCGAAATTTGGGCACAATTCGTGTCCATTTCGTGTCCATATCGGACACGTATCATAGTGATACACTAGGTGTTTGTAGAAATGCCACATAGGAATTTATTTTCATATTTTTGAAATGTAATTATATGGATTTGTAGATCTTGATGTGTACATTAACTTTTGTGAAGGTGTCCTGGTGTTTTGTGTCCTTTTGTGTCGTATTTTTGCACGTGGACACGCTGCACGAGCCACACACCTGTGTCCTGCCTATCGGGGGCTAGAACACGAGACACAGGACACGTCGTGTCCTAATTTTTGGCGTGAGCCTAGGGGCAACGACTGTCACCGTGCTCCCAAAATTTGGGAGCACCTCGTGGAGTGTGCGTGGCGCAATCGTCCCCGCACTGGCCGCGCGCTGTCGCGCGCGAGCTACTGTGCGCGTGCACAGGCACGACTGACACGCGTGTCGTGTCGTGTCTATGGGACACGTGGACCCAGTGCAGTGTGTGTCAGACCTAGGGCTAACCTAGGTGAACCTCTGGACACGAGCACGTGTCGTGTCGTGTCGTGTCGTGTGTCGCGTGTTACACGCGCGTGCACGCGTGTACGACGATTGTGGTGCACTATTTGGGTCTGTGTTTGTGCAGTTGATTGGGACACGTTTCGTGTCCAATTTTTGGACACGAGGACACTCTCATATACCCTCACATGTATGTCCCTAATTACCAACCATCACTTTGGGTTTTGTTACAATGTTTGATATTCAAATTTGCATTTTCCCTTTCCGATACTGAACCCAGTATCAGTGTAATGGCTCTGTTTTCTGAATGATTTATTCATATTTAATGATTAAGTTACATGTCTTAGTTGAGTTTACATGCTGGGATATATATGGGAATGCATCAGGGTTCATGTGGGGGTTTAACTGCAAGTTTTGAGATGTGTTTTGGGGCAATTGAGTTAACTGTTAAGTTGATATAAACGGTCATTTGTTAATTCTCATGAATACTAATAGCTGAGATCTAACTCCTGTTTTTAGACTGAATATGTAATACCTGAGATTCATTTTCCTACATGTTTAATGAATAATGTTCATGCTTAGTTATGTTTTGTGCAAACAATGAGGATTTCGATTGTGATTTGGGTTAGGGGTTCAAAAGTCTGATACTCTAAAAGTTTTAATCACTGAATCCTGTTTTGGTTACCCATTTTTACTTCTTGGTTTAAAACTTGAATTGGTTCTTAAATTCTGAACTGAGATTCACCCACTGTTTAGTAAATACACACATTGCTAATACATTCAAACTGAACCTGAGAACTTATAGGTTGCATGTAGCCAAGACCAATACATAAAACTGAGTTTTCACAGCATGTTGAGTTCTCATGTTGGCATGGGACTTGGGTTCGAATGGGTTAAATGATGTGTAAACCTTTTGTTTAGACTGTTGTTAACTGTCAGTTACCTTCACTTCCTGAGAACAGTGTTGGCACTGATTTTTCCTGGGTTTAGACAACCTATCCACTCCTATCTATTGATTCCAGTTTACACAAGCATTGCACTGATTTCACATTGGAATGTTTCCCTATGAATTTCCTGTCACATTGTTTTTCCCATTACCCACACTTTCACACACACATGTAATGGACACCCTATCTCTAATGTTTTCCTGTACACTACACCCTTAATTCTATTTATGTCATGATTCAACTGTGATTGTAAATCTGTGATGAGTGGCAACTTCATATTGAATTGTTTTGTACCACCTTCCCTTAGCCCATACACACATATACATGACACTCACAAACTCACATTGCTATGAACATACACACACACACATGAGTTTAAAATCAACACACACACACACAGGCCACCCTCTCTTGCCCACTGTCACACACATTAGCTCACCCCTATGTTCCTGTACACATAACCCTCTAGCCTCACACACTCACACAATCACACACACACATATGCTTGCACACACACACATGCCTTGCCTCACATTTCCTCTCACATTCCTAACACACACACACACATACACACTTTAGCATATATATGTGACACCCTTGAACATTTTCCCTTTTTCCTTTTCTCTATATGTATATATATATATATATATGTATTCTATATTAGATTGTGAGGTATGGCTATATAGGTATGTGTGATATGTATTTAGTAGCCTATAGGCTATGTATATTTTAAGTTAGATTATAATATATCTTTATGTGTATTAATTTAAGTATAGATATATTGTCATGTGTGAAATGTTATGGTTTGGTTGGTTCATTAGTCATGGTATTGCCTAATTAGCCTATGGCCTATCTGTGTGTCAGTGTAGAGTCTGGTTTAGACCTGTGTAGTCTTGTTAGACTTAGAATAGGCTAGTTAGACTAGTATAGACTAGTTTGACTTAGGTTTGACTTAGTTGACCTAGTTTGACTCCTAGGGTTGACCAGAGTTGACCAAGAGTTGACTTTGGCCTACATTGACCTAGAATCATGTAGAATGCATAGTAGGACTTCATTATATCATTTTAGACTTGTTGTGACTTGTGCTGTTCTGATTAGGAGCCAGACACCTCTCCTCGGACAGTACATTTACTTCAGACATTCAGATACGAGGCGAGTACATTCTCTGATCATTTCATATCCTGTTTAGAATTATTTTTCTGCTTTAAATTACTTTACTTGATACTGTCACGTTGGTCACACGGATTGGTACTATATAGATCTTTTCATGAGATGTTATCCCCCTCGGGAGCATCGGATACAGCATGTTTTGTGCGTTTCACGAATCATCACGTATCTCTATGCTTCCTCTGATTCACGAATCGCCTGTGACACATGTACTCTCATGTTCACAGAGCCTCCATGAATCACCTTCACGTATCACTCATTTTATGAGCCATGTGAAGTTTCACGAACCTTAACATAACTTGAACGGATCTTTGTGTATTAATTGGGGTTGGGGGAGTAGAAATAGACATGTGAATATTATCCAAGTAGCTGTAGTCATGAATCACTCTCTTAGCTGTAGTCATGAACCTCCTATGCCATTCACATGTTTATATTTTACTCTGACTCACTAGTCACTATTAGCTCTCTACTTATAGTAGATATTTCCATTACAGTTTTCTCTCTCTGTTACATACTGCATTTCTTCAGTATCTATATATTACTTTACTGCATGATTATATTTTCTAACCTGCTATGAACTGTTGAGATGTACTGTACTCGCTCCTGTCCTGACTGGACTTGTTGAAAATATTACAGAGGACGAGGAGGAGGCCTGGGAGGATACCTTCTTCGGACAGCTCTAGCTGAGGACATCACCCCACTGCCTAGACTAGTTTAGTTAGGCCTTATCTTATTTTCATGTTGTCTTGAGACAGTTTAGCTAGATATTACTTCTGTTCAGAGATGTTGAGTTGTATATATTCTTTCTTATTCAGTAGCTGAGATATGTACTCTGGATATTTGCTGGGATATTATCTTAGACTTTTCTATCTTCAGTATTTCCTTGAGTTCTATATCATATCGTGTTTTCTTCCTCCTTAGTTGTGATTGAGTTCATTTACTGCTTAGTATTATATTGCTAGATGTATGTTGACCTAGGACAGCGTTCTACCGCCGACACTGCGGCGTAGGCTGGGCGTTGTGATGTTCTCGTACCCTCACAGTGGGTGCGGGTCGTGACAGCGGTTGCAGAAGTGTGTTGCCTTGTCGACGACAGAGGCAGAGTACATTGCGGCGACGGAGGCTTGCAAGGAGTTGCTGTGGATGAAGAAGCTGCTGCAGGAAATAGGACTGAAGCAAGAGCAGTATACTTTGCTTTGCGACAGTCAGAGCGCTATTCACCTTGTGAAGAATCAGACGTTTCATAGCCGGTCCAAACACATCGAGACTCGGTATCATTGGATACGAGATGTGGTTGAGAAGAAGGACGCGGAGCTTGAGAAGGTTCATACAGATGACAACGGAGCTGATATGTTCACGAAGATTCTACCAAGGGGAAAGTTTGAGTACTGCAGGCAGATCGTCGGGATGACGATATCCTCCCCATAGTTGTGAAGGGGGAGATTTGTTGGAGTGGGTGGGGTTCCCAACCTATGTGGAGAAGATCCCGGAGTGCGACGAGCGCCGTTCGATGTCGAAGAAGCTCGGGAAGTAGGCAACGAGGAGTTGCTACTGCTGTTGCTGCTCCAAGGGGAGCTTCTGGAACTGGGCCACCGAGTTCGGGCCGAACTCGGTCCCAGGCCGAGTTCTGGTCGAACTCGGTCTGGCTGTTCCAGAATGTTGCTGGTAGGCTCTGTTTGCCCGACACAGAGTTCTGGACGAACTCTGTGTCGTCGGGGCTGAGCGAAAATTTGGGATAATTTTTCACCATTGGATCTTAATCAAACGGTCCAGGTTTGTTGCGGAATTAGGGAGTTAAGTTGGGATTTCCAAACCCTAATCTATGGTAACACAATTGTAGCACACAACAAGAGGAGAGAGAGGAAGAAGGCAAGAGTGCCATTTTGCAACTTTGGGAGAGAAGACGGAGGATTGAAGGTCGTTTTCGAAGGAGATCGCGTTCGGGTAATCTCTACTCGTCGTTCTTGCTCTTCGTAGCCTTGTAATCATTGTTCTTGCTTCCAAGTGTTGTGGGGATCCGATTTGGATCGGGAGGAGTTTGTAGAGGGTGTAATTCTTCTATTCCATTAGTGGAGGCTTCTCAGGGTTGGACTCCGATCGTCCCGTGGTTTTTTCCGCAAGGATTTTCCACGTCAAAAATTCTCTGTGTCTGCGTGGATTATTTTGTGTGGTTGTTTTTGGGTTTGTGCGTTGTATTGCTCGGTCCTCTCGCAGGTACTCTCCGGTTTGGGGAAAAGTTTCCGCGCTTCTTTCCCAACAGTTTGTTCGTCTACCAAGCATTGCAAATGAAAATTCTTTATACATATGATATTATAGATCCATGTGATTGTTTTTTTTTTCCACATTTTAGAATAGAATTCATGTACTGTTGTTCAGTGTATGAAAAAAGTAGCTCTATTTCGTTTTGTAAAGTATATTTTATTTGCATACAAAAATGAGCCAATTCCTTTAATCATGATAAAATGATCCTCGAGTCTAAAGCTGCGTATGTGAATAACTTTCTATGACTGCATATATGTGGATGAATATGTTTTGTGTCTCATTTGAGATACAAAATATATATAGAAATAAATACATTAATCCCCTTATGTTTCACGAGTATTATAGGGTCTACCCCTATTTTGAAACTAGTTACACGGGCTATCCCTCTCCTTTATAAAGAAAAAATAAACGGGTAGTTAGTGTTATAATTTTCTATAGAAAATAAAAAACATATAATGTAAGATTGGTTAGTGTAATATGTATGAAACATAGGAAGAGTTAAGTTGGAAACATACATGTAATTCCTGTGGGAGTTAGGTGAGTGTTAAGTTGGAAATAATGTAAGTACGATACAACACAATACACAGACACTGTATCGATTTGGCATTGCCATGCCACGATGTATTTTGGAGTATTTGTGGTGTGTTCGACATGAGTTAGTCATTGTCTTCATGTATATATGAGCGTGCTGGTGTAGTGTTAAATCAATAGAGAGAGTGTATTAAAGGAAAACTCTTTTGTTTTTGTTGGTTGACAGGCAAAGAGGACTTGACATAGGTTCAGTGTTTAAATTGTCTGGAACTGGAAGTGAGGGGATGGAGCCCTCACTCACTCACCACTGTGTTCCTGAGCCTGAATTGATAGCAACGGTTGGCGACAGACAGCGGGGCACCTCTCCCCGTGCTTCACCGACAAAAATTGCCGCGCGACAGGTGGAGCCACATAATCTTAATGCTGCATAAATTCATTTATTTCTCTACTCTGAATTTTACTGTTCTGTCTTAGTTACGTTTTTTTTTTTCTTTCCAATTTTTGACAAGTTTAAATTATAATTTCTAGGATTCGTTTGAATTAATCTGGTTCAATTAGGTTTAAGCTATACAGTTGACCAAGGTCTACCATGATCATTTCCATAATTATGATTAGGATTTGGTTTATAATTTGTTGCTTGCATCCAGACAAATTTTAAGCATATGTAAAGCTCTAAAGGGTCTGCTTGGCTTGTTGTAGTAGTGGCTATGATGTGTCTTTATAGTACTATTTATCAGAGATCCAGTTTTGACGGTTTTAGGTAGCGACTTTTAAACCAATTATTACATGTTACGTAACTCATTAATGAGCAGTTCTGAAAGTTTTTTAAAATTATAGATTCACTTATATGTCCATATATAAACAAAATAAATATTATATCATTACTCTCCAAACAATAACTTATACGCTTGTATAACTTGCAAGTATAAAATGGTTTAGCAAGTAGTGAATCATAAATGTTGAGAGAAAAACATTCACTAACACATGAAATGAACCTTAAAAATTTAACTATCACATCAAATGGATAACAAAATTTAAAAACCTACATTTTAAATGAAGTAAATGTTAGATTGGATCTCAACAGAAACAAGGATTAGAAAGAAGAAATATGATTAGGTATGGTTGAATATTAGTAGTAGTTAACAAAGATATAAGTGGAAGAAAAAAATTGAAACCCGCACAACATTCCGATTTGGTGTGTTTATAAAGGCATTCAAAATTATATTGCACTGATTTGGGGAGGTTGAGCCGACCAAAATCAATGGCTTAGATTAATAAGTAAGATTTTTTTTAAACACTTTATACAGGACCGGCTCAAAAATCGTATGAAACTGATAAAAAATACTACTGTCAATCAGATCATATCATTTTACTATCTCGATTAAGTTTTGGATCAACTTTTTTTTTTTTCATGGTGAAACCCAATCTTTTGTGGATTCAAACACCCTCTGATGATTAAAAAAAAAAAAAAAAAACACTTTTTTTTGGATCCAATCACCCTCTTGGAATTCAAAGAAATTCAGCTGGTATAGTGGAACAAAAACTCTAGAAGACTACATTTGGGAGATGTCATTATCTCTGTCACTAAAAGTGGTTTCTGCGACGTCAATCACTTCCGCAACTGTAGGGGTTAATCATCCTACATCAGATTTTATATATATAGATATTATCTTTATTCATTTAAGTGCAATAAGAATTCTCATTTATGATTTTACAGAAGAGCGCTGAATATGTTAAGGGGGTGGGCCTGTGCCTAGGAGTGTTTTGAACCGAAAATCGAATCGAACCGAACCGAACCGAATAAGAGATTCGGTTCGGTTTTAAAAAAAATCGGTTCGATTTCGATTTTGAAAATACAAAATTTTTTTATTCGGTTTCGGTTTTGGGTTTCGATTTCGGTCCAAAACCGAAAACCGAAAACCGAATAAGAAAATTTAGTTTATATATATATATATATATATATATATATATATATATATATATATATATATATAAACAAAAAAAATACATATAAACCCAAAAACCGAATAAATCGAAAACCGAACCGATTTAATTCTGTTCGGTTCGGTTATTGACCAATTCGGTTCGGTTTCGGTTTCGGTTTTGTTTATTCGGTTTCGGTCCAATTCGGTTTTCGCTTATTCGGTTCGGTTGGAACCGAATAAACCGAATACTCACCCCTACCTGTGCCTACTATCTCATATGTATCTCCTCACGGTTCGAGAAAAAAAGAATTCTAAAAATTATATTTAGATTAAGCACATGGTATTGTCTAACTAATCATATATACAAAATTTTTAAAAACATATCGGTAACTTAAAATTTTAATTAAATTATATTTTAAATATTTAATATAATTTTAAATTTTATCATAAAAAAAAGAGCTTATAGAAGTCTTCCATGATCATTTGGAGGAGATTCGCACAGGTCTAACTATGGAGATAAAACACCAATATTGAAGGGATTTTCACGCAGTAGTCCAACATAGATAGAGTTGGGATTGTGCAGCCCCTGGGCCCTTGTTTGAATCAGCCTAGCCCATCCAATGCTCTCAAGTCTAAAATATTAGATATAGAGCTAACGCACAATGAATGTCTAGGACCCATAAGTTCTGTAAAGCCCTCGGCTCAAAAATCAGTTTATTCTTGATTGGACCTTGTTCCAGCTCCAATCCGTTTGTACCCTTGTCAGCAATCACCCGAATAAAACTCGTATTATAAGCAAATTTTTCTGTATCTTTCAGAAACGTATAATACTGACGTATTTTTTGACAGATTCAAATCAATACATAAATTTTAAGCATGCGAAGTTTTAAACGTGTTCAGTATAAGTTACTGAAAAAATTTGGTAGAAAAAAATATGTTGGGAACCTGTTTAGTTAACCAAATTTGACAACATATTTAAGAATGTGAAGTTTCTAACTCAATATTTTAATTTTTCGAATTTTTGACCGAATTTTTGGACGTATTTTATCTGCACTGAGTTGATTTATACTCGTATCTTTGCCGTTCTGAATTTTTCCCGTTTGCTGAATTGCTAACAAGGTTTTGTACGAACACTTATTTGCAAATATAGCATCGGATTTGCAAATCAGAAACAATCACACGCAAAAGCTGTTAGAAGCAATATTTTAAAAACCGGACCGGTGGTTGACCCGGCCAAGGCACTGGGTCGGGTCAAATTGGTTCAACCAGTTGGTTCAACCAGTGGTTAAGTGGTCCAAATTAATCCCTTATGGACATTAATTTTTTTACAAAAATACTAATTTTCAAAAAATACCGGGTCAATACTGAACCGGACCGAAAAAAACAATCGGTTCACGGGTGAACCGGTTGAACCGGCCGGTCCGGTCCGGTTTTTAAAACATTGGTTAGAAGAAAAGATTAGGTACTCCTCACAGTCTCGCAATATAGCAACATTTTAGGGCCAGTTTTTCAAACACTGATTTGAATATGTAGCTACTAAATACTAATTGTAGAACATCAAGTGATCTGTCTTGAAAAACTTGGCTGAATATATATTTTTTAATTTGCAGTCTGAAGTGCAACATCAGCATGTTCAAAGGGCTGGACTGGAGTCTTGTTGCTGTTGCAAGCAATAATTTGCTTCAAATTTTCAATCACTCTGGTAGAAAACTGATTTGGGACTTTCCTTAACCATCTCGTCCTGATAAAATCTCCCTACCCTACCATTTTACCCCAATGTCATGTTTCATGTGCCCTACAAGTGAACCTATGATAGGGTACATCCCTTACTAATTCAAACAGAACCTGAAAACTCAGTACGCAGACTTGTGTGCATTTATCAGTGCAACCACACTGATTGCAAGACAACACACACATGTATCACATTGCTTAGTTACGAGCTTTGAACTCAGGTCAGGACATAGCTAGTACATATATCCTCACCAGTCGAGCAACCATTCTAGACTTTGATGATTTATCAAGTAGAATCCCATGTCTATCTGTCTATTTTTCGCCAAATTATCAAATAAACTCTATCATGGGGCTTGATCTGCACACTCTGAAGACAATTAACTTGTCTATGTATATACCCAGAAGGGCATCCTAAACTGAAGAGAATTAACTTGTCTAAGGATATATCCATAAGGCAGGGTTGGTCCAGGGGTAAGCCAAACCAGATTTCGGACATGGACAACCTCCAAGTTCAGTATGAACCCACAAGAGGTCGGGGTCGCGGGTGACTCTCTAGGATCGACTCACAATAAGGATCAGGAGACGGCCAACATTAGTTTCGGATGGGACAACCCAATCTCTTGGGCCGGACCTGCGCGAAGGGATTTTAACTTGATATCCTTGACGCAAACCAAGATAACCATATGATTAAATAACCGGGTAGCAACAACAAGAGTCATAAGCACCATAAGTTAAACATATGTACACTACATAGAGGAGGCTACTGGATTCTGATCCCTAACCCTCTCTCTCTCTCTCTCTAGTAGTCTGCCGGAAAATCAAAAGGCAGCGGCCGGACCGCAGTGGAATTCACCAGCCTCTCGTGCCTGAATCCGTACGCCCTCAGCACCTGATCGTCGGCGAAGTTGAGCGCCCTCTGCATACCATCCCAACAGTTCTCGCCGGAGTATATCGTGTTATGGTCCCCGCTGCAGGGCTGGCAGCCCGTGAAATGCGTGACGAACGGCCGCCTCCACCCGTGCGGGCCTCCTCTTATCCCCTCCTTCTCCAAGTACTCCTCCCTCATCCTCGCGTAGGCCATCGCCACCTTCTCCGCCCGCCGCCTCCTCAGCCCCTTCACCCTCCTCTCCACGTCCATGTACGTCTTCGCTATCTTCTCCAGCTTGTTCACTATCTCCACCCAGTACCCCTCGAAGTAGTATTCGTTCTCGAGGTATATCTTGTCCCCCCACCTCTCCTTCTCCTTGAGGAGGAGGTAGATGATCCCGGTCTGGTCGTCCGACTCCGCGTACAGCTTGTCCTTGAAGAGGGCCTTCTGGATCCTGCCCCACCTGCGGTACTCCGGCGACTGGGGGCCCATGCGGGCCCACCGGTCGATGAAGTCGACGGACCACTGGCAGTTGCGTATCAGGAACACCCCCGCGTTGAGGCTGGTCCAGCTCCTGGCCTCGACCCTGTGCGGCCACCCGTGCAGCACCAGATTGTAGCCCTCGTACTTCTCCATCGGAGGCTCGAACTCCATGTCGGTGAACGCGGCATCGGAGTCTACCCACCTGAGTACCCAGCAATCCAAATTTTCTAAAAATGAACTATACGAGTATGATCTATCGACAGCTTCGAAATAGCGAACATGTGTAGATTGAGCTAGATAATGATTGTCACACACACACACACACAATTGAAGAACAATTATTTAAGTGGAAGATGATTGTGGAGTGGGAGCAGAGTAGAGTAGAGTACCAGATCCATTCGGCTTCGGGGTGGGCGACCATGGCGGCACGGACGACGGGGATCTTGGCCCAGAAGGAGAACATGTCGGGCTGCAGGAGAGCGGTGTTGTAGAAGAGGTCGATGCCGTGGATTCTGCAGTAGTCGGCCTTGTTCTTGTAGAAGCGCAGGAGGAGGTGGTCCCCCACGGGGTTCCGGCAGGGGCCGGGCTGCGAACCGGAGATCATGACAATCCTGTTCCGCTGGGCCTGGGCCAGCGTGGGGTGCTGGAGCAGCCAGTGGTGCCGCTTCTCGTCCCAGTTCTTGATGGGCTCCTCCTGGAGAGTGTAGGAGAGGGAGGGGTCGTCGTAGAAAGAAGGGGCAGGGTCTGTATTTAGAGGGGGGGTAGAAGTATGGAAGTAGCAGTGCTGCTGAGAGGAGGAGGAGGAGGTGGTGTTGGTGTTGGTGATTGTTTGGCGGAGGGGTTGTCTGTGTAAATAGTTGGAAGGAGGAGGGGAGGGGGAGAAGAAGGAGTAGAAAGCGAAGAAGAGGAGGAGCGCAACGCCAGCACCGCTGGCGAAGAGGAGGCCGTCGGAGAGGAGAGAGCATTTGTATGACTTGTTGGCCATGACAACCAGAGCAGGAGGAAGAGTTTAGAGGAGTGATGGGTCTTGACTGAGTTTATAGAGGGAGAGAGTTTGGAGGACAGCTGGTGAGCTTCTTTGGCATACTCGGCGGAGATCGGAAGAGAAGTAGAAGAGGAGGTGAAAAAAAAAAAAATGAAGTAAAATTACTAAATTTAAATTTGGTTGAAGCCAACAGAAGAAAGAAGAGTATGTTGCTTTAGTTTCTTTGTTTGTACGAATCTAGTCGGTGGTGCAACGCAGGAGAAAGAAAAGTTCGAGTGAAAGAGCATTACTTCTTTTAAGAGCAGATTTGGTCGGGGAGGAATATATATATATATGCAGAAGCAACTCAAAGAGACTGCCCTTGTTTGGACAAAGTTTTTACATTTCTTATTTTCAGAATATGTAGTCCTAAAAATTTAACTTTTATATTTTAATGTTTGGTTCAAAAAAACCAAAAATATGAATCTTAGGGTGCGGTTGATTACAAGGTGAAAAATATGTAAAAAAGAAATTAATTCCATAAAATTATTTTCCTAGAAAAAAAAATCATGGAATATTAAAAAAAAATTATGAAAAATTTAATTTGGATGTTTGATTGTCATTATTTTTCACGGAAATAGTATTTTTTCATGGAAAATGGTATCTTCCTATGGGTTGTGCAAGTTTCATTTTCCACTATTTTAGAAGAAAATACGAAAAATGATAGTTTTTGGAAAATAATTTAATGAAAAATATATGCTATCAAACACTACAATTGGTGAAAAATTTGTGATGAAATATTTTTCATGGAAAAAAAAGTCCAATCACAGCCTTAATTTATTTAGTTTTTCATAAATATTCTTTGATTAATTTTATTATTATTACATAAATAACATTGATTTTTTATTATTAGAGTGTACCAAATCAATATTTTCAGAAAAATAAAAATATTTCTAAGGAGATTTGGAGATTACTTTCTGACATATGTGGAAATCTAAACTCTCCAGTATTTTTATCCAATTTCCAATCTCATATTTACCAAACACGAGTAAAAAAAATTCAAAATTTATTTTCAAGCATCTAAAACCCGAACCAAATAGCTGCCGTAACTCTTCTCAATTGGGGTTGATAGGGAGGAAACCGAGGTAGCTATGGTAAGTGAGTGAGTTTCGACACGCGTTGAAACACGAAGGTGGTGCGTAGACAAATGTGAAGTCAGTTTCGCTTCCAAACAAGGTTTCTGACCCTGCATAACTTGTGTCTTCTTCTGACTCAAGGTTTCTCACCTAAAAACTTGGGTTCGGTTTGGTTTGGTTCGAATCGGACATATTCATCGAATTCTCAAGAGCCCACCAGATTAGCTATCGGATCATATTATAGATATAGATCCACATAAACACTTTCCCAACGACGATACCAAGTTTTTTAAGTAGAATTAGCAAATCATTATGTACTTGATTAACGGCTAATTAGTCGAATAATGGTTTTGTGTCGGCATTGGGGGATGAACTTTTTTTTTGGGTACAATTCGAACCTAAAGTGAGCTGGACATTAACGAACTTGTTCGAAATTGGGATGAAAACAGAACTTATGCATGAACAAGATGACAACTGTTAAAGTTGAGAGCGAAGAAATGCGTGTTACTGAATCGTGGATTCTAATGAATAATTTGATGACTCAAAGTGATGCTTATAAATTGCTATAAGTATACTGGACTGTCAAATTTTTATACGTCTATTTTCATTTTTAAAGTTAAATTTTTTGTATTAATTAGAAACTAAAATAATATGACATTTAAAATGCCAGAAAACAAATTTTTGAGTGGCTAAATAAAAAAGCTAATTTTTAATATTTGTAGGATCCAATGTCATAAACGGCGACGTGGACATACGGCTTTAAATGTAAGGCTTATTTATGTACATCAGGATATTTTTTGCGGTTGACTATCTACACAATTACGCCAGCAATTATCATAACATTAGACTTTTTTTTTTTTTTTTTTTTTTTTTTTTTTGGATTTTAAATCCGAAAACATATAAATCCATAAGCACACGGGATTGCAGTCATAGTTGTTTGGAAACCGCACGTGTTATTGGTTATTGTTGCCTAATTCAAATGATATAAATAAATATATAAAGTAAACAACTTCCTAACTAATATAATTACTAATCATTAATAATTATACACTTTTAATAACATAACAATAACAACAGCAGGTAGGCTAATTACGTATGGGTCAGAGTTGCGGTTCTAGCGGGCCGAAATATATATGGGATGTTGTTAGGTGGGTTTTGAAAGTATAAAAACCTATAATTTAATAACCTGAATTTAGTAACATCTGATTTTGAAACCACAGTAATTTTTAAGATCGACCAAATTTTACTTCCATTCCCAGAGTGAAGCTAGTTCCTAATTGACTCTACAGCAATTATTGTGTTGATTTCTTAAAGTGATTCAACTGATTTCTTATTCCTGAATGAGGCCCAAGGCCTACTGTATATTGGATACCAGTCATAATCTTACTAGCGGGCCGATACTTCTTCGGCCCTTATACTAAAGGGCCATTATACCCCCATTTAAAGATTCGAAGCCCATGTAGATTTTTGCATATATAAGTTACAGGAGGCCAGTATCACTGAGAACTTTTAGGGTGCGTTTGATTGCAAGGTAGAAAATATGTGGAAAAAAATTTAATTCAATGGAATTAATTTTCTAGGAAAAAAATTTCATGGAATTTTAAAAAATTTCCATGGAAAACTTAATTTGGGTGTTTGATTGCCATTATTTTCCACAGAAAATAGTAATTTTCAATGGAAAATGATATTTTCCTATGGTTGGACAAGTTTCATTTCCACCATTTTAGATGAAAACATGGAAAATGATAGTTTTTTGGAAACTAATTCCATGGAAAATATAAGCTATCAAATACTACAATTGGTGGAAAATTTATGATGGAAATATTTTCCACGGAAAAAAAAGCCCAATCAAACATAGCCTTAGTGATGAAGATGATTATAATGGTGAAGATGTTATATATATATATATATATATATATATATATATATATATATATATATATATAAAGAAAATATAAATTAGGGCTAGAAATTTTGTTTTCAAGTGAAAAGCATGGTGACGGAGGAAGAGTTAATGAAGGTGACCAGATTTTTGTTCCGGTTGAAACTATGGAGTTTGGTTGGAACTATGGAGAGAGCATCAGAATGGCCCATAAAATGTATGTATTGTCCAATCAATTTTTGAAAGCTTTAGCTATTTAGATGAGTGTGGCAACTAAAATAATGTTGGCCTTCCCTATTCACCAAAGTGATGGTGTGAAAAGGGAGAACAACCATCATAAAACCTATTCACCAACATGCATCGGCAGACAGATTGAAGAATCCAATCGGAAGCCAAAATTAGGATATTTTACTTCCTCACACACACACACATATATATATATATATATATATATATATATATACACTCGTGGGTTCGGTTCCCACAGAAAAAAAAAATATATATACATATATATATATATATATACACACTAATCTTTAAAGAAGAAGAACTAAAGAATGGAATGGCAAAGCCTTTAAGCTTGCTATTTTCTGTGATGCTTCTCGGATCCAGGGGGATCGTCTGAAGTGCGCACCGACGTGGTCTTCCTATTGACTTTAGCCCTTATTTCTTGAAGCTCTGGACCACTGTGTCAATAGAAGACCGTCACATCAGCACGCGATTCGGGGCACGGTTCTTCCCTTGGTCCGAAAAACACAGTTGTTTCAATTATAGACCTGGAAGTTTGTACGGTTCAAAACCGAAAAATGATCAAAGAAACGTAGATAAAATAAGGCTCATGCGTGTCAGGACACCGTGTCCTTATAAAGAGGGTGCAAGACTGCAAGTCCCTTCCCATCAGTCTTTTTAGCTGGTCCGCAGTGCAGCGACAAAAGCTAATGTGGAACACTGGAACTTAATCAATGTTAATGTAAAGTAGGTTGGGGCCACTAATGGGAGTCTTCAGGCTTGCAATTTAATCTCCGTTGAAAGAAGTAGGTGCAGGCATTCTAATCAATGAGTATATATAGGTAGTTAGTATATACTGTAACATAGACAGGTGTCACACAGAGATTATAATGTCTTCCAATTCAAGCACAAAGTAGTTAGTTAGGAGTTAAATGTGTTTGTTGTGTTGCTTGTTAGGAGCAACATACATGCAAGGTCATCTCCAATGGGAATTTCTAAAATTGAGTTTCTATCCAACTTGCCATTGTACTTTATGTAAATTTTATATTCGAGTTGGTAAAGTTTCTGTATAAAAATTGCGCACACAGAGATAAATACTTTCCAATGATTTATTTCTATCTTACGTGAAAAAAATAGTAAAATGATCAATTTAATAATGTAGTACGCAATACTAATTGCTATGAGAGACGAAAATTTTCCTACATGTAGAATTCGTCATAGAATTTTTCCATCGTACCTCACAGACACATAAGACATAAATTGTTATAAAAATGTTCATTATGAGGTTTTTTTTCCCCAAAAGATGATTTCTACCCTAGAAATAGTGGAGATAGAAACCTCCATTGGAGATGGCCTAATTGCTTATTTGATTCAATGATTTATTTTAGTCCCGCATCTGATAGGCGAGGTTCTCTTCTTTTGTTTAAAGTGGTAAACCTATTTTATTGGTTAAGTGAATTTTGTGGGTGATAAACTAAACCTCCATCTAACTACAAGTGGACGTGCAATTCATTGTTTGTTTTTGACTAGTTTATTATTCCCAACTCCTTTTGCGCGAGCCGGATCACAAGTAAAACCGGTAATTTTCTAACTCAATTTTTATGTATTTTTTAATTCACTCGGTTGTTGGTCTTCCTCCTGGACACGATCAATAAATCTGATTAAAAATAGTTTATCTATATCATCTTATTCATCATCGAAAAAATATTTGAAGAGAGAAAAATAAACGATCAATTACCCCAAAAAAACTTTTTTCCTCCATCCATTTTTCTCCTCAGTCAAGACTGTGATCATTATTCGGATTCGCCACCGAGTGCACTGTATTGTAGGTCGTCATAGGTCGTCATGCTTCATTTTATCTCAACCATAGATGGTCAGATTTTGCTGTAGTGTTTGTGGGGACAAAATCTATTCTAAAGACAGTATCTGTAACGTAACTTGAATCATTGCCTTTATTCATGTCTTTAGTCACTGCAGCTTTTTGTAATTGCATATGTTCGGCAATAATCAATTGCTGTTATTAGCTCCTTTATATGTTTGTTCTTGTAGTGGAATTTGGATCCTCTTTGCAGCTAATATCTCCTCCTACTCCTCGCAGCTCATACAAATATAAATCCATAACCTCGCTTCCTACGGAAACACACTTTATATGAAGGCAGAAAGTCCTGCAGTTCCAGTGTGCATTACACCTTAAGGTCCCATAATATTTCTAGACATTATGACACTGGTCAGCTTTCTACAACCAGAAAGGACAATAGCAGTATGCATGCATGCATACTACTTTAAACCACAAGTTGCGAGTTAGACCAGCAAGTGAAGATATGTGATATATATATTTTTTTTCTTAGAAAATATAAGTCGTATCCCACTTTATTGGTCATATTTCAAGGTGCATCACACTGCTTTACCTTAATATAAGTTATCTTCCACATTCCACAGATTCCGTTCAAGATCGACGGTCAACGCGTTTAACCAAAATTTTAGGACAAAATTACCCCCTTCTTCTTCACAGCAACCCCTTGCCTCTCCCACCGTGCTCGGCCCCTGTCTCCCGCCTCACTCAGCCTTCTGTCATCACCACCACCTTCACCACCACCACCACCACCATACCGCCACCACCTTCACCCCCCCGCCGCCACTGTTCCCCCGTACCCCCATGGTGCTGCCCTCCTCCCCCGCGCCCCCGCTCCCCCATGACGTCGCCCCCGTTCCCCCACGGTGCTCCTCCGTCTTCCCTCACGAGATCGGGGGTTTTTTGTCCTAAAAATTTGGTCAAACGCGTCAACCGTCGGTCTTGAACGGAATCCGTGAAGTGTGGGAGATAACTTACATTAATGTAAAGCAGCTAAGTGCACATTAAAATATGACCAATAAAGTGGGATACGACTCAAATTTTCTCTTTTTTTAGATGTTTGTCAATACGTACAAAATTTTGTAAATGCTGCATTGCATACTTTTTGGGTTCACTGTCCCCAATTTTTACCATTATTGTAACTGTAAAGAATAATACGTCACGTGGCTCCATCCACTGATCTTCTCCCGTCCAATCAGGATCTTATATCTCTTGTCACTCCCGTTTCCCATTATACGTATTTTCAGTATACGTGTACGGATTTCTGACATTTGTCAGGTGGACCATAGTTAGACTTGTCTTGCTTAGCCTAGTCTTGGTTTAATCTTGACTTGGCTTGGTTCACCTTGGTTCATCATGGCATGTTAACTTGGGCTGGTTTAGGGTTGAGTGGAGATGACTTAGATTGGTATTTATATCAAACACTTTCTCTCTCAGTCAATCGGAGGAATCGAAACACCGATGGCGTTTGGACTTAGCCATGCAACGGCTTGCTCGAAGACATGCTCGGTCGAGGCGACTCCTCGCTCAGGTGGGTGGATTCGATGAACTTACCTCGTATTGGCCTTCGCACTAATAAAACGAAAGTTTTCAGTGCACAAGTAGGCTTGATAATAAAAGAGACGAATCCATATAGCTAAGGGAATAATCTCAAGTTGGGTCGATTGAGTTAGAAAATAAACAAGGTCCTACGGTCGGCTTAGAATCGTTGCACGATGGCTTTCAAAATGACACTCGAACCTTCGTCCTGTGGCTTGGGAGAAGGAAAGTTGGTCTTCGCCACAAAGTTGTGACTTAGCCTAAGTCAAAGGCGTCGTCTGCATAAATGCTTGATAAAGTATGCACGGTCCCATCATCCAAGGCTTGGCATAGCCTTTTCTCGCCCCACGAGTTAAGTTGCATCGTGCGGCTTGTGGCATAAGTCTAGGCACCCAAATAAGTTGGTTGTTCAAAGTCGATCGCGTGCATGGCACATTCCCTCGATGCAAGGCTTAACGCAGCCTTTGCCCGTCAAGTTGATGCACGATTAAGTTAGACTAAGTGATTCTAGGCGATCGAAGACATTCTAAGCACTGTCCCATATTTTTTGCGGTTGTCGATATTACTTGGTTTTACGATCGTAAGGCCTGTCATATAGAGTATGACTAGGGCGGTCGTGTCGCATAGATTTCAAGTTGGTTTAAGGCACGATATCACGGACTTAGTGTTTTTAAGGCACGGGCCACGGTTGATTAAATTGAGTTAGAAGGAGGGCTTTCAAATAGTCGTTCCTGAGTCGAATGAAATGATAGGGCAAGAAGGAAGAATGCTCGCGACCATGGGTCGTCGAGGCGGTCTCAGATATGTGAAGTGTTGAACTTGGCCCTAAGAGAGATGGTAATATTAGAAGAATAATGACTGTGTGAGACGTCAGTTCGAGTCGAGTCTTGCATGGTCATTGGACAAAATGTCGACAAGGGAAAGGTTTCCTCGAACGGCAACCCGACGGCCAAGGGACCGATTCGTAGGAAACATGTAAATAACTGTATTGGATAATAGCACGGATTAGGTGGGGACTTGCAACGGGGATCGCAACTTGCGCTGAAAGGGGCGCCCGTCTAGCAAAAGCTATAGAGTCCAAGATAGCTTGTGGTGCTAGTGACCTTTCATATCGATGAGTCGGCATTGTCACGCCCCGACCCAGAATCACCCGAATCATCGTCCTCGCAGTGGACGTGATATCGCACGAGCCTGGAGTTGCGCTCGTGTAAGGCAAGATGACAAGTTCTCAAATGGTTATCTTTTGAGTTGATATTAATAATGAAAGGAAAATAGAATATACGAAACAATTCTCTTTATTGATATTCGAACTGAGATTACAAAGGCTTTCAATAGCCCACCTAAATTTGCCAGGTTGGCTACAACACTCAGGTTCTCTCTTGCCCATAAAGGAATTCACCGTTCCATATATCATGCCTTCTATATCTCGGCCGCATCAATCCTGTTGCAAGTCCGAGCGTCAATGCGATCGCATGCTTCAAACTCTACGGTATTCCATACCTCTGCGCGATCAAGCGAAGCTTTGTCGTGAGTAATCCATTCCTTACACCCTGCATGAAAGCTGGTGGGGGATCAGTACGTTCGTCCTCGCATATACTGACGAAAAGACCAACTTTCTAAACCGATATTTTAGTATTTATGTTCAATCATGCAACTTAGCTTATGATCTTGCTATATTCTTCTTAGGTTCGATTTCATAGCATATTCGAAAGCGTAAAGCATGTTATCATGGCAAGCATGTTATTCGAATTGAATAGGCAAACAGACAAGCAATCTCGTGTTTGTTTCGTGGCGCAACTTCTTACCAAGTCGACGCACTCGCCCGTGCACTAACGCAAGGTGAATACGTCTCATTCCTTTCCTGTCATGTTATAAGTGCTCTCTATGTAGGATCTATGTGTGCAGGACACATACGCGCCTACACTTTCAACCCATCGTTACTAAACTATATGAAGGTCGTTGGCGTATCCGCGCCGGAATGGACTAAAGATGTTTCTTTTCTTTCTTTCTTTTCTCTCTTTCTTTCTTTCTTTTCTCGAATTGGGTAGCCCGGCGCCTCTCGTAGTGGATTGCTGTCCTAAATTACGGAGATCTACCGCTGCATACCATCATTTACGACTTTTTACATCTCGTTAAGCAGTCGCTAATCGTCTTACGGATATGCGCCTATCAAAGATTATATCCCTCCTAGGCCGAACGGTCCCAGTGTCGCGGCGCAGCCCGTTCGGAGGGAACACCCATGCACTGTAGTGCCCCGTCCCGCAAAGTCAATCAGAGGGATCGAAACTCCGACGGCGTTCGAACTTAGCCGTGCAACGGCTACTCGAAGGCTCGTTCGGTCGAGGCAACTCGAAGACATCGCACAGGTGGGGTAGTTTCGGTGAACTTGCCTCATCTCAGCCTTCACTTAATAATTCATTTGTTTTCAACTTGCACAAGTACGCTTAATAATAAAAAAGACGAATCCACATAGCTAAAGGGAATTATCCCGACGGATCGAATCGAGTTTAGAACATGGAAAACGTCCTACGGTCGGATTAGAGTTGGTGCACGGCTTGCTTTGAAAATGACACTCGGTCCACCGTTCCGTGGCTTGGGAGAAGGTAAAGTTGGTATTCGTCACAAACTATGAGTTAGCCTAAGTCATAGGCGTCGCCCGCGTAGATGCTCGACAAAGCATGCACGTTTCCATCGAATACAAGGCTCGGCGTAGCCTTGATCGTCCCACGAGCTAAGTTCTATCGCACGGCTTATGGCATGAGTTTAGGTACCCAAACAATTTGGTTGTTCAAGTTGAGCGTATGCACGGTCCCGCGGTTCTACGGCGGCATATAGCCATTCGTTCCTACGGTCTTAAGGCTCGTCACATAGAGTGTGACTTGGACGATAGTGTCGCACGGAATACATTGGAGTATGAGACGTTCATATCCATGTTAAGATGTTCGAGGCGGTCCCTCGGTTGGGAGTCTCGCGTTCCTATTCACGTTAAGATGTTCGAGGCGGTCCCTCGGTTGGGAGTCTCGCGTTCCTATCCACGTTAAGAAGTACGAGGCGATCCCTCGGTTGGGAGTCTCGCGTTCCTATCCACGTTAAAAAGTACAAGGCGGTCCCTCGGTTGGGAGTCTCGCGGTCCCAAGGTACGTTACGCAAAGTGTGGTTCAGAGCACGTGTTGCTAAATATTATTCCAGTCGTACCAACAAATTAGGCCATGCATTTACGTGAGTCTAGACGTCTCGTAGGTGCGTGGTCATTGGACACCTTGTCGACAAAGATTTCTGCCTAGACTGGTTATACGCCGGGGCACCGGGCCCAGTCATCCTAGGGGGTAGACGTTATAGCAGCGCACGATTCATTGCGTGAGGGTAGTCGGGGGCTTTCCATGGGGCTCGCAACCTTGCATCGAAAGTCCCGCCGCCTACCCGAGCTATGTCCGCGATGGCTTGTCATGCCAGTGGCCTTTCATATAGATAATTGACGTGCTACGCGACGAATCCGCATGCATGGTGTCGGTCGTAACAAAGAAAGTATAAGCATGGTATGTATTGAGTTATGTCAAGCGTGCACAGTATGCACATATGGTATTCGAAGTGTTAAGATTTGGCTATGCGTAAAGACACGTGCTTCGGTACGAGATATGGCGTCGTGCTTGAGTTCTCAACACCGGTTCCACAAGTTGGGTTATACGTTTCGAGATTAAGTCTGGAAGGGCCGTAGGGCAAGTTGGTTAAGTTATGTTAAGTTACAGGGCACGGCCTCGCAATGCGAGGCACGGCCGCGTCGTCACAACACAAGTAAAGGCAAGACTTCGCAAGGAGGCACTGCCTCAGAGATAAGCACGACCGAGTCGTTACGTCCCAGAGTATGGCACGAAAGACAAGTATGAGTTGGTGCTTTGACGTTGCAAGCACGAGAAAGGTCTAGAGGCAAAGATAAGGAAGTTATTGGTGCAATAGCACGGTGACGGTCTAAAGACACCGAATAGGCTGAGAGTCAGTCCTAAAAGCGATCCTAAGGCAAGAGTAGAAAGACAATCGTAAAGGGTTATGTTGCACAAAAGTAAATGAACGTGTCGGTTTTGTATGGGTGGGCGAGGAGCTCACTCCACCAGTACAGTTGAGTACTGACACCCACATAGTTTTTATGTGCAGGCGCAGGTAGTGCGGGGCTCGCTTGGATGCGTCGAGGTATGGAGTTCCTTGGCTATTCGAAGCGTGCCGCCGCGTGGAGTCAAAGACTTATACGGGACATAATGTATGGACATCGCCTTCCGAAGCTTCCGCTGGCTCAAGCATTGTAATCGAGAGAGAGCAGAGTGACTTGTAATATGAGACGAGTGAATTTGAGTGATTGTATTCTCGGCCTTGCTCCCCCAATGTAACCGTTGTTTCGATATCAATAAAGAGCTTCTTTTGAATAACTTGTGTTTTGTTCTAAATTTTTGCTGCGTATTCAATGTCTCTGCTTAGGACTTCTGTACGACGATCCCGTCGCCGTCGCTATAATCGGCCGTTATGGAACCCGCCTTGCATGAGCGCAATCTAGGCTCGTGCGGCATCACGCCTTAGCGAGGACGATCGCTCCTACTGAAGCGGTGCGTGACATATGGTATCAGAGCACGGCTTTAAGTCCTTGGAACTATCGATTGAATTTTTTAACTCCGTTGTTTCCACATACTCTGAAGTGTTGCTTCCGCAAGTCGATATCGTTGGTGCGCTCTCTCAATTGTCCTACGGAATGTCCATACAATAAGTCTAATATTTTCAAAAGCTTGTACGAGTGTTCAATCGAATGCATCAATAGATGATGGCCTTTGGGCCGAACGGTGCCGACCTTGAGTTGATAAAAAATGCGTGCTAAAGTTAGCAAGTCACGTGCGTGCCTAACGAGTCCTACGTCGACATTAGCAAATAAGCATGCAAAGTCGGAGTATAGTCCATACGGGATGGTTATACACACGGCCTTTTGGCTAAGTTGTGTCGCGTGTCGCGTACCTAGACTTTATGGTGCAAGCGAGTTGCGAGCGATATTGTGTACCGCTCGGTCGGGAACGAAACCATACTTAGAGTGGCTACCGATAGAGTGCTATCGAGCGATGATAACGTCTATGCGATATAGATGAGCGTGCTTGAAATTCGAGGAATGGTTCGAACGGTATTCAAAGAAGTCAATTTTGATTCGAATGATAGTTTTGAGGATTTGTAGAATGACTTGACCCTGAGTGGCGTATGGACGTTATAGAAATTGTTCGAGCGGAACCAGAGGATTTACGGATAGTACGAGTATGACGACAAGCGATGATATCGCAAAGCCTTAGAACGAGTAGCGTTTAGTTGGTTATGATTCGAGAATCGCAAACGAGATATCGTCCGAACGATTCGTGAATGGTAATGCAAATTACGAAATGGTTGAATGAAGATTCTAAACGACAAAATAAATGGATGACTTGATTGAAGAAATCGATACGAATCGTATACGAAAAATTAGCACGACGGGAAGATAGCGTGCATGAAAAAGTTTGATTCGAATGTTTGAAAATGACTCTGAGGATTAGAATGGATGTCGTTCGATGATTGAGTTAGCAAAGAATGATGCGAATTGAGAAAATACGTTAGTCGATGACTTAAGATAGACGGATAAACGATACGTGAATTTGGGTTGAAGAAATTGATGTTGTGAACGATTCGAGGAGATTATCCAGTCGGACGATAGCATCATTCGTACGACTCAAAATTCGTTGCAAAGGAAGATCGTTAGGTTACGCATATCGTCGATGGTATTGAGGCGTATCAAAGATCGATATACGATAACTCGGGGGCTCTAATTCGAGGAATAACGATCGTGCAAGTGTTATTATTCGGTTGGATGCAATACTTAGGATTTGATTGAAGGAAATGTTGGATGAACACAATCGTGTCTTGATGATTATGCAGATAACCACAGCGTCAACATTCTTGTCTTGTGCAAGCGCAACTCCAGCCTCGTACATGCGTTGCGTCGGATTTGGGGCGATCGTTCCGCGTGAGCGCTGACATGGTGATTCATGTCGCGGGAATGATCGAACTCGAAAAATCAGGACGCGGCAACTTTGATTATCTCGACTTGTTGGTTTGATGCGAAGGTGAATTCGAGGATGTTAGGACTTGCGATTGATAATCGAATAAAACTTGAGGATTGTGTAGGTCCAATCCGCGCATCGAGAATGAATTAATCTAGACTCGAACAAGAGTTACGTCCCGATGAGGATAATTATCCCGCGGGAGCGTTGCATGGTGATTCATGAACCACCGTGGAGGATCAGACTCGCGTGAGATCGGGGCACAACATATTGTTAAGTCGGACGACCTTGTGATCGATTACGTGAATTGGGATAAATGACTTAGAGAATATGAGACGTGAATTATGGTTTAGCGATAAAATGTGTCGTAGCGTGCTTGACTTGGAACGATTGATAGGCGGATTATGTCGAACGTGTTCAAAGAGATAGACTATACGAAATGGCTTGATGAACGAGCGATATGTCTTATCGAGGAATTGGTTGAAACGTGAGTTATCGTAGGATAGCTTTACTGAACGACTCGGACCCCGTGCAACGAATATTGGGATGTGCGTAGGAAATCGATGCTCGATATTTAGAAATCGGAGTGATGCGAGCTTGGGTAGAAAATCCCGTACCATCGATTTGATTTGACCTTAGGATGGGGTCAATGTTGATGTCGTTGTTTGGGAACTATGATTCCAGTGCTGACGGAAAGACATAGCCTAGCGGTTAGGCAGACGTCCGAGTACGAAGCGATAGAAAATAGTAGAGGCACCACTTATGAGGCTCGGTTGACATGCACGTATATCAGGAACGCCCGAATATGTGCACGATCCGACTCGAGTGGTGATGGCAGATTCTCTATCACGAGGCTTGGCTGAAATGCTTGTATTTTGGGGACGTCTAGAATATGTGCACGATCTAACTAAGTGATACGTTGAGTCAAGTGAGACTTGAGGAACGGGAAAATGTCGAGGATTTCGAATTCGTGAGTTTCGAAGAAATGTTGATGGTAATGAGATCATTGATTTGAGACGAGTTCGAATGTTGGTTGATCGGTTGTTGTTTCTTACGACTAAGTTAGCGATAAGCACGAGCGTGGCTCGGATTGAAGGAACGTATAGGGATAGCGTGTACGAAAAATGTAGGATGTTGAATCAAGTTATAAGCCGATAAGTGTACTCAGTAAGTTTCGAGGAGGAAACTTTTTCTGAGTGGTGTATGATGTAGTGTCCCGTCCCGCAAAGTCAATCGGAGGAATCGAAACGCCAACGACGTTCGAACTTAGCCTTGCAACGGCTACTCGAAGGCTCGTTCGGTCGAGGCGACTCGAAGACATCGCACAGGTGGGGTAGTTTCGGTGAACTTGCCTCATCTCAGCCTTCACTTAATAATTCGTTTGTTTTTAACTTGCACAAGTAGGCTTAATAATAAAAGAGACGAATCCACATAGCTAAAGGGAATTATCCTGACGGATCGAATCGAGTTTAGAACATGGAAAACGTCCTATGGTCGGATTAGAGTTGGTGCACGGCGTGCTTTGAAAATGACACTCGGTCCTTCGTTCCGTGGCTTGGGAGAAGGTAAAGTTGGTATTCGTCACAAACTATAAGTTAGCCTAAGTCATAGGCGTCGCCCGCGTAGATGCTCGATAAAGCATGCACGTTTCCATCGAATGCAAGGCTCGGCGTAGCCTTGATCGTCCTACGAGCTAAGTTGTATCGCACGGCTTATGGCATGAGTTTAGGTACCCAAACAATTTGGTTGTTCAAGTTGAGCGTACGCACGGTCCCGCGGTTCTACGGTGGCATATAGCCATTCGTTCCTACGGTCTTAAGGCTCGTCACATAGAGTGTGACTTGGACGATAGTGTCACACGGAATACATTGGAGTATGAGACGTTCCTATCGACGTTAAGAATGTACGAGGCGGTCCCTCGGTTGGGAGTCTCGCGTTCCTATCTACGTTAAGATGTACGAGGCGGTCCCTCGATTGGGAGTCTCGCGTTCCTATCCTCGTTAAGATGTTCGAGGCGGTCCCTCGGTTGGGAGTCTCGCGTTCCTATCCACGTTAAGAAGTACGAGATGGTCCCTCGGTTGGGAGTCTCGAGTTCCTATCCACGTTAAGAAGTACAAGGCGGTCCCTCGGTTGGGAGTCTCGCGGTCCCAAGGTACGTTATGCAAAGTGTGGTTCAGAGCACGTGTTGCTAAGTATTGTTCCAGTCGTACCAACAAATTAGGCCATGCATTTACGTGAGTCTAGACGTCTCGTAGGTGCGTGGTCATTGGACACCTTGTCGACAAGGATTTCTGCCTAGACTGGTTATACGCCGGGGCACCGGGCCCAGTCATCCTGGGGGTAGACGTTATAGCAGCGCACGATTCATTGCGTGAGGGTAGTCGGTGGCTTTCCATGGGGCTCGTAACCTTGCATCGAAAGATCCGTCGCCTACCTGAGCTATGTCCGCGGTGGCTTGTCATGCCAGTGGCCTTTCATATAGATAATTGGCGTGCTACGCGGCGAATCCGCATGCACGGTGTCGGTCGTAACAAAGGAAGTTTAAGCATGGTATGTATTGAGTTATGTAAAGCGTGCACGGTATGCACATAAGGTATTCGAAGTGTTAAGATTTGGCTATGCGTAAAGACACACTACACTAAAATGGTCATTTTGGAACGGGGAAATTCCATTCCAAAAAATTTCTGGAACGCTTTTATTCCGTGCCTATTTTTGGGCTGCCAAAATTCTTGGAACGGCATAAAAGCGTTCCAAGAGACGGTTATTGGAACACTTTATATGTGTGCCAGTGTTGGAACACCAACAAAACGTTCCTAAGAAAGGGCTCCTAAGGATGATTTTTGAAACACATTATATACGTGCCAGTGTTGGAACACCAATAAAGTGTTCCTAATAAGGAACATTTCAAATTAATTTTTGCATTCATACTAGAACGAATATAATGTGTTCCGATATTGGAATGGTGAAAATGTGTTCATATCAATTTTCCAGATTTTTTAACATACCATACATATAATCTGAATTTATAAACTAAAACTAATTATAATATAAACGAAAGTAAACAAATATCAATATCATAAGTACACACGAAATAGATAAAGATAAATTTGCATTGACTAATGAAGTCAAAGTGTCTTACATAAGATTGTATTATGTTTAGTACAATTTTACTAAACTACGATTCTAACAAAATGTCCTAGTGATGTGAAAATAATGTGAGATCATTTCCTCGTTCTCTTTGTTCCCCATAGCTAATTCTCCATTGCTTTGTGATCAAACTCTTTCATTGTTGGGATAGACATTGGGCCTACAAAGCTGAAAGGCCAAAAAAATTAGTGGAGGAAAAAAGATCAATAAAGAACAAAGAGCAACTCTGCAAATCCATCCCAACTTTCCAAATAAAAATATATATTTCACATGTTGAGGTTATATTCAATGTTCATAATATATATGGAATATGTACACGGGAAAAAAAGGCTTTGACAAGTAGACATATAGGATATCTAGTAACAATTGCTCCTACGAGAAGCGATAGAATAAGAATGAATAAGACATCTTACATTATACATAGCTGGCAATAAAAGAAAGAAACTAGCGATGAATGATCACATAACCAGGGGCGGAGCTAGCCTCCAAAGTTGAGGGGGGCTGAACTTTAGTTGTATGGTATACGTAAATGAATAAATGAATACATGAGCTTGTTTAAATCTTACTTATTTAAACCTGCATGTGAAATCCACATGCCCATAGCTGTTATTCTAAATAGTTGGTTTGACTGACAATTAACTCAGTAATATATAAAAAACATTTTTGTGCAAATATTACAATTCTGAAATAGAAGAATATTATGACAAAAGACAGTAGGGATACCTCGAGAATTCTGTTAGAGTTGTCCACAACTCCTCGAACCTTCTCCAAATCCTTCCCATAACGCGTGCTGATGGAAGAAGTTGGCAACTACTTCTACATCAAATCCAGCAAAGGCTAACCTGACAAAAAAAAAAAACCAGTTTTAGCCTTCCTGAACCGAATAGTGCATACATCACATAAAAAATGAAACTGAATTTTGCATATTGCGATTTTCCTGAACCAAAATGCCAACTTGGAAAAATACATCCACATGAATTGTGCATATTGCTCTTTTCCTTAAGATACATGTAGAGAATTAGGTAACAGTTGAATGTTGAAACAAACCAATTGGCAACTACCAATATTGAATGCTAGTTTGGTACAGAAGCATGAATACTCATCAGTCATATCGCATAAGAAAAGTTCCAATATCAGATAACAGATAAGAAAAGTTCCAACATTGAGCATGAATACTCATCAGTAGAGAAGACTTTCCCATAATCCTTCTCATCAGTAGAGAAGACTTCCCCATAATCCTTCTCTTTCCCATAATACTCATCAGTAGAGAAGACTACCAATATTGAATGCTAGTTTGGTACAAAAGTTCCAACATTAAAGCATGAAAAGTTCCAACAGATAAGAAAAGTTCCAACATTAAGCTTCAAAATGGAAAGATTTTTCCAACTAGAGAAGTCTGACCATCACAGTATAATAATAGATAGATAGATCAACACATCTTGTATTCAAGCATCAAAACAATAAAATTATAACCCTTCCTTCCAGTTAAAGATTGGCTCATGTAGGGGCCTGTTTGGTCATGTATTATAGGGAGATGAAAGATGAAATATCAATATTTAACTTATCTCTAACTTATCAAATCTCAATAAAAGCTCTACTTGCTTTCTATCGGATTCCAGTAACAAAATGTGAGAATTTCAAGATTACAAAGAAAACATGATACATTGTCATGTGACTTACATACCAGTGGTTTTAATTCTAAATATATCCACCCAAACAGAAGGGATCCAGTTTATCAATTATAAGCGTGGAAAATAGCCAAAATAAAATAATTTGGATTTGTAGTGTCATGATGCTTTCAGGAATTCTACAGGCTTAAATTTTAGCCTCAATGATAACATCCCTTCAGGATTTAATTTTTAGTTTTTTTGCAAAATCATGTGTAAATTCTACGGCTGCGGACGGCTACAGCTCCTCTTTTCTTTGTTAGGGCGGGTGGGTGGGTTGTGACTTGTGGTGAAATAGTGAAGTTAATATGGGCTCTGGAGTCTGAAGGCTGATATATGTATATAAAAAATTTGACAAAAATTTTCCTAAATTTTGGACCGGGCTACAGCCCTCCCATGCCCATGATGGGCTCCGCCACTGCACATAACTATGCGTAAACTTATTTTTACGATAAAAAAAATCCATCACCCAGCTACAGCTGGAAGTTAGAAGATTTTCAACATTGTCAAGGAATCACAGCATGATTACATCTTAAGTATCGAATAAAGCATTAAGAGAAAACATTGCAACTTACAATAAAACTAACATATATAACATCTTTAAAGACAGAATTCAATATCGATAAAAAACTAAAATGAGCAATGTGTATATAAAGTATGAATAAGAGCTCGGAAGGTACCATAAATAGGTTGGAAATGTTCTCTTCAGATTCAATCCAAGGGTAAGTTGTAAAAGGCTGCTTTAATTGCACCGACTTGAGAGGAAATGCACTCAACATATCTGTAGATATAAAATCATATTAATGTTCACAGCAAACTAAGACTATAGAAGCTTTTTACCATCAAGTTATTTAAGGCTATATGCGATAACTTGTACATATGAGAAATGCAGCATTATCATGCTATATTCCATCCATTCATGCAGATGCAACACCACAAATATCGATTATAGTTAGTACTTAGTAGTTAGTACAATAAGCACATTTGTGTCTTAGGTTGTAATATAAACAATACACTTTTTCTGCTATTATATGTAGAATGTCATCACAAAAATTCTAGAATTGCAAGGGATCACAAACCTTTGAACATATCGAGCCGTTGCAATGTTTCACTGTCCAAAGAAACAATTGATGATAGCATTTACTAGATGCAGCCAATTCCATAAGTTCCAATCGCTCGTCCTCAACAAGTTTCATATATTCCCAGGCAAGTCTGCGAGCTGTAGCCCTCTCGTTAGCAGCTTTTAGCCTAGCTGCTTCCTTCTCCTTCCCCACTTCTTCTTTCTGCTTCATCTTCTCAACCTGAAGTCGACCATACAAAGAAAGATGTCAACAATAATTTATCAACTTGGAAATGCTGATATTGGCAAACTCACCCGCAAAGATTCTTTCTGCAAATACTTCTCTCTGTGCTCAATTTCACGCCTTTGTTCCCGTTGGAACCTCTCCTCCTCACACTGCTTTTCACGCATGAACCTCTCTTCTTCTTCTTTTCTTTCACGATCATGCCTCTCTATTTCTCTTTGCATTTGTTCTTCTCTCTACACAAAAAAAATCAACTTAGCTTTCAGCTACATAAATTATTAGAACAACCATTTTGACAAAAAAATGCAACACATTTCTTCTCATGATATCTTGTTTCTCAAGCTCTTTCCTAATCCTCTTCTCATGCGTTTGAACTTCTTTTGCAATTCTTGCTTCTTCATTCTGCCCAAACAGCAGATACGGATAAAAGTTAAACAAAGAGCAAAATGAAAACAATATCAATAAAATTAACCTGTCAACATTATGTACATTACGCTTTCTCTCCACTAGATAGGCAACTTCCTCACGGAGAATCCTCCTATCAGATGATAGACATGGATTTTCTGATCCAACAGCTTGATGGACACCAAATTGAGCATCATCTACAGTATTTGCAACATTTTCATATTCTGTTGGGCCTGGAGAAAATATTTGTTGCCTGCCATGCTGTGACAAATTGCCAATACTTGGTGTTTGACATTGAAAAGTGTAAGCTAGCGACACCTGATCATCTCCATGCAAATATTTCCTTCCTATGGGAAAAGATGAGAATCTGGGATTGGGAGCTACCACAGGAGAGTCATGACCTTTCGTATGTCTCTGCTCGAATGCTTGGCTGCTCCAGGAGAAACTGATACTCATGAAGGGGCCTAGAACCTGTATGAGGATGTACTACATGAGCTCCTCCAACTGTTGACTTTCTCTTTCCATTTGAAGAACTAGGAATAAAATAGTGTTCCATGCTAGGCAAGAATGCCGATGTCTGGAAACAGGAAACATGCCCATATACTTAATTAGAAAAGTAAAAGGCAATAAGGAATAGCGCATGCAAGTAAAAGCTAAAGCAAAGAGGTATAAAGTATGAACGTTGAAGACTAAAGCCGAAGTTGAACCTTGAAGTAAAAAATAAATCAATTACCTGAATGTTGTACAGCATGGACACTTCAGTTGTAAATATTTTTTTTACTTGACCTAGTCGTGGATATCCTCATTCATATTTCCGCAATAGCAGTTGTTGAAGCCTTGAGAGAGGTTTTGCATGTGAAATGCAGTAAAAAAAAGTGTAATACAAGCTCTAGAATTTTCATGCGACACAAATTGACAACTATACATATTAGTCATTCAGTTTATATTTGTGTTCGAGATGACAACATGGAATTGCCCTACTAGAGTTTAAAATTACTCCATCTTGACCCTTCAGTTTTAATAAGAAAAAACTGCTTCAGACAAACCAAACGCCAACTTGCAAATTGATATAAATATTATTTCATTAACCATCTTTAATTCGTAGTACTGAAGTAATACGGTGCATCCAAAGTCCTGAAATATCTTAGACCAAAATACAAATTTATAGCGGTTGGCTTGTGAATAATAGCTTCATATAACATGTGGAGAAGAAATAAACCTTAATTGATTTTGCATCATGCCTCTCATATAATTTGCCATTAAAAGATCGCATGGGCTGCTTCGGTGGCGGTGTCACTGTTCAGGAACTGGAAAAGATGAGTCCATAAAAATATCCTCTCAAAGTTAAAATTACAAGGCAGCACAATAAACTGCAAAGGTCTTAATGATTTAGTGTGTAGAGATGGCAAAATATGCAAGCATAGATAAAGATAATAGTTTTGCTCCTTTAGCATGACGCAAGTATACACTTGTATTCTATGAGGGAAAGACCCTGCAAAAGTGGTGCCATATTCATCTGGGCTTCGATATAACAGATAAGATACCAGGCTCTATACAATGTGCCTGACATGGAAATGATAAACATACTCATAGACATCAAATGTGGTGCCATATCTGTCTCTCTCATGTTGTAACAATGTCCATGCAAGGCACTCCATGAAAACAGCAACTACGAAGCTCTTATGTGGCCTTTATCCCATTTTTTCTGCTTGGCTATGTGAACTCTTACTTCTTTCATTGGTGTTAGGATACATTCCTCTACAACATTAGAGGTTGATATATCCTCTTTGATGTACAGCCTCGTCGTACATTAGAAGGCTCTAATATGACCATCGTCATAGTCATCCAAGTCTTCTCCCATCAAAATGGGGACAGGTATGGAGCATAAGAAAGCTCCATACAAGATTTGACAAAAATTTATGATCAACTCTATCAACCCTCTATGTTGGTGCCAAGTTTCTAGCCAAGACAGCTATGAGCATGAGAAGTCATGCCATAAAACCTAGGGGTGACCAGTTGGCAGGTAGATTGACCTACCTTTTGGAATGCAGTTTAAGCTCATGCAACCAAGGACCTCCAAATTCCCTTGGACTATAAAGACTCTAGACGAAGAGGTAAAACAATACAATTTGCTATAGGAAATTGCATTCACCTCTATAATACATTACGCCAAAGAGTGAAGGAATGACAATATATTCAGAAGTCATAACACAAAATTATCCAAGATTGTACTTATAAACCACATTAGATTCATCAAATAAGTTTGACACCCATTTGGAGGCCGTGTGCAAAAGCCACAAATGCTATTGAAATTAGACCTTGAATATATCCCATTTACTATAATTTCACTATATGTTCTATTTACTCAACATCAATAAGTTGATATTGAATCGGCAAAAATGGGCAATACGATAATCATGTAATAATGCTACCTAAAGAAACACTTAAAGTGTCAATCACACTTAACTAAGTGAAACTAACTTGGAAGAGCATACTAAACATAGAACTTTCAAACAAAGGTAGTGGAGTATGAATCATGCATTAGTCACCCAGGCCACATGGAAACATATAACCCAAATACTGCAGATAACATTATTGGCCACGGACCACAATTAAATGACAAATGCAGAATAACACAAAAAGACATTTTTCAGCACCTATTAGCGCTCCAAAGGCACCGGGCGGCAATGGCTCAAACTCCACCCCGAGAATCGGCTCGTCCTCCCTCAGTGCCTCCCCAAGCTGTGCCTCCACCGACGCGATCACCCGCAGCTCCGCCACAGATAGCTGCCCGCCCGACAATGTAACCAGAACTGGGGCCATCATCTGTGGGGGCACCATCAGAGGAGCCTCATAGCACCTCCTCCCAGCCGAATCTGAAGCCTCCATCCTTCCTATTACAACGCCCTCGCCGCCACCTTCCTTGGCTCCCCGCTGCTGCTCCTGCCTATTACAACGCTCGCCGGCATGACAGACCCCTTTACCATGAGATTTGTAGAGATGCATTGGCAGAAGCCATTTTGTGTTGAATTCAAAAATTAGGCTTTTGGATTTGGGGAGAGTAGATGCCAATATTGGGATGGAGGTTAGCTAAAAAATTTTGGGGGTAGATAACAGTTTGGTGAAATAGAAGAGGGAAAGTCAAAATTTTGGTAAACAATTTTTTCATGCTCAATTTGAAACCTATTTGGAACGTCATAGAAGCATACCTAAAAAAGTGAATTTTTTGAAACTAAAAATAAAAAAGTATTAGGAACATTTTTTTAATCCGGAACGCTTTTGTTCCGTTCCAGAACCTAGGTACGAAAAATAAGCATTCCAGATTGTAAAACGCATAGTGTTCCTAATTTGCCATTTTGGTGTAGTGACACGTGCTTCGGCACGAGATATGGCGTCGTGCTTGAGTTTTCAACACCGGTTCCACAAGTTGGGTTATACGTTTCGAGATTAAGTCTGAAAGGGCCGTAGGGCAAGTTGGTTAAGTTATGTTAAGTTGCAGGGCACGGCCTCGCAATGCGAGGCACGGCCGCATCGTCACAACACAAGTAAAGGCAAGACTTAGCGAGGAGGCACTGCCTCAGAGATAAGCACGACCGAGTCGTTACGTCCCAGAGTATGGCACGAAAGACAAGTATGAGTTGGTGCGTTGACGTTGCAAGCACGAGAAAGGTCTAGAGGCAAGGATAAGGAAGTTATTGGTGCAATAGCACGGTGACGGTCTAAAGACACCGAATAGGCTGAGAGTCAGTCCTAAAAGCGATCCTAAGGCAAGAGTAGAAAGACAATCGTAAAGGGTTATGTTGCACAAAAGTAAATGAACGTGTCAGTTTTATATGGGTGGGCGAGGAGCTCACTCCACCAGCACAGTTGAGTACTGACACCCACATAATTTTCATGTGCAGGCGCAGGTAGAAGCTCGTGGTGCGGGCTCGCTTGGATGCATCGAGGCATAGAGTTCTTTGGCGATTCGAAGCGTACGACCGCGTGTATTCAAAGACTTATACGGGACATAATGTATGGACATCGCCTTCCGAAGCTTCCGCTGGCTCAAGCATTGTAATCGAGAGAGAGCAGAGTGACTTGTAATGTGAGACGAGTGAATTTGAGTGATTATAATCTCGGCCTTGCGCCCCCATTGTAATCGTTGTTTCAATATCAATAAAGAGCTTCTTTTGAATAACTTGTGTTTTGTTCTAAATTTCTGCTGCGTATTCAATGTCTCTGCTTGGGACTTCTGTGCGACGACCCCGTCGCCGCAGCTGTAATTGGTCGTTATGGAACCCGTCTTGCACGAGCGCAATCTAGGCTCGTGCGGCATCACGCCTTAGCGAGGACGATTGCTCCTACGGGAGCGGGGCGTGACATGCACGAGCTATTATCTCAAGTTCATTCCATTCGACCATGCAACGTACTATTATTCAAACAACCAAACATAGTCTTGAGTCCGAGACTCAGACTTTATCATCTCATATTTTTTCCATTTACTTTCTATGTTCTTACATTTCATACTTCATTTCAAAGTTCGATGGCATCATGCCTCAACTCAATGTTCGTCAACCGAACGGCCCGAAGGTTCCGAACACCTTTCGAGCCATCATGTCATATCTAACAGTTCTGTCATATTCATGCCATAACTGTATTTTTTCGCAACGAAGCCATCTTTTATGATCTTGTGCACGTAGGCACGTTTCGACACATTTATCATCTTTTCTTCGCGTCATGCACTTGCTGCACGCATCGAAGCTGTATTTCCATATTCTATGCCTTAGTGTTCAATGTTCGTGGCTTGCACGCTAGGACGCCCGTCTATTGTCTTTCAATGTGCTAGCCTTTCTAACTCGTGCGCGAAGGCACGGAATGTCTCGTGTACGAAGGCACTCGCCGAATACAGTTATCCCATGTTCTTGTGGCTTGCACACCGAGGCGCTCGCCTTTGCGATATCTAATGTTCCATAGCGACTCGTGCATTTGATACACGTTTTATTTCAATTGTTCTAACTAGTGTTTGACACTGTAGGCCTAAAAAATGAAAGTCACGCTGAGTTGATCAAGACGGAGTCAAAAGTCACGCTCAGTTGATCCAAACAATATAAACAAATCACGCTGGGGAGACAGCTTATCATTTCTCAGAGAGTAATTATGACTGACAGCACAACAGTCGAAGAATGTCTCTTCGTATGCCACGTATGCACAGACTTCGAGAGATCATCGCCGTCTATTGCGTGATTTTCGAAATCTTCTTCAGCAAGACTCAGCCTTCGTCGAGTTGGCGTACCAAAAGGGTTTCTTGTCATTTAATGCGACTGACAAAGCAATCACTGTCAGAGATTTTGTGTCAGTCGAGACACGCCGAATCAAGACAGCTGGCAGTTCTATCTCAAGTCTGCGTGTATTTGTGATCTTCATCTCAAGTTTGCGTGGATTCTGAAGTTTTCTTCCTCAAGTTTGCGTGGATTTTTGAGTTCTTTGCCTCGAAGTCTGCGTAGATCCTGAAGCTTCCTGCCCCAAGTTTGCGTGGATTTTGAAGCTTTCTACACCGAGTTCGCGTGGATTTCGTCTTCAATAAGTCTGCATGGATTTCATCAAATTGGAGTACGTGGCAGCCATGCCACTGATCTCTCGCCTGCGTGTCCTGTAACTTGCATACGACTCATGCATGATTGCCATATGTCCAACAGTTACAGGTCACGTCCAGTAACTGCTCACAGTCTTGCGTATGTTAAATCCTGCATGATTTTTAACTAAGCACAGGCTGTGAAGACAGTTATCTTTTCAGTTATTATTTTTGACTCTATAAATAGAGTTCTTTTTCTCATTCATTGTACAGATACATTGATATCTACTGTCAAAATTTTGAGAGCTTTTCTTCTTCGCATAGTCCAAGGGATAAAGCGATCGTCTTCTAGATCGGATTCCTACAGTTGTAATTTTCCCAGAAACAAAACAAATAAAGAGAATTTCTTTATGGAAAACAAATTGGCGACTCTGCTGGGGAAAACCATCTCCTCTTCTGAGATGGCAACAACTCAATGCGACACTTCGTCAATCGGCTCGACGAAGAAGGTGATGACGATCAAATTCGATCAACTCGCCTATGAAGAAATGCAGCAGGCTAAGGGTGGCAAGCCCACTCCAGCCTCCATCATCACTGCCAAGTCGAAGGGACACTCTGTCTATATCCCTAAGAATCAGTTGGCAGTCAATGGTGAAGTCTCTGCCACAGTGTCTGCTCCTAACACTGGCAAGAGCTCTACTGCAAGCACGCACACTCTTGTGCGCTCGAAGATGACAGCAATCAAAGATCACACTAACAGTACTGGCTCCTTAGCCAAATCTGTTCCAGTGTGTATCTCCAAAGTTAAAAGTCACGCTGACAGTACTGGCTCCTTAGCCAAATCTGTTCCAGCGTGCAAATTCAACCCTAAAAGTCACGCTGACAGTACTGGCTCCTTAGCCAAATCTGTTCCAGCGTGCAAATTTAACTCTAAAAGTCACGCTGATAGTACTGGCTCCTTAGCCAAATCTATTCCAGTGTGCAATCCCACATTCAACAGTCACGCTGACAGTACTGGCTCCTTAGCCAAATCTGTTCCAGCGTGTAATTCAAAAATCAAAAGTCACGCCAACAGCACTGGTTCCTTAGCCAAATCTGTTTCAGCGTGTATTTCATCAGAGAAGAATAACTCCTTAGTTATCTCTTCTTCTTTACCGAGTTCTACTAGAACTGGGGGTGGTCTTCCACATAAAGTCCCTTCGAAAAGGAATAACTCTTTAGTTGTTTCTTCTGCTCCTGTAGTTTTTACTTCAGGAACAGCTTTGACTGATACTTTTGTTAGTCAAAGGAAAGGAGATGGTCTTTTGACTACTCTTCCTTCTGGACATTCTATGTCTCAAAATCTGAATGAGTCTAAAAAGAAATATTCTTTAATATCTTCTTCTATGACTTCTTCAAATTGGGCACAGAATCTGTCCATTAAAGAGGGTTTGTTACCAACTCCTAATCAAAGGAGTGGTTCAACTCTTCCTTCTCTGCAAATATCCAGATCAATGGAAGGAAAACTCCATGTTTCCAAAATTAATGTGTTACCTTCCACTGATTTAAGAACAAAACTCAGTACTTCTGGTGTTAAGAAACCATACCAATTGGATATGAAGATAAAAGATCCAGATGCAGAGTATGCAAGAAATTATGTGGCTCACATTAATCACTCTTTGTATAATCAAGAGCCATTAAGACCCAAGAACCGGAAGTATACTCCTCAATCTTCACAAACAGATTTACGGGAATATCTTCAACAGAAGAGAAGGAGTAATTCTATGTCAAAGGAACATACTGAATGTGACTTCTATCCAAGAGTCATAATTCAGTGCAGATGTTAATCAACGGTTCAAGACCATGATGATCATGAATGTGACTTTCAGCCAAGAATCACAATGCAATGCAGATGTCAAACTAAACGACAGTCTGTCTTCAATAGGATTCAGTATGAACCTATGCCTGATGAAGATGAGCCTTTATTTGCCTCTGTCAATATGACTTCTCAGGACACCGGGAGTAGGGTTGATAGTCCAGATGGAGTATATAGAAACACCAGAGCAAGAGTCCTGGCTTCTAGTCAAAGAAATTTGATCCCTAAAGATGATTCTGAATTCCTTGGAGAATCTAACTTCCCACCTCTTCCTACTGGGGGTAATTCTCCTATAGTTGACTTTGATGCACGAAGCAATGATTCAGAGCATACAACATCCACTAGTTCATCAATAATCCCTCATACAGTTACGACTTACATGGTTGATGGGAATACTGATGAACCTTCTTCTTCCTTGACTCCTCAAGATCAAAGAATTGCTTCTTTGGAACAGCAAATGAAGTCTATGACTGACACAATGAAGTCGATGTATGAACTCATGACAGCTCAGTTGCAAAATTGACAGACTGTACCAGATGCCATACCAGTTGATACTGATATAAGTCCAGTACAAGTTCCTCCAGCAGTACAATCCAATACTCCTGGACCAGTTCAACTAAATCCTAGTCTCTCTGGAGCTGGGGGTAGTGCTTACAATGCTGTTCCTCCTCCCAACTATTCTCTACAAGCCACAACTCCACAATCTTCGGGAGTTGTCTCTGAAGAATTGAAGAATCTCAAAACTCAATTCGAGGCATTCAAACAGAAGGATGGTTTACAAAGGTTAGGCATCAAGCAGCCTTATCCGATAGAATGGAAGCAAGTATCATATCCTCCTAAATACAAGCCTCCTACTATCTCATTTTATGATGGAACCACTTCTCCAAGTCAATTTATTAATCACTTTGAAGTGATGACTGATCAACTGCAACCAAGTGATGTCCTCCTTACTCGGATATTTATTGGATGTCTCAAGGGAACGGCTTATGAATGGTATAGGAGTCTCCCAGATGGGAGCATTACCTCATTTGCTGGTTTCAAACAGATGTTTCTTGAAAGGTTCTATAAAGGGCTGAATGACATGACTATGTCTGCTCTTATTAGAATCAAGCAGAAAAATAATGAATCCACAGAGGAATACATTGAACGGTTTCGAAGAGAAGCTCTGAAGATGCCTCTTGGAACCCCTGATGCTGTCACCATTGACACGTGCAAATCAAACTTGTTGCCAATCATCAGTATGTGGACAGGGTCCACTCAATTTCAAGATTGGCCTTCCTTCATAGTCAGTGCCAAAGCTGCAGAAATCAGTGCTGAAACCTTCAAAGGTTTAGGAGTGCAGATGATTCCTAAAGAAACAGGACAAGGTGCTAACAATAAAAACAATGCTCGCAAAGGAAAAGAAACTCTTGAAGTTAATCTTCAGAGCAAAGATGCATCAAATGTTCAAACTCCTGCCTCTACAACTCAACAATCAAGAACAACTCGCCCCAAAGAAGAATATTCTTTCGATGACGACGATGTCCTTGGTATCTTTGAATGTCTGCTGAAAGGTAATAAGATACAATTACCTGAGATCAAGAAACCTGATGAAGCTGGTAAGACAGATCATCCCAAATACTGCCCATATCACAGAATGCTGGGTCATACAATTCGTACATGTTATGTACTGAAAGGAAAGATCCAAGAAATGATTAAATCTGGAGCTCTCTCTCTTACTCCAAAAGAGAAGACTGTCACTTCTAATGTCGTCTCTATACAATTCGGAGATTTTCCTCCTCAACTCCTTGAAGGTGGGATTGTTCCTATTCCCAAGACGACTCTTGAAATAGTAAATATTCCTCCTCCACAGTCTGAAGGATTAGCACCAATCACTTTGGAGACTGGAGAAATCATGTGGATCCATCCTGATCTAGTGGCAGATTTTGAATCTCCTTCTCCTCAAAAGATTTCTTCTCGAAAGTCCAAGAAGGCTGGAAAGATCAAGTCATGTCATATGACTTCTCTTGGGTCTACCTCTGACACAGAGCCAAAAGACAAAGAAGAAGCACTTGTTAGTGCTACTCGAACGGGGAAACCTTACCTAAAGGATTACTCTAAAAGTCCTGAGGATCCTCTTGATATCCCTCCAGCTGATAAAAATGCTTCTAATGTTCTTCCTGAAGAAGAATCATCCACTGAACCTGTTCTTCCCAAGCCTACAACTCTGGAGAAAGGCAAACAACAGGCTCGGTTTGATAAGCCAATCAAGAAGTCCTCTCCTCTTGGACTTCAGAAGCCTTATAATTTCGACATTTTGGCTCAACTTGCTAATACTCCAGCTAGAATGTCCCTCTTTGAACTTCTACGTCTTTCCAAAGAGACTCGGGAGACGTTAAGTGAAGCACTTCTACAAGCTGACTCTTGTCTTGCACAATTGAAGAAGCCAGATGCGGAACCTGCCACTTGCTTATATTGCAACAGTATACTGGAGATTATCCCAAATATCATCTTTACACAAGATGACATGCTACTGGAGGATAATCGACATGACCGACCTCTCTACTACACTGGTTATATTGATACGATGAAGATAGATCGTATCCTCATTGACCCAGGGTCTGCTATAAGCATAATGCCAAAGAGTTTGTTGGATGAACTAAAAATCCCTCTTCACAAGCTCTCCAAGACGGTTACTACTATCTTGGGATTCAATCAAAGCCGAAGCGAGCCTTTGGGAAAGATTCATCTGAAGCTTCAGATAGGCGATTTCAGATCTAAAGTCACTTTCTATGTGATCGAGATCGCGGGATCCTATAATCTTCTTCTGGGGAGGCCCTTTCTTCATGAAAATAATGTGGTGCCCTCTACTCTTCATCAATATTTTAAATACATTGATAGCAATGGAAGAGTACAAAAAGAAGTTGCTGATATATATCCCTTCCATGGGGTTGAAGCTTATTTCAATGATTTCCGAATGTACAAAGAAGAGTATACAAGGATCATACAAGCTATGGAAAAAGAAGATGCACAAAGTGAGACTTTAATAATCCCTGTTAAAAGTCGAACTATTCAGCAACAATCTCCTAAACCCTCTGGAGAAGATTCTTTCATCATTCCAGTGAGTAGACGGATCTCTCCATTACCTCAGTCATCTACCTAAAATACACTGATCATTCCTGTCAGTGGGCGTACTACAGTTCCTGTATCTTCACAAGATACTCTGCTAATTCCAGTTGGAGAGCGGATTATTCTTCCATCTCAAACTTCAAGGGAGCTCACCTCTTCTGAGCTATTTGTTATCGATCTTATTCGAAACAAAGCTTCTTCTTCTTCTCCCCCTTTAGTCATTGACTTGGCTAAAATCTCTAAGGCTCAGCCTTCTCCCAATGTAAATATTGCTGCTTTTACATTTAATAAAAAGTCTCCACCTTTGCAGTACGTTGATGTGTGTAATTCTGTTCATAGTTATTTACATCTGTTAGATGACTTGAACACAATAACCATAGGAGTTGTACAGACTGTTCATACAGATGTATCTCTAGAACCTGTACAATCTTCATACTTTCTAGTTCCAAGCAGAAAGCCAGGAGACATTCCAATATTCTTCTACAAAGGGCCTCAAAATCCTTCTGATCTTGAAGATGATGACAAAAATGATGACACTGGAAGATTACAACTACGTCGTTATAGTCAGCAATCTAGAGACATCATCAAAAATATGGGCTATGACTTCAGGACTGGCCTCAATGATGGAAAAGGAAGAAAAATACCTGTCCGGATTCCTCCTCTGAAATATGGAAGGACGAAATGCGGATTGGGTTATACTGCTCCTACTCCTTTCATCAATATTATCCATGAAGATCCCGAGTCTGATGAAGATAAGAGATCTGATTCTTCTAGTACCACTTCTTGGGATTCCGATACAAATATCGGGGACTTCTACTGCAACATTTTGTCTTCCAATATGGTTTCCATTGACCATTCTGAAGAAAGTGATGAAGACGAAGAAGAGTTTGAAATCTCACCTGAATCAGAACAGTGGGCCCAAAGATTAGATAATCAATAGGAGTTCCGTTTTGAGCAAAAAGAACCTCCGACTGAAGATAAACTTGTTCAAATAGATGTTGGTGAAAAGGGATCTCCCAAATCAATATTCATCAGTGAAAGTCTTTCAGAAACTGATAAGAAAGACATGATCAAACTCATTCGTGATTATATCGATGTCTTTGCTTGGAGTTATGAAGATATGCCAGGGCTTGATCCTCAAATTGCAACTCACAAGCTCAATATCTTGCCGAATGCTAAACCGGTCAAACAACAACAGCGACGATTTCGTCCAGACATCATGGATGCAATTGAAGCTGAAGTCAATAAACTCATTACCTCTGGGTTTATTAGAGAGGAACAACATCCCGATTGGGTGGCTAATATTGTTCCTGTTCTTAAAAAGACTGGCAAGATCAGAGTATGCATAGACTTCCGCGATCTCAATGCGGCATGTCCTAAAGACGAATTCCCTCTACCAATCACTGATGTCATGGTTGATAATACCTGTGGATTTGAACGAATGTCATTCATGGACGGATATTCTGGGTACAATCAAATCAAAATGTTTCCAGAAGACGAGAAGCACACTTCTTTCAGAACGCCGATTGGTACATACTGTTATACAGTTATGCCATTCGGTCTCAAGAATGCAGGAGCAACTTATCAATGAGTTATGAGCACTATATTCCGTGAACATTTGCGGAAAACAGTCGAATGCTATGTTGATGATATTGCAGTCAAAAGTCGACAAAAGGAGGATCATATCCAAGATTTGAAGACTATATTTGATCTAATGCGTAAGCATCAATTAAAGATGAACCCTACTAAGTCCTTCTTAGGCGTCTCTAGTGGTAAATTTCTCGGCTTCGTCATTACCTCTAAAGGTATACACGTGGATCCCGAGAAGATCAAAGCCATCCAAGAGATGCGTCATCCACGCACCTTAAAAGAGCTACGAGGATTTCAAGGAAGAATCGCTTATATCAGGAGATTCATCTCTAATTTATCAGGACGCTGCAGACCATTCAACAAACTTATGAAGAAAGGTGTCTCTTTTGTCTGGAATGATGAATGTCAGAAAGCATTCGATGATATAAAACAATATCTGATGAGCCCTCCAGTATTGGTACCTCCCGTCTCAGGAATACCGTTCCTCCTCTATACTCGAGCAATGAGTCATTCATTGGGTGCATTACTCGTTCAAAAGAATCAAAATGGCCATGAACAAGCCATTTATTATCTCAGCCGCACTATGACAGGAGCTGAACCTCGATATTCACCGGTTGAAAAAGAATGTCTAGCCTTGATGTTTGCTGTCCAAAAGACACGTCATTATATCATTGGCCAGACTATTCATGTCATCTCCAGGATCAATCCTATACGGATCATGATGAAGAAACCCAGTGTTTTGAATTCTCGATTGGCTAACTGGGGAATCCTACTTGCTCAGTATGACATGCACTATATTCCTCAGAAATCAGTCAAAGGACAAGCTTTAGCTGATTTTCTGGCTGCTCACTCAATTCCAGAAAATTCAAAACTCTATGATGAAATCCCAGATGAAGTCCTAGATTCAAATCAAATTGCTGAAGAAGATCCTACTTGGCGTCTATTCTTTGATGGAGCATCAAGAATTGGTCCTAATGGCGATATTGTCGCTGGAGTTGGAATTGTTCTTGTATCGCCAGAAGGTCTTGCTATCCAAAGAGCTTATTCTCTCGATCAGCCGTGTTCAAACAATGTAGCTGAGTACAACGCATTACTTATTGGTCTTCAACTCGCTAAACATCTGAATATTCAATATTTGGAGGCGTATGGAGACTCTAAACTCATTGTCAATCAGATCAGGGGTACTTATGAAGTTCGCCATCAAGATCTGGTTCCTTATCATAAAACAGCTATATCTATGGCTTCTTCGTTTGAAGAATTCTTCATTGAACATGTTAGGCGAGCATGTAACACAGAAGCTGATGCCCTTGCTAATCTTGCAGCGGTGCTGGCTATTCCAATCAGACGGCAACAAATGATTGTTGTTCGTAATCGAGAATTATTTTATCTTGAAAATAACTTGACTCTAGAACTTCCAGTTGACATTGAAGAATCAACATCTCATGACGTCAACACAACAAGAGGATTTGGATTCAGTTGTAAATTGATGTCATCTTCATCCGATTCCAGTATGGAATTCATCTTCAGTAACTCGACTGAGAATCAAAATACGGATAAAGATTGGAGACTTCCTTTCTTAGATCTCGTATTATATGATATTCTTCCGGATGATCCGAGTGAGGCAGCATCTATCAGACGACGATCACTCAGATTCTACTACAATCATACGACAAAGACCTTATATCGTCGAGCTTATGATGGTTTACTCCTTCGATGTGTTGCCGGTGACGAAGCTCAACAAATCATTCGCGAAGCACATGATGGAATTTGTGGAGCACATCAGCCAGGACCAAAACTTCAAGACCGTATCCGACGTATGGGTTATTATTGGCCCACCATGGTATCTGATGCCATCGAATATGCAAAGAAGTGTAAAGCTTGTCAAATCCATGCGGATTTTATTCATCAATCCTCGAAATTTCTACATCCGACGGCAGCATCATGGCCCTTCGAAGCTTGGGGCATGGACATTGTCGGCCCGATCAATCCACCGTCATCTAAAGGTCATCGGTTCATTCTCGCAATAACCGATTACTTCTCCAAATGGGCCGAAGCCATTCCTTTATCTGAAGTTAAGACGTCTAATGTCATCAGCTTTATTAAGCACCACGTCATCTACAGATTTGGTGTTCCTTGACGCATTATTCATGATAACGGACCACAGTTCGTCAGCCAGAAATTTACTCGATTCTGTGACGATCACCGGATCAACAATGTGGCTTCTACCGCATATAATCCAGCAGCTAACGGATTAGCAGAAGCTTTCAACAAGACTATCATCAAACTCCTAAAGAAGTTTGTCTCCACTAACAAACGTAATTGGAGTGACAAGCTCGGGGAATGTTTGTGGGCTTATCGCACTACAGTTCGTAATGCTACCAAATGTACACCTTTCTCTCTGGTGTATGGTTGCGAAGCTGTTCTTCCATTAGAGATTCAAATTCCTTCTTTAAGGATAGCAATCGCTAATGAACTTACTGCTGAAAATAACGATCGTCTTCGACTTCAGGAATTAGAAGCTCTGGATGAAAAGCGATTATCTGCTCAACAGAATATTGAATTCTATCAAGCTAGAATTTCAAGAGCTTTTAATAAAAAAGTCAGAGTTCGATCATATCAAAAAGGAGAACTTGTTCTAACAGTCAGACGTCCTATGACTATGACTCATATGAGTAAGGGCAAATTTGACGCAAAGTGGGAAGGTCCCTATATTGTGAGCAAAGTTTTCTCAAATGGAGCTTATCAACTCTCAGAATTGGATGGTCGAAAAGTTTTGATGCCTATTAATGGCAAATTCCTTAAAAGGTATTATGTATAAATATAAATACCTGTAATCATCAGACAAATTCATGTTTAAAAAAATAAAATTTTTATTTTATTTTCATGAATGATGATACATGATATTAGGAAGATCACTATCATCCTTCTCTACTTTTGGACGTGGGCCACTACCGTCCTTCTCAAAGACGTGATCAGCAAAAGAGCCGAGAATCTCCTTGTTAGAACCCACGAGGAATTTGCAAGCGGCCATCCTCATGGCTTCCTCTTCTTCAGTCCTTCCTGGTTCGAGCAGAAAATCCAGAATGTCCCTTGGTGGCTTGGGTGCAGACGAACCTTCGCCTGCTTCCGTCTTCTTCGTTTTGACTGGACCAGCAGGGTGTTCTTCAGTGCCTTTCTGAACCTTTGAGGCTATCTCAGTCTTCTTGGATGCTTCTCCAGATGACATCTTTATGTTGAGGAGTAGAAGTATTCGTTCTCGCCAGATTTTTGCTATATTTATAGGCAGAAGTTCCTCATTCATCCGACATTTCACATATTCATTCATCCATTCATTTCTCACATTCATCCGACATTTCACATCTTCATTAATACTTGACGGTTCATCCGTTCATTTATTACATCCACTCGACAGTTCATCTGTTCATCATTTCCTAACGGTTTATCCGTTCATAATCTTCTATCAATTTATTAAATGGAGATTCGTTATTTATCATGTTTTCATAACCTCTGAATCAATTCCGAATCTGCTTGCTCATTTGTCATATTTTGACCTCTGCATAGAAATCAATCTATTTTCTTTTGAGTTCCTATATATTATCACGTCCATAATACCTCTGATAATATCATATACTCTAAAACAGAAAAGATGATTTTATTATCTATCATGTCCACAATTCATCCACAAATACAAATCATTGAGCATAGAAGAATTATCATTTCCATTCTCATTTCACCACAAAAAAGTCTATTATATTTTCTTAGACTTTCTTACAAATCATAATGGAAATCTATTACAAATCTTGGATTTTCATTCTACACCACAACAATAACCTAATAGAGATCTATCTTCTTCTTTGGATCTTCTCCGTCGGACCTTCTCCGTCAGGTTCGTTGTTGGTGGCAATTCCTGACTGTCTGGGTCCCAGTCACGACCAGATCAGCAGAAATCAAACTCTGGTCTTCTCTCTCAGACGAGAGGAGAACCACAGAGTATGGCAGCCCGAAGTCGTGGTGCTACCAATACAATTGGTGGATTGGGGGTAACCTCTCAAGGAAGACAGGAATGTATCCAAACCTTGGGATACAATTTCTAGTTCTCTCGTGAAAGGAACTCTACTACCCGATTTCTCGGGGTAGAGTTGACTCCACCATCCAACTCTCGTGTATAAAGGCTCTTCCTACCATCTAAGGAAGATCCTTCTATCCCACGAAGAGTTCTGAGTTGTCTGATTTACGCGTCAAAAGCGTATGAGCTCCCTGATATAGATGTCAGCAGGATATTCTCCACAGCATCCACATCCCCAATGCCAGTTCTGAAGAAAATTTTCAGCCAAGTTTCTGCAGAAAGATCAACAGAAATCATTCAGTGTGCATTTATCAAACAGTGACAGGCGTGTATTGTTCAAATCAGAAACAAGAAACAGAAAGCCTATCTTCAACAGCAAAAATAAGTGCACATATTATACTGATTTACCTTCAAGTTTGGTGCTAAGGATTGACAAACTCATGTTTGATACAGTGCGCAGAAGTCGAACATTAGAAGGCATTGCTTTCCTGTTTTGAGAGTGAAATCTTCCAAAAATTTCGTTCTCAGAGAAGAAGAATAAGAATGAGAGATGAGTATCTTTGAAACTCAGCTGCCTATTTAAAGGACAAAGTACAAGTCTATTCTTGGAAAAGATCCGCGTAAATAGCGCTCGTAAACCATGGAATGAATGACACGTGTGCTTTGGAAGACAGAGCAACATTGAAAACAATCAAAGACTGCTGATTAACATTCTTCATTAAGGCACGCAGATCAAACACAAAAGTTGTACTTAATTTCTTAAGACAGGCACTGATGGCCTTACAAAAGACAAGACAAAAAGAGTGCAACAAAAGCATAAAAGTTACGCTCTATTTTCCAGAGCGACTGAGCTTGGTGCCTAGTTCTTCTACGCTCCTAACTCCCAGACAGTGCAACAGAGTTTTAAACATTTCACGTTGCTCTATGAGGCTGCGCCCATCAGAAGAGGACGAGCCATCCAAGCCAAAATAGCTCAAGAAATTCTTGGCTAGTCGCAAGGGATCATCTTTGAGCTCGAAGACAAGGGCCTCTGGCTCTTCACCCCCAAAAGTGGGGTCACCATGGGAACAAAAGCCCAACTTGTGTGCTTCTTCCTCAGCTTTCTCCTTTGGTGTCATATTGACGTAAGATGAAGATTGAAAAATGAATCTTCTCCCTGTTTATATAACAGAGTTCGCCGGCGGTTCATATTCCACCATAAATCGGATATAATCAGTCTCGGAGAACGAAGAGTCATTATGACATTTAATAAGTTCATTTGGATGTTTTTAAAGTACTTCGAAGTCTTTTCGACTTCCAAAAAAAAGTTTGGAGTCATCTCAGCGTGACTAAATCCATTTTATCATCTCTATTTTCAAAGTATTTCAAAAATTTTGAAGTCTTTTCAATTTTTCGAAAACTTTGAAGGGGGTTTTGTAGGCCTCAAAAATGAAAGTCACGCTGAGTTGATCAAGACGGAGTCAAAAGTCACGCTCAGTTGATCCAAACAATATAAACAAATCACGCTGGGGAGACAGCTCATCATTTGTCAGAGAGTAATTATGACTGACAGCACAACAGTCGAAGAATGTCTCTTCGTATGCCACGTATGCACAGACTTCGAGAGATCATCGCCGTCTATTACGTGATTTTCGAAATCTTCTTCAGCAAGACTCAGCCTTCGTCGAGTTGGCATACCAAAAGGGTTTCTTGTCATTTAATGCGACTGACAAAGCAATCACTGTCAGAGATTTTGTGTCAGTCGAGACACGCCGAATCAAGACAGCTGGCAGTTCTATCTCAAGTCTGCGTGTATTTGTGATCTTCATCTCAAGTTTGCGTGGATTCTGAAGTTTTCTTCCTCAAGTTTGCGTGGATTTTTGAGTTCTTTGCCACGAAGTCTGCGTAGATCCTGAAGCTTCCTGCCCCAAGTTTGCGTGGATTTTGAAGCTTTCTACACCGAGTTCGCGTGGATTTCGTCTTCAACAAGTCTGCGTGGATTTCTTCAAATTGGAGTACGTGGCAGCCATGCCACTGATCTCTTGCCTGCGTGTCCTGTAACTTGCATACGACTCATGCATGATTGCCATGTGTCCAACAGTTACAGGTCACGTCCAGTAACTGCTCACAGCCTTGCGTATGTTAAATCCTGCATGATTTTTAACTAAGTACAGGCTGTGAAGACAGTTATCTTTTCAGTTATTATTTTTGACTCTATAAATAGAGTTCTTTTTCTCATTTATTGTACAGATACATTGATATCTACTGTCAAAATTTTGAGAGCTTTTCTTCTTCGCATAGTCCAAGGGATAAAGCGATCGTCTTCTAGATCGGATTCCTACAGTTGTAATTTTCCCAGAAACAAAACAAATAAAGAAAATTTCTTTATGGAAAACAAATTTTCAATAGAAGAGAATTTCTATTAATGGTATAAAGGCTTAATCAACAATTAATAAGCTGTAAGCTTTTTGCTCTTGGGAAATTTATTTCCATAGGAGCTAAGCCCCGTTGGGGCTTAGCGACTCGGACTCGGACTCGGACTCGGGCTCGGGCTCGGGCTCGGACTCGGGCTCAAGGGCTCATGAGGCGTAATGTGGCATTTTGTTGGCGCACTTTGCACTTAGCACGTCAGCATCGTCGCTAGGTGCATAGTGCGCTTAAGTTGCGCTCGTTGCGCGAGCCACTTGCGCGACCACGTTGCGCGGCCCATTACGCGAGCCCAGTTACGCTGGCCCAGTTACGCAGCCCAGTACGCAGCCCAGTGCGCGCAGTGTGCACAGCGTACACAGCGTACGTAGAGTGCGCAGTGTGCGCAGCGTACGCAGCGTACGCAGTGTGCGTAGAGTACGTATGTGCGTATGGCTGGCTGCATATTAGAGCGGAAACGGTTGCAACAGTTGTTGTATGTTCAGGAGTGGTTCTGCCACTACCCTGAAGTGCAGACAACTGCTTGGCAACCGCCCCGTGGGCTATATATGCAGGTTCTCTCATCTCTCTCAGTTGGCAGAAGTAATCAGAATTCCAGAGAGAAAACTCTAAGTGTTCTTTAACACAACAGAGTAGTGAGCGTGTTGTTTAACACAAACACTAGTACTTTTTAGTACGCGTGAGTTCTGTTACTTCAAACACAGAGAGAAGAGTACCATTGCCAGAGGAGTTCGCCGTCTTCCGAGGAGTCAGAAGAGCAGGAGTGTTCCAAGGTTTTCCGTCAACCTTGCTGGTTCCTGGAAGCTGTTCGCAGAGGGCGAATAAAGCTTTGAGCAACGGTGATAATTCACCCCAGCAATACCATCTCTCGCCTGTCATCCTTCTGTTGCCTTTAGCAGTTCTGTCAGTATCTTCTTTTTAGAAGGCACTACTGCCAGTTTGCTACGATCACAAAAATCTCTTTAGATTATTCGTGTATTACGATATCTTTTTAGATTTCGTAATTTGCAGAATCCTTCTGGATCTCTGTTGCAAAACCTTCTTTAAGGAGTTGCATTAGGAATGTTGTCTTTACAACTGTTTCATTTTCTCAGTTTTCCATCGAAAAATTGTGCCCCGGCGTTCCCGGCAATAACAATCTCAAAGCTTTATTGCTACGATAGAAAACATTAATGCTTCACTCCTCAATACTGACTTCTGTAAGTTAGAAAAGTTTGATGGAGAGCATTATCAAGTCTGGAAGAGGAAGGTTTATCTCACTCTTCAACTCAGAGACGTTGATCACGTGCTGCTTGAAGAGGAACCTACTGTTCCAGATACTGGGTCTGCTTGAACAACAATCATTTATATGTCTTGAACCGTTCAAAACAGTCAATAGAAAAAGAACTCTATTTATAGAGTCAAAAATAATAATTGAAAAGATAACTGTCTTCACAGCCTGTGCTTAGTTAAAAATCACGCAGGATTTAACATACGCAAGGCTGTGAGCAGTTACTGGACGTGACCTGTAACTGTTGGACACATGGCAATCATGCATGAGTCGTATACAAGTTACAGGACACGCAGGCGAGAGATCAGTGGCATAGCTGCCACGTACTCCAATTTGATGAAATCCACGCAGACTTGTTGAAGACGAAATCCACGCGAACTCGGTGTAGAAAGCTTCAAAATCCACGCAAACTTGGGACAGGAAGCTTTAGGATCTACGCAGACTTTGAGGCAAAGAACTCAAAAATCCACGCAAACTTGAGGAAGAAAACTTCAGAATTCACGCAAACTTGAGATGAAGATCACAAATACACGCAGACTTGAGATAGAACTGCCAGCTGTCTTGATTCGGCGTGTCTCGACTGACACAAAATCTCTGACAGTGATTGCTTTGTCAGTCGCATTAAATGACAAGAAACCCTTTTGGTACGCCAACTCGACGAAGGCTGAGTCTTGCTGAAGAAGATTTCGAAAATCACGCAATAGACGGCGATGATCTCTCGAAGTCTGTACATACGTGGCATACGAAGAGACATTCTTCGACTGTTGTGCTGTCAGTCATAATTACTCTCTGACAAATGATGAGCTGTCTCCCCAGCGTGATTTGTTTATATTGTCTGGATCAACTGAGCGTGACTTTTGACTCCGTCTTGATCAACTCAGCGTGACTTTCATTTTTGAGGCCTACAAAACCCCCTTCAAAGTTTTCAAAAATTTGAAAAGACTTCAAAATTTTCGAAATAATTTGAAAATAGAGATGATAAAATGGATTTAGTCACGCTGAGATGACTCCAAACTTTTTTTTGGAAGTCAAAAAAACTTCAAAGTTCTTTGAAAACATCCAAATAAACTTATTAAATGTCATAATGACTCTTCGTTCTCCGAGACTGATTATATCCGATTTATGGTGGAATATGAACTGCCGGCGAACTCTGTTATATAAACAGGGAGAAGATTCATTTTTCAATCTTCATCTTACGTCAATATGACACCAAAGGAGAAAGCTGAGGAAGAAGCACGCAAGTTGGGCTTTTGTTCCCATGGTGACCCCACTTTTGGGGGTGAAGAGCCAGAGCCCCTTGTCTTCGAGCTCAAAGATGATCCCTTGCGACTAGCCAAGAATTTCTTGAGCTATTTTGGCTTGGATGGCTTGTCCTCTTCTGATGGGCGCAGCCTCATAGAGCAGCGTGAAATGTTTAAAACTCTGTTGCACTGTCTGGGAGTTAGGAGCGTAGAAGAACTAGGCACCAAGCTCAGTCGCTCTGGAAAATAGAGCGTGACTTTTATGCTTTTGTTGCACTCTTTTTGTCTTGTCTTTTGTAAGGCCATCAGTGCCTGTCTTAAGAAATGAAGTACAACTTTTGTGTTTGATCTGCGTGCCTTAATGAAGAATGTTAATCAGCAGTCTTTGATTGTTTCCAATGTTGCTCTGTCTTCCAAAGCACACGTGTCATTCATTCAATGGTTTACGAGCGCTATTTACGCGGATCTTTTCCAAGAATAGACTTGTACTTTGTCCTTTAAATAGGCAGCTGAGTTTCAAAGATACTCATCTCTCATTTTTATTCTTCTTCTCTGAGAACGAAATTTTTGGGAGATTTCACTCTCAAAACAGGAAAGCAATGCCTTCTAATGTTCGACTTCTGCGCACTGTATCAAACATGAGTTTGTCAATCCTTAGCACCAAACTTGAAGGTAAATCAGTGTAATATGTGCACTTATTTTTGCTGTTGAAGATAGGCTTTCTGTTTCTTGTTTCTGATTTGAACAATACACGCCTGTCACTGTTTGATAAATGCACACTGAATGATTTCTGTTGATCTTTCTGCAGAAACTTGGCTGAAAATTTTCTTCAGAACTGGCATTGGGGATGTGGATGCTGTGGAGAATATCCTGCTGACATCTACATCAGGGAGCTCATACGCTTTTGACGCGTAAATCAGACAACTCAGAACTCTTCGTGGGATAGAAGGGTCTTCCTTAGATGGTAGGAAGAGCCTTTATACACGAGAGTTGGATGGTGGAGTCAACTCTACCCCGAGAAATCGGGTAGTAGAGTTCCTTTCACGGGAGAACTAGGAATTGTATCCCAAGGTTTGGATACATTCCTGTCTTCCTTGAGAGGTTACCCCCAATCCACCAATTGTATTGGCAGCACCACGACTTTGGGCTGCCATACTCTGTGGTTCTCCTCTCGTCTGAGAGAGAAGACCACAGTTTGATTCCTGCTGATCTGGTCGTGACTGGGACCCAGACAGTCAGGAATTGCCACCAACAACGAACCTGACGGAGAAGGTCCGACGGAGAAGATCCAAAGAAGAAGATAGATCTCTATTAGGTTATTGTTGTGGTGTAGAATGAAAATCCAAGATTTGTAATAGATTTCCATTATGATTTGTAAGAAAGTCTAAAAAAATGTAATAGACTTTTTTGTGGTGAAATGAGAATGGAAATGATAATTCTTCTATGCTCAATGATTTGTATTTGTGGATGAATTGTGGACATGATAGATAATAAAATCAACTTTTCTGTTTTAGAGTATATGATATTATCAGAGGTATTATGGACGTGATAATATATAGGAACTCAAAAGAAAATAGATTGATTTCTATGCAGAGGTCAAAACATGACAAATGAGCAAGCAGATTCGGAATTGATTCAGAGGTTATGAAAACATGATAAATAACGAATCTCCATTTAATAAATTAATAGAAGATTATTGTAGAAGCAGGGAATTTCACAACCAGAAAGCCCATGCGCCAGACACTACATGCGCTAGAACTCAGACGAAGAACTTCACAGTAAAGTCAAATAAGTATAGACATTTGAAGAAGGACTTTTTTATTTATATATAAAAGTTTATTACATGTCTAGAAAAGGTTGTACAAAGGAGAATTTCTACAAAAGAAAGATCCTAGATCTACAGCCAACGGCCACCATGCGCCTCCAGATAGGCGCAGCGGCCACCATGCGCCTCCAGATAGGCGCAGTAGCCACCATGCGCCTTCCGATAGGCGCAGCAGTCACCATGCGCTGTCAGTTAGGCGCAGCAAATACCATGTGCCTCCATCCAGGCGCATCCCATCATCTCTTCAGCAGCTCAGTTATGTGCATCCCTTCAGCCAAATTCTTCCAGCCAGGCTCACCTGGCCGAGCAGAGCCCAGTTATGTGCCGCTCTTCCAACCAGGCTCGCCCGATAAATGCTTCGATACACAAAGCATTTAACCCTCTGGCTGGAACCAAGGAAGAGAAGAACACCGCAAATGCTGTGGCCAGGGGAGGCTTCGAAAGAGCCTCCAAAGCCGAAGGAAGACCGTGATCGAAACCGCGGCTAAAGGAGCAGCTTTCGACACGATCAAAGTGGGGAAACCCCACTTTGCAGGAAGAGAGAGCCTTGCACCGCCATTCCGATCTACGGCTCTTCCGGAATAACGGAGACGAGGCTCGAGCATCCCTATCTTTGGATGCAACAAGCACCTTCCGCCTGCCTCAGAAGCCCTCGACTTCGTCTTTTGGATGTAACAGTCACCTTCAAGTGCATCAAAGACAACACAGCGTCTCATTTTCACCCTCGGAAGCACTTCGTCAACAGAATGCACCCGCATGTTCAAGTTCATGTTGGAAGTACGTGAGGGAATGAGAAGCAAACCTTCTCTCCATGCCACTATTTATAGGCCGGGCAGATCAAACCCACGCGCCAAGTGGATGGCCCTCCGAATTCTGTGCAATAAACTTATATTAAATGGATGAACCGGACGCCTCGAATTCAGCCAAACGGCTATTTATAGCACTCGAAGAGCGAGACAGCCGCATCATTAAAAGACATGTCCGATGCGCCAGCCAGACAGCGCATCACACGGACGCGCCCTTCGGCATCAGGCGCATCACACAGACGCGCCCTACAGTACTCGGCGGATTATAGAGGGTGCGCCCCCACACATCTCCATACCGAGTGGAACGCCAACCGACGCGCCCACTCAGCTGTCCATCGAACGTCACCAACATTAAATGCTGAACTGACAGAGTTGGCAGCACGCCTCCCAAAGTCTGAACAGTTGACAGCTTTATTCAGAAAACGAAGCGTCGGCAACGTCAGCATCATCATGACTCTATTTCGACGGCTACTGCCACGTGGCCACCCGCATGCGCCTCTACGGCCATGCGTCCACACCCGCATGCGCCTCTACGGCCATGCGTCCACACCCGCATGCGCCTCTACGGCCATACGTCCAAACCAGCATGCGCCTCAAAAGCCATGTGCCTCAGACCCTTCACTGATCCCTAAAGACAGAAGAAGAGTCTCCGGTTGAAGTTTTGCATGCGCCTCAAAAGCCATGCGCCCCAGACTGATCTCTGATCCCGAAAGACAGAAGGAAGGTCACCTGCATGCGCCTCAAAAGCCATGCGCTCTAAATGGTTTATAACTCCTAAAGGTTATGAGCCGCAGCCTCCTCCTGCGCCCAATCCAAGGCGCAGCTCACCAGATCACTCCTCTCCCCCAAATCCGAGATCTTCGAACCATGAGACGATGACACGTGTCCTTTGACTCAACTCATCCGAGATTTCAGCAACGGAAAGATCTTCCCTCTGCTACGTGCCGGCTCACAACAGCAGTATGAAGAGTTCTCCCCCTCGATCAGGGCGCAGCATCCATGCGCCTCCATCAGCAACCTCCACGTGGCATCCCCACACCGGCGCATCCTACATGCACGCATGAGCAGCCAGCCTGCAAAACTATAAATAGAAGGATCATCCCCTTCACACACACAGAGACTCAGAACACAAGACTCACAGAGAATCCACAACAGAGAATCACCGGAGAGGCAGTTCTAGACACTCAACGTCTTCCTCCTCTCAGCAAGCTCCAGCACCCAGAGCAATCAACACCTTCAGAGAACCGATAACTGCCGTCAGCCGGTCAACGGAGTCAACGCATTACCACTCGCTCCATTGGCACTAAGGACCCAGCTTAAACAAAAGTGTACTCCTAGGACTACATCTAAGTCCTATATTGTATCACTGTTCTGTTTGTATTAAGATTTCAATCAAAACAATTTTAATGGCAAACAAGCTGGCGACTCCGCTGGGGACCTCTTTCTCCTCTACCGAGAAAGTCGTGTTACAGGCCGACGACGTGAAGGTGGGCTCCTCCCACAAGACGCTGGTAGTGCGCCTCAATCAACAGGCGTACGAGAAGTTCATTTCTGAAGGAAGTGCGAGTCCTTCGAAGCGGCTGTCAAAGCCGAAGAAGACCCGCGCAGTCTGGGTGCGCAAAGTCGATGCCTCGGGCACCACCGTCGAAGGGGATGCGCCCGTCCAGCCTTCCCTTCCTGCTGACGTCCTCAGCAGTCAAGGTGCGCCCGCTGATGCAGCGCATCTCTCGGGGAAGCGTGCGGCTGACCACGTTCCCCAGCCATCTTCCTCTCAGGCGAGGAAGATACGTCGACGGAGCAGGGGCGCAGCCAATGCCCCGTGCATCACTTCTGATGTGCCACAAAGAGCCTCTGTCTTTGACAGACTCACTCGCTGTAATGGCGAGGAGAATTTGGATGCTGAGTACTATGCGCCCCAGCGGGCTGGTACGAAGAAATCCAAGGCGGCACGGGCCATGCGCCACAAACGTGCTATGCCAGCAGCCGGCCAGAGGCACGCGCTTACAATCACGCACGCTGCCGATGGCAAGCTGTACAAGGTTGACTCAAGTGCTTCTGCACCGACAACGAGTCGACCTTTAAAGTCCTCATCTCGCTTGGGCGCATTCACTGCGTGCACAACCAAGCCGAGAGAGGCAAACTCTGTGGTCTTGAACTCCCGCGCCTCCTCTGGTTGTGCGTTCGAGGTCCGTTCAAGTCACTTCAAATGCTGTGGTTCCCCCACTACTGATCGTGATGCCTGCTTGGTATTAGATCAGGGGGCGCAGCACTCACCCGACCACCCCGGCGCTTGGCCCTGCCATGCGCCTGAGAGGGGTGTGAGGGTAGCACTCTCCTCCAACGACTTGCACAACGTGATCACTCACAAGCGCCGGTCAGGAGAGTTGACCAACAAGCACGATGCGCCTCTCACGGGGCACACTTGTGCAGTGGTCACCATCAACTGCTGTTGCAAGACGGCAGTACCGCCAAAGCAGTCGGTCTTCCAACGGCTACAATCATCGACACCCCTCTGACATCGCCTTGGGACGAAGTTGTCAGCAGAAGAGGAACTAAAGATTGCGTCATGCAACGTGATCTCTAATTCCTCATCTGTCCGGAAGACGACTGCCAATTCCTCGTCTTCATCCAAAAGCCAGCCGAAGAAAACCAAGGCAGCTGTCACGACCTCTGGAGTGTTCGAAGGCACTCGGTCGAGGAAGAAGTCCTTGGAGGAAGCTGGGGGTAGCCAGACCCTTGTCGAGCCTCCTTCCGAAGACGAAGATGTCCAAAGCACAGCTGCGGCGGATCTTCATCAAGGCGAAGATGGCCTCCCTGAAGCCCCTCAAAAGGACGATGTCCTCCAGGACACTGCCGGGGGTAGTGCTGAAAACGAAGAGGCCCTTCAAGACAGAGCTGAGGGCAGTCAGGCCCTTGCAGATGCGCCTGTCGAAGACGAACTCCAGAATGTGGCTGGGGGTGGCCAAACACCAGGAGAAGTGACTCCCCCACATGAGAGCGAGGCTGAGAGCGAAGCCTCAACTAATCCATCCACTTCCGGCCGTGTCATGACAGTATACATGACCGGAGGTGATCTTGAGACTGATGCGCCGCCACAGGACATTATCCAGCGCATAGACTCGCTAGAGGGGGGACTCAAAACCCTCTCTGCCTCAATGCAAGCACTGACTCAAGCAGTGTTTGAGATGCGGTCGGCCTTGATCAGGACACCTTCAAATGGTCCCGACCCAGGAGCCAATGGAGAGTCGAGTGTGCCCCTCCAGCGGACACCCTCAGACACAGAAGCACCCCGGACATCGGAGCCCTAAAACGCTCCACTCCAGGTAGTACCTCCTTCCCCGACTCCTAGCTCCACGGAGGACGTGGTCGAAATGATCAAAGATCTGCGGGAGCGCTTCGAGTCCAAGAACAGGCAGGAGGAGCGCCAGAAGATGGGCATTCCCCAGCCTTATCCCCTTGAGTGGAACAAGGTAGTTTATCCCCCAAAGTATAAACCACAAACACTCACGCCGTATGACGGAAAGGACTCTCCACGACGGTACCTGACGTACTTCCAGTCGCAGACAGGGCATCTTCCAAAGGAGGACGCGCTCCTCACCAGCATCTTTGTTGGGGCCCTGAAAGGGGTGGCGTATGACTGGTACTGCAGCCTCCCCGATAATTCCATATCGTCCTTCGACGACCTGACATGCCTCTTTCTCGACCGCTTCTACGACGGTGGGAAGGACATGACGATGGCGTCTCTCATTGAGATACGCCAGAAGGACAAGGAAACGGTTCGGGCATTCATCGAACGCTTCCGTCAGACCTGCTTCAGGCTACCTCCAGGCATGCCAGAACATGCGCTTCTCTCCGCTTGCAGTATGAACATGCTGCCTGCAGTAAAGCTCTGGCTTAACTCTACTCCCCCTCCCGACTGGAGCTCCCTAATCATTGAAGCTGAAGCTGCAGAGAAGAAGGCGGCCAATGCACGTCTTTTGGGTGTTAGCTTCCCCGCCTTTGACGATAAGGGGAAAAAGTCCGCAACCAACAACTCCGGACGAGAAACAAAGGGGAAACAGGCATTGACTGTTAATGCCTCGAAGGGCGCATCTGCGCCTACTCAAAAGCCTCCACTGGCACCGAGACCCAAGGAGGTGTATTTATTCAATGATGACGACACCCTGCAACTCTTTGAGATACTGAAGCAGGGTGACAAGATCAAGCTTCCGGACCCGAAGCGGCCCGATGAAGTCGGGAAAGTGGACAACCCGAGGTACTGTCACTACCATCGGTTTGTCGGACACCCGACTAAGGACTGCTACGTCCTCAAAAATTACATCCAGCGCATGATCAATGCGGATGTAATCTCCGTCGACTACGAAGAGAAGACGGTGTCAGCTAATGTAGTATCACTTCAGTTCGGCACCTTGCCGTCGACTACCACACAAGATGGCGTCGTCCCCATCCCTAAGGCGACAATGGAGGTGGTGAATTTGCCACCCACCCGTGACAATGTGAGTGGACTTGTCCCACTCACCACATCTCGAGGAGAGGTCCTCTGGGTTCACCCCGACCTCGTCTCCGAGGTAACTCAACCGGAGGTACGCCCTACCTCCAAAGCAAAAGGCAGGAAGATCAAGTCTTGCCGCACGGTCTCTTCTTCAACGAAAGAGGCGCTTCCTGTGCAGACACGTGCACAACAGAACTCCCAGCCCGGTGAAGCTGCCGCTGAAGTGGTGCCTCCTGGCACCATCCCTGAGGAGGGTCCATCCAAGCCCTCAGCAGCCAATAAACAAAAGCAAGTGGAGGCCCGTTTTGACAGACCTCTGCGAAAAGAAAATGCTTCGGGGCTAGCCAAGCCCCACAATTTTGACATTCTGGCACAACTGGCCAGTACTCCTGCACGCCTGTCTTTGTTCGAGCTCCTGCGTCTCTCCAAGGACTCCCGAGAAGCTCTCTGCGAAGCTCTGAAGGATGCCGAATCCTTTCTCAGTCAGGTCAAGCAGCCTGAAGACCTCCCAACTACTTGTGCACACTGTCATTGTGCGGATGAAGTTATCCCAGACATAACCTTCACCCAACAAGACATGCTGCTCAAGCATCACCGACATAACCGACCGTTGTATTACACAGGGTACATCGGTTCGGTAAAGGTGAGCAGGATTCAGATCGATCCGGGGTCTTCCCTAAGCATCATTCCAAAGGCGCTGCTATCAAAGCTGGGGATCCCAATGTACCGGCTGGCGCCCTCCAATACGACCATCAGCGGCTTCAACGCCAGCAAGAGCGAGCCACTGGGCAAGATCCGGCTGAAGTGTCACATCGGCAGCCTCAAAACTGAGGTGACTTGTTATGTGGTGGATGCCGAGGTCAACTACAACATCTTACTCGGACGACCATGGTTACACGAGTACATGGTGGTGCCCTCCACGCTCCACCAATGCATGAAATATGTATCCACCAACGACGTCATCCGGACGGAGTTTGCAGATATCGATCCCTTCAAAGGGATTGAGGCCTACTTCACCGATTCCGACTTGTACAAGCCACTTGACGAGGAGGAAGCCAACGACGCCGACGATGAAGCAGAGACGGCAACAGAGCCGGACTTGGAGCCCGAAGTGACTCCTGACGCCCCCTTGAAAATCCGTCTGAAGGGGAGACCACCCCAGAAGGCGCCTCCAATGAGCATCGAAAAAGCGCCAGCTCGCGAAGCTCCCCTGAAGATACGCCTCAAGGGGAAGCCACCACAAACAGCAGCTCCCCTGGTGGTAAAATTACAAGGGAAGGCACCACTCATCGAAGGCGCAACTGAGGCACCCCTCAAGGTGCGTCTTAAAGGCAAGCCGCCGCAGTCATCCAAGATGCCGGAGAGGCTCACATAACCCTCTCAGACCCCAAAGTCAGAGCGGTGGAGGACTCTCCTGATCCGGCCCCAGTGCTTACAGATGAGGAGCTTGGCGAATATATCTCTGCTGATGTAGACGCACCCTCCTTCGACAATATAATCCCACGGGATAAAATCTCGTACTTTATCAATAATAGAGTGTCTTTCAATTATTCTTGTCTTCCACACTGGAATGCCATGTATACATTAGACAACGCTCTACGGTCGTTGCAAACACAAGTAACGATCGTCTACCACAATCAAATAGTCCCGTCTCAAGGAGTCTTCATAGTCCCTCCACGAAGCCGAGACGAAGGCACCATCATCTCGGGCAAAATCGAGCGTCGTCGGAACCTCCCGTCAATCGAGCCCGAACCTGATACCGGCAGAGTACAAGTCTATCGATACACGGATGCGGCTAAGCACATCATCCAAAAGATGGGCTATGACCTGAAAAGCAATAAAGGCCTAAACTACGGCAAGGGTCGGCATCTCCCTGTCCGGCTTTCGATGCCCAATGGAAAGCCACAGGATTACTATAATCGGACTCGACGGGGGTTAGGCTATGTCACGCCGCCATCAACTCCAGAGAGTTCAGACGCAAAAGACATAGAACATTCCCACTCGTCTGAAGCATCGACGTGGGATTCCGATACCAGTATCGGATCAGTCTTCAGGAAAGTGCTGTCAGCTAACATGACATCGGCGCAACCTCAGAAGGATGAAGGCGAGGACCAACCGCCGGAACCCTTCGAAGAAGAACCCTGGGCTCAACGCCTAGGAGAACAATGGGAGTCTCGTTTTGAGTTACGAGAACCTCCCACCGAAGACGAAGTCGAGCAGATCGACCTCGGGGATGGGTCTTCTTCTAAACCCATCTTTATCAGCAAAAGCTTGGAAGGAGAAGACCGAGAATCTTTAGTCCAACTGGCTAAGGAGTATATCGACGTCTTCGCCTGGAGCTACGAAGACATGCCGGGTCTCGATCCACAGATCGCGATGCATAGGTTGAACATCTTACCAGATGCCAAACCTATCAAACAACAACAGCGACGCTTCCGCCCGGACATCATGAACGCCATCGATCAGGAGGTGGACAAACTCTTGACCAGTGGCTTCATCCGTGAGGAACAACACCCGGACTGGGTAGCCAACGTCGTCCCTGTCACCAAGAAGAACGGGAAGATACGAGTCTGTATCGACTTCAGGGATCTCAACTCTGCTTGCCCAAAGGATGAATTCCCGCTCCCAATCACCGATGTAATGATCGACAACACATGTGGCTTTGAACGCATGTCCTTCATGGACGGGTATTCAGGCTACAATCAAATCAAGATGTTCCCCGATGACGCAAAACACACGTCATTCAGGACTCCGAAAGGTGTTTTCTGCTACACAGTAATGCCCTTCAGCTTGAAGAACGCCGGTGCAACGTACCAGCGAGCTATGAGCACCATCTTCCGTCAACATCTTCGCAAGACAGTTGAGTGCTATGTTGACGACATCGCAGTCAAGAGCCGCCTCAAAAGAGATCACCTACAGGACCTAAAGACGGTCTTCGATCTTATGCGGGCACATCAACTCAAAATGAACCCCGCTAAATCCTTCCTGGGGGTTTCTAGCGGCAAATTCTTGGGCTTTGTCATCACGGCAAAAGGCATTCATGTCGATCCCGAGAAGACTAAAGCCATCCTCAACATGGACCCTCCGAAGAACCTTCGAGAACTTCGGGGCTTACAGGGACGTTTGGCATACATCCGGAGGTTCATAGCAAACCTCTCCGGTAAATGTCAACCCTTTACTCAGCTCATGAAGAAGGGAGTCTCTTATGTCTGGACAGAGGAGTGCCAAAAGGCTTTCGACGACATCAAGGCTTACTTGACAAGCCCGCCAGTCCTAGTGGCACCTGTCGCCGGCAAACCATTCCTCCTCTACATCCGTGCCATGGATCATTCCCTCGGCGCTTTACTGGCTCAAAACAGCGATGCAGGCTACGAGCAAGCAATCTACTACCTCAGTCGAACACTCATCGGGGCCGAACACCGGTACAACTCCGTTGAAAAGGAGTGCTTGGCTTTGGTGTTTGCCATTCAGAAGACTCGTCATTACGTCTCGGGCCAGACAATTCACGTCATCTCCCGAGTCAATCCGCTCAGAGTTCTCATGACGAAGCCAGGGTCATTAAACTCCCGGCTGGCTACATGGGCGATCCTACTAACGCCATACAACATGGTGTTTGTCCCGCAGAAGGTGGTCAAGGGTCAGGCTCTGGCTGACTTTTTAGCTGCACACCCCATCCCAGAATCTTCAAAACTCTATGAAGATATCCCGGATGAAGTCCAAGAATCAAACGTCACTGAAGGAAGCCCCGTTTGGCGGATGTTCTTCGATGGCGCTTCAAGAACGGGCCCCAACGGCCAAATCATCGCAGGAGTGGGGGTAGTCTTAGTCTCCCCCGATCAGCTGGTCATCCAGCGCGCATACTCCCTTTCGAAGCCGTGCTCCAACAATGTTGCTGAGTACAATGCACTCGTCATGGGACTCCAGCTAGCACAACAGCTGGGGGTGGATCATCTGGAAGCCTACGGTGACTCGAAACTCGTCGTAAACCAGATTCGGGGGCAATACGAGGTTCGCCATGAAGATTTGATCCCTTACCATGAAGTTGCATTGAACATCATTTCAACCTTCACTGGATTCTTCATCGAACATGTACCCCGCCTACAAAACTTGGAGGCTGACGCTCTGGCTGGCCTCGCAGCCTCATTGGCCGCGCCCCTTGGGACTCAACACTATGTCACGGTAACTGGCCGAGACTTGATTTGTCCCAGAAACAACCTATGTTTGCAAATGGCTCACGCCATGCCGACAAACACTGGGGTTAATGTCCGAGACTGGAGGTTCCCGTTCATCGACTTCGCTGTCTACGGAATCCTTCCAGAGGACCCGAAGGAAGCCGTCTCAGTCAGGAGACGCTCTCTTCGATTCTACTACGATACAGCCACTAAAACGCTGTACCGACGCTCCTTCGACGGGCTTCTCCTTCGATGCCTGTCTAACGAAGAAGCGGCCGAAGCTCTTCGAGAAGCTCATGACGGAACTTGCGGAGCTCACCAACCAGGGCCTAAGTTGCAAGATCGACTGCGACATATGGGCTACTACTGGCCAACCATGGTTGCCGACGCAGTGGAATATGCTAAGAAGTGCCATGCATGCCAACTTCATGCAGACTTCATACATACACCATCTGAACCTCTACATCCTACAGTCGCCTCCTGGCCATTCGAAGCCTGGGGCATGGACATTGTAGGGCCAATCACCCCTCCTTCATCGAGAGGACACCGCTTCATCCTGGCCATCACCGATTACTTCTCCAAATGGGCGGAAGCAGTCCCACTAGCGGAAGTAAAAAGCTCCAGGGTGGTCAGCTTTATCAAACACCATGTCATTTACCGTTTCGGGGTACCCCGGTGGATCATCCATGACAATGGTCCTCAGTTTATCAGCCACATTTTCAGCAGGTTCTGTGACAAGAATCGCATTCAAAACGTGGCCTCAACCGCCTACAATCCGACAGCAAACGGATTGGCCGAGGCGTTCAACAAAACTATCGTCAGGCTGCTCAAAAAGGTCGTGTCATCCAACAAACGCGACTGGGATGAAAAGCTTGGCGAATGCCTTTGGGCCTACCGCACAACGGTACGGACCCCAACAGGCAATACTCCATTCTCCCTGGTCTACGGGAGCGAAGCAGTACTGCCTCTCGAGATACAGATACCTTCGCTCCGCGTGGCAATCACAAACGATCTCACAGAAGAAGACAATCAACGTCGTCGTCTACGAGAACTGGAGGCACTTGACGAAAAGCGTCTCCTAGCTCAACAACGCATCGAACTTTACCAAGCCCGTATATCACAGGCTTTCAACAAGAAGGTCAAGCAAAGAACTTTCCAAGTTGGCGACCTGGTTTTAGCAGTCAGAAGGCCAATGGTGTTAACTCACAAGACACCAGGGAAGTTCGAGCCCAAATGGAAAGGACCCTTCATCATCGAGACGGTATACTCAAACGGTGCTTACCGGCTCGCCAAACCCAATGGGGACTTGTTCATGATGTCCATCAACGGCAAGTTTCTAAAGAAGTACTATTCTTGACATCCTCCAAGACATGTATTTCCCCAAACAACCTCTTTTCACAAAATCAATCGCTTCCGGAACCCAGCTGTTCCGTGGCATCCTTCCGTAGAAAGATAACCACGTCCACATTACCTCTGAGTTGTCTCTCTACATCCTACAAAGCGGAACCTTACATTTCATAAAGCTTACGCTATCCTTCATGTTTACCACGTCTACATTATCTCTGAGTAAACATCCCGTACAAACAACTCCTGTGTTGTCTTACATTGATCGCAGAACTTCCACGTCCACATTACCTCTGAGTTGTTCAGCGTATCTCCCAGGATCATTCCTACCACGTCCATAAACACCTCTGAGTAGGAAGATTCTATCATTTGAACCTAATGATTGCCATGTCCACATTACCTCTGAGCAAACATGTTGGTTCCTTTATACTTATTATCTGTACCTAAAAGCCAAGGTGCGCAAAAGATAATAGGTCCACATAAATCATCAAGTTCATGAGATCAAAAATGAACACATCACAAAGAGATAGTGTATTTCTTTATTTTTTCAAAAAAAAGGGGGGAGGGGAGTACAGAAATACGCTATTTCCCCAGCAAGAGTTGCAAAAAATACATAAAAAGAAGAGAAGCTACAATCCCCGATCCTCTCCAGGGTGGGTTGAGAGTTCTCTGACTCGACGTCTCAGGTCGGCAGTGCGAGTTTCTACAGTCGCCTGGACTCGCAGCTCGGCTTCTTGACGCATTAACCCGACAGCCTCAGCAGAAGTTTTACTCTCATACTTCTCATCAAGCTGTCGTCGCTGCTGAGCCAAAGCAAGGGTCCGCTGAGTAAGAGTCGCTTCCTCCTGCTTGAATGCCACGTGTTCAGCCAGGACACGATCAGCTTCTAGTTGAAGTTGGGCCCGCTGGTCTTCAAGACGGCGCATCTGAGCATCAACCTCTGCGATGTTAGCATCCACCGCAGCCTGCTTCTCCGTCGTCTTCTTCATGGATTGAGACAACTGCTCCGTCGCAGCCTCAGTCCCAGCCACTTCACGCTCCCAACTGCTCACATCGGCTCAATGGGAAGCCTCGATCTCAGCCATCGATTCCATATCTCTGCATCTATCAAGACCAAGAGGTCATTTCGTGGATGCGCTGCAGTTCCGCGAGCCGCCGTCCAGCTCCATCACCGAAACTCCAGATTTTGGCCATATGGTCATGGCCCTGGTGAATACGGATCAGCTCGATACAAGGCATTGCCAAAGCTTTGCCTGCAAGTCCGCACTCCCGCCTTGATCCATCACTGCAGATACGCTCTTTCCAGCATTTGTACACTCCCTCGACGAGGAACTTCACAAACCGTCGGCTGCCGCCAAACACCTGCAGCGTCATAGCAGGAGTTGAGGGAGCTACTACAGTTTGCGGACCGGAGGAAGATCGCCAACCTCGATCTGAGAGTTCGAACCTCGGCAGCAAATAGGCTCTTCATCAACAGGGCCACAGACTGCTAGCCCGAGAGCGAAGGAACGAGGAGCCGGCACATGCGTCGTGATAGTACCCCAAGTGGGAGGAGCAACAGAGGGTTCCACACCTTACCCTTCTCAA
>JANAVB010030817.1:16644932-16646507 GCA_029216955.1 Iris pallida | reverse complement strand
GGCGCTGGTGCTGACGTCCGGGTACTGCTCCTCCTCCTCAGCACTCTGCGTATGAGACCTCTTATAGCCTCCAGTCCTTGCTGATAACCTTTGAATTGTAAGCTCGTACCTCCGAGCCGCTGTCAATACTGCATCGAATGTCTGGTAATCGTACCCCTCGACCAGCTGTAAAATCTCTAGGTGAAGTCCCTCCTGAACCTCATTGCTCTCTCTGGCTCTGTCGCCACCATCATCCGAGCAAACCTACTTAATCTGCAGAACTCTGACTGCATAACCATCTACCGTCTTACAGCCTCTTGATACTGATAAACTTTCTGTTGTAGCTCAATACCGCACTACCATGCCAAAGTACTTGGCCTTGAATCTGATACTGCAGCTATCCCATGGAACAGGATGCCTCATTCCAACCTCTTCCGATGCCCACCAATACGGGCGAGATCCTGAAGCAAAAGTCGACCTGGTCAACCTTCTCTTCTGCTAGAACCTTTGCTGCGGTCAATATAGCCTCTGTATCCTGAAGTCAATCATCCACCGTGATGGCATCCTCCTGCCGTCAAAATATCTCTGGATTAAGTCGACAAAACCTTCCGGACGCTCCTGAATCATTCCTGATACTTCTCTCAAGGGCTAATTACAACCCCTGATTCAGTAGCACATTCTGTTCCTGCTGGCTGGGTTTGTGTGTTGCTGTTGGGCTGCCGTCTGCGTTTGCTGGGTCTCCAATAACCCTCTGATAATCTGCAATAGTACCGGCACATCTATGCCACTGGTACTATCGGGCATCACTGGAGGTACGGGATCCTCTGGCCTCTGTGGCTCACCGCTCATGCTCGGTAACGTTCTTGATGTGAATCTGTCCAGGTAGAGGGGGACCCTTTTGATCTCCAACTGGTTCCTGCTCTACTGGATTCTCTTCCATGCCGGCTCCTCCAATAGCCGGCAACGATGTGCCCCTAAAGGAAAGGATACAAATATCAAAAGACAGGACGGGAAGGAATCGAGGATGATAATCAAGTTAGCAATCAAGGTGGGAGAAAGAGAAGACGGATCAGGAGATCAAGGGGACATATTTATTGAGACTCCTATAATCGCAACACTCTACAAGTCCGAAAAACAGACCTGCAGGGCCACCACTAAAACCTTGTCACGCCCCAGTACCAAAATAATGAGACGGACTAGGCTAGCTACACCATAATAGGTATATAAACGTCACACGGCGATCGTGGCTGTCAAGAGACAAGGGGGTGCATGCTATAATCAAGTCTCCTATGGTCCCACAGAGCATCTATGTCTCAATCATCAAACACAAGAAGCAGTAAAATAATGGTCATATAAGACAAGCAGTAAGGCGTCCCGACGCTTCATCAAAATGATTCATTAGTCTAGCTTACAAAATAATGAGCTAGTACTGAGAGCAATAGTACATACTGTAGTCCTGCAATCTGATTTAATTACAATTATGCAAAAGAAAACTAGTGTCCAGAACTGCCGGCTAAACAGGTGCCGGTGGCTAAACGCAAGTATAAAATAAAAGATATTAGAGCGTTGAAGAAGAAACCCACTCGTGTCCCTGGC
>JANAVB010030817.1:16172432-16639932 GCA_029216955.1 Iris pallida | reverse complement strand
TGGTCATCCCCTTATATGTAGTACCATAGTACGTGTACCCCAAGTAAGAATCCACATCGGCTCAAGGAGTCCCAAATCTAGATCTATGCTTAGTGTAATGCTTCAAACAACAATCATTATACCACTACACTATTGCTGTCCAATTACCCTGACTGTGCTGGAAGGTACACATGTATTGACATATAACACGAACGATCACTTAGTACATAGAGTCACACCTCAGTGCACTCATTAAATAGCACCGCAGTGCATACTACTATTGTATCTCAAAACACACTTAGGAAAGGTACCAGCACATATAAAGGTAGTCAGGTCAGGAATATGGTTAACTCAGGAAGTCACACGAACCTCTCGTGACATAAAAGTCACACATGACATCCGGTTGAAGTGAAACATGAAGATTCTTGGAGCCAACACAAGGATCTACCACTTCCATATTGGAAGTTGGGAGAAATTCTAGCCATAATTCAATCAATAGGACACAAAATATACAAAACAGCCAAAGTAGGCCCTATGCGGCCAAGGGTAGATGGGCTCATGCGACTCAGCAAAGCTGGGCCATGCGGCTCAGGACGAATGGGTACATGCGGTTCAGGAAATGCGGGTGTTCATGCGGCTGAAAGGATGCACGCTCATGCAGCTGGGAGTGAGTAAGCTCATGCGGCTGGAAATGGACGGACGCATATGCGGCTGGGAGCATGCGGGTCATATGCGGCTGCGGCACGAAAGGCTCATGCGGCATGGTTGAAGCAGGCTTATGCGGCTGTAAAAGAATCAGGCTATATGCGGCTGTAAATAATCAAGCTTATGCGGCCGAGAAAATAATCAGGCATATGCGGCAAGGATTGAGGTAGGCTCATGCGGCTGAGATATGCGGGGCGCATGTGGCTCAAGAAGTCAGAGTTCGTGCGATAATGGGGCTGGATCTTATGCGGTTGGAAAAGCACTCATGCGACTGCAATGGCTCATGCGGCTGAGAATACACATGCGGCTACGAATGCTCATGCGGCTGAAACTGCTTATGCGGCTGGAACTGCTTATGAGGCCAAACTGCTTCTGCGGTTGGGTTGACTCAAAAAAAAACCCTAATCTCAAGCATGCTCCTAGCCATGTGACTAATGACATGTTAAATGCTATATGCTGTAACTAATTAAATTAATTAAATAAATAAAATCCTAACCACAACACGGTTCAAAAATTCTATCATCGAAATAGTGAACCACGCCTACAACCAAACAAGGACAAGGGGTGGCACACTAATCCGCGATGAGATACTGTTCCATGCCATGGCCAGTTACAAATACATGATACATACAATCAGGATACAGGCGCCAAATACCATATACAGGAAAAGTTAAAAATTTACGTATTCCGAAAATGGGGAGTGACAAAAACACTCAAATTTTAAGCAAATAATCTAGAAAAAAATAACATGCATCCAAAAATTAGGACAAAGTCTAAAAAAATTTGGTAAAAAATTCTAAAGATTGGAGAAAATGTACCAAGCAGCAGCAAAGGAGCACCTAGGGTTGAAAGGTCGGACAGAGAGAGAGAGAGAGAGAGAGAGAGAGAGCAGTAGCACTGGAGCACCTAGGTCGGAATAATGGTCGGAGAGAGAAAGAGCAGCAGTAGTGGAGCACCTTGGTCGGAGAAAGAGAGAGAGCAGCATCACCCAGTTTTTTGATCGGAAAGAGAGAGATAGAGAGAAAGATTTTTAGGTTACTTTGATATTGAGAAGTGTATTTTCATCAACTAAGTTCTGAATGTTTTGGGATGGATGGTCTGCATTAATCCATCCGATCGAATGGTTAAGATAAAAACATATGGAGGTAAAGTTCTCCCCAAAAAATTTGGCAATTAGCCGCCAAATATGTGACATTCCCGCCGATCTATTTGGGACGATAATGTGTATTATTTGGAACAAATTTTTTTATTAGTCCCAAATAGTGATCCATTTTCACAATCTGTCCCAAAAAATATAACTTTTTATTACTAAAAATATAGCCGTCCCTTGAGCTACACTTTTAGGACTTTTTAGACTAGTGTTCCTTATAGTGTCGTCCCGAAAAGACACTTTTTTGTAGTGATGTATAGCTCTGCCAACTTCTCAGTGGAGAGCCCTACCTTGAAGGGTATGAAGTGAGCATACTTCGTCAGCCTGTTAACGATGACCCATATGGCATCCTTCCCTCCTTGGGAACGAGGAAGCCCAGAGACGAACTCCATCGTAATATGTTCCCACTTCTACTCGGGAATGGGTAACGGCTGCAATAGACCAGCTGGCCTCTGACGCTCCGTCTTGACCTGCTGGCAAACTAGGCATCTCGAAATAAAGCGGGATACATCTCTCTTCATCCCGTGCCACCAAAGATGTTCCCGCAAGTCACGGTACATCTTGTTGGCATCGGGGTGAATAGAATATCGCGATCGATGTGCCTCCTGTAAGACCACCTCTATCAGCTCTTCCTTCGGCACGCATAACCAGCTGCCATGCCTCAATGATCCATCCTCTGCTACGGTGAAGTCATCAAGCAATCCAGCTAAAGCATAGACTCGGAGTCTGCGGAGGCTCTCATCTGTAGACTGAGTCTCCTTGATCTGCTCTATCAGACCTGACTGAATGTCTAGCGCCATCATCTGTATCACTGATCTTGGCCGAATCATCTCAATATCGAGCTTCTCCAGATCTTCCCGCAAATGTCGATCTATCATCAGATACCATGCCATCGGATGTCTACTCAGCGCATCCGCCACCACATTTGCCTTTCCGAGGTGATACTGTAAATCAATATCGAAGACCTTCATCAACTCCAACCATCTTCTTTGCCTCATGTTCAGCTCCATCTGTGTGAACACATACTTCAAGCTCTTGTGGTTAGTAAAGATTTCCACTCGCTCTCCGTATAAGTAGTGTTTCCACAACTTGAGTACAAAGATCACCGCAGCTAACTCTAGGTCGTGGGTAGGATAGTTTTGTTCATGAGTCCGTAATTGTCTAGATGCATAAGCAATCACTTTTCCATGCTGCTGCAGGACACATCCTAGCCCCTTTTTCGAAGTATCGCTATAAATGGTAAAACCTCCAGATCCTGAAGGTAAGTCAGAACTGGGGCGGTCGTCAGCCTCCTCTTCAGCTCCTCAAATGCTGCCTGGTAGTTCTCTGATCAGATGTACTCTGCGTCCTTCCGCGTCAGCTTCATCATTGGTTCATCTATTCTAGCAAAGTCCTGGACGAACTTTCTATAATAGCCTGCTAATCCTAAGGAGCTTCTGATCTCTGAAACCAATGTCGGAGCCTTCCATGTCTCAACGGCAGCAATCTTCCTGGGATCCACTGAGATCCCCTCTCCAGTGACCATATGACAAAAAAACTCCACTCGGTCTAAAAAGAACTCGTACTTCGATAATTTGGCATACGACCTCTCCTTTCTCAAACTCCCCAAAACTGTCCGTAAGTGCTCTGCGTGCTCTTTCGGTGTCTTCGAGTATATCAGGATGTCGTCGTTAAATACCACGACGAACTTATCCAGATACTGGTGAAATGCCTTGTTCATCAAGTTTATAAAGACAGCTGGCACATTTGTGAGACCAAATGGTATCACCAAAAACTCGTACTGCCCATACTTCGTGTTGAATGCAGTCTTCTGGATGTCTTCAGCACTGGCTTTCACCTGGTGGTAACCGAATCTCAAATCTATCCTAGAAAATACCTTCGCCCCACTCAACTGGTCGAACAAATCATCTATCCGAGGCAGAGAATATTTGTTCTTAATGGTGATGATATTCAATGTCCGGTAATCAACGCACAACCGGACTGTACCATCCTTCTTCGGCACAAAGAGCACTGGCGCTCCCTATGGAGAAGCACTAGATCGAATGAAACCCTTTTTCAACAGGTCATCGATCTGCTCCTTCATCTCTACGGCCTCCTTGGGGTTCACTCTATAGCAAGTCCGGGATACTGGTGATGAACCCGGTACTAAATCTATAGTAAACTCTACATCTCTGTCAGGCAGAAGTCCTGGAAGATCCTCTGAGAATACATCCATAAACTCCCTAATGATAGGGTATGGCGGTGCTAACTCCCCAACTGTCGCACAACAGTTCGGCTCTAGGATGATCTCCGACCCTGTCCTCCTAACACTGAATGGTGTCGTACCTGGGGAACTGAACAGAATACTACCCTCATGACAGTTTATAGCTGCATGAGCATAGCTAAGCCAATCCATTCCCAATATGATATCATACCCGAAAAGTGGCATCACAAAGAATCGTCCCCCAAACTCTCTCCTAGCTATAGTAATAGAGCATTTATAGATAGCCCTAATGGGTACTGGTCCACCTCCCGTCATTACTCTACTCATCTCCTCGATAGGTGTAGCTACTAAGTGGTGTTTATGCAAAAACTCTAATGACAGGAAGCTATGTGATGCACCAGAATCAAACAAGCATAGAGCTAGAAAAGTATACAAATAAACATGACCTGTGATGAAGTCGGCCAAATAATCTGGCTCCGAAATCTGCTCCGACTCTGCCACAAGAGCTAGATATAAGCCTTCCCCTGGGATCCCTTCTGCTGCTGTAGATGTTGCCCGAACCTCTGCTGCTGAGTCGGGAGCGACGGTCCTCTATATGGTGGTCTAATGCCTGGTATCCTCGCTACTGGGCAGTCCCGGAGCTGGTGGGTGGCAGACCCACAAGCTAAGCAATGCCTCAACCTCTTCCCGTAGATGGAGTAATCATGCCCTGGCCTTCAACAGAATATATACACACACAGCTCCCTTCTGATGCTGTGGTCCCGGGGCTCTAACTGGTAGGGTTGGGTGATATGGTGTGGAAGGACGGTATATCTGCTGGTGCGACGTCGATGCTCTCGGCTGGAAAGCCTGGCGCTTGGAAGGTCCCTCATGGTGTACGAAAGCCGGCCTCTTGTAAGACAGAAGACGCTCCTCTATGCTCCGGGCTAACTCTAGGCTCTGGTAGTCATCGGTCGTCCCATTCGCCACTAGGAGAATGCCAATGTCTGGGACTAGACCATGGCAAAATCTACGCGTCATCTCCTCTGGGTCTGCAACCAGGCTAGGAGCAAAATGACTCAAATGACTAAACTCTGCTACGTACTCGTCAACAGAACGGTTCTCCTGTTGGATGTTCGGGAATTGTAGCCCCATGGCTACTCTAGCGGTGGTCGAGAAGAATTTCTTCTTGAACTGGATCTTGAACTGATCCCATCTGGCCCTCCCTCTCGCGAATAGTGGCTCATTCCTAAACCAAACTCCTGCCAAGTCTGTCCACAAAAATCTTGCTGCCTCGACCTGAAGGTCACCCGGCAACCTAGCTCCGAGGAGCTTACTCTCTACCTAGTCTAGCCAGTCATCTGCGACTATGATGCCTTCAGTCCCCATGAACTCCCTGGAGTTCAAGCCCATGAAGTCCTTGATATTTCTTGCTCTCGGTCGTGGCTTTACCGGTGGTGGGACCATGGTACGCTCCTCAGAATGCTCCATGCTCTGGCGGAGTAAGGTGGTCTGCTCCTGATGGGTCATTAGGAACCCCTGGATCAGAGTGAGCAGCTGGTTCCCATCGAGAGTGACGGAAGCCTGGGCAGGTATACTAATAGGTGGTGGTGGGAGTATCGGGTCCTGCTGGGACTGTAATGTGGGAGGTGGTGGAGGCATTTGGGTTGATGGATTTGTGGAGTGGGGGAGTATGGTAGGTGGAGGTGGAGGTGCATCTGTCAACTGGTCAACCGGCTGGATAGGAAGTGTACCATTTTCAGGTGTGGCATACTGGGACGAGCGCTTGAGCACCATCTAATAAATAAAAGAACTTATAAGAACTCTTTTAAGTAAACAATCATAAACAACAAGAAAGTCTAATTTTGTAATAACGAGCATATGACGTGATGAGTTTCCTACGTTGCAATCCTAGTAATCCTCTAGGTGTTCTAAATGTTATTCCTAGTGTTATCTAGTTATCTTAAGTTCCTAAATGCAGGCATGCTTGGTACAATGATGTAACCAAAATATCTTAGTCAAGACCTGCATGGGCTACCACTAAAAACATGTCATGATCCGCTATCTAAATTGTTGGGCCAGGCCGAGTCATGTCCAGCCTACACTTGAGATAAAGCGTAGTAAGCTGTTCTAAAGACAAGAATATGTAATCAAAGTGTGCTAACAGTTCTATATGTCATATTGAATCAGAATATATCCCAAACACAAAATAATCTCATATATAATATGTTCCAAATATATAGCCAAGATGTAAAACTGGATACAGGTCCAGTATCAAAATATATAGTCTAAAACATGTCTGCTCTCAAAAATCTCGAGCAACTAAACAAACTAGACGAGTTTTCCCGCAGGTACATCCTCCTAAGGTAAAGTCTGATCCTCGATGGCAACCCCATAATAGGAATCACATAGCAACTCCTCCTCGATAAGTATACCTACAATGTTATCCTGTCAGGACGGGAGCAAGTACTGATTCTAACAAACTAAATATACGAAGCATAAAATGAACAGGAGTGTAATAAACAGGAATCATGGTATATCACAATCTATCATGACAATGATACATATGTCAGAGAGACAGATGTATATGTAATGTTTAAAACTGTAGCAGGTACGTGATCGTCAATAGGTGTACAATGTACGGAGGGGCACATGTAAATAAAATGTACTTTCGTACAAGTAATAAGGCGATAGATGTACATATGCACAAATACAGCTTTGAGAAAAGGCCTACGGCGCGGTAACATATAAAATAAAACTTTGCTCGAGTACGGTAGAGGGGGCATGATCACGTACTCAACTATCAGTTTCCCTATAACCCAGATTCTAAACATGTGAGAGATACTAGAACAGTATAAAATATGGTTGATACTGAGAGCAGTATAAAGCATGTGAAACATGGAGAGATATGACTTGCAGTTTAAGTATCGGTATTTAACATGGTTTTTACACAATTCATTACATACAGTAAATAAAGTTTGTAGAGGTACTTGCCTTGTGCAAAGCAAGGGTATGTATATGAAGCTATAGATATCCGGGTGTCCCGTCACTGTAAAAAAGATATATAAACTTAATTTTTATACAAAACTAAATACTAGAACACTAGTGGTGTGACACGACTTTCTGACTGGACACCTAGCCAAATGATTTTAGCATAGGAGACCAATGTGGGGTGACAAAATACCTAAACCAACTTTCTAGGGCCTTTATATATAGTAGGGTGAGGTCCAATACTAAAATATCCCAAAATCACACAATACATCGTATGTCGTAATTATTCAATAAATAAATCAGACGGTACTCTGTGTCCCAACAATTATCAAGATAGGCAAACAGCTCAAATATACATAAAATAAAGTACCAAAATGATCCTCGTTAATTATAGAAATTTATATAAATTTTTTGGAATTTATAAACCCTCATAGATATTTATTAAAAATTAGTAAACATAAGTACCCTGAATATGAGTTCTGTTTTTCTATTTTTATAAAATAGTAATGTACTAAATAAATCCTGGAAAAATTATATTATATTAGCTAAATTAACATAGTATTTAAATACAATTTTTCCCATATTTTTACAGCAATTAAATTATATATAAAAATTCAAATACAGCAAGTTACAATTTTTGGAAAATAAATAAATAATTATTAATATTTTATCCACGTATACAAAATTAAACCGGAGTCCAGATACGGGACCCAAAGCCATGAATCAAGTCCGATATGACTCGTACATGTCTTGAGTGTATTTAGACTTATTTAAGTCCACAGGACCCATGCTAGGTTTGGACTCAAATGGCCGTAATAAATCGGAATACAAAAATACTTATTTTAAAATATATAGGCAAATGAATATTAAAATATTTTAATAATATATATTTTAATGTAGTGAAATATACAAGTCATAGAATTAAATAATAAAATAACTTGTAAATTTATATATAATAACATATAGCACAAAATTATATTTACATAGAAGTATATACATATATAACAAACATGTACATATACATATATATATATATATATATATATATATATATATATATATATATATATATATATATATATATATATATATATATATATATATATATATATGTATATATATATATATATATATATATATATATATGTATATATATATATATATATATATATAAATGTGTATATATATATATATATATATATATATATATATATATATATATATATATATATATATATATATATATATATATATATATATATATATATATATATATTACAAAAAATATATATATATATATATTACATTTTTTTTACATATATATTTTTTTACATATATATATATATATATATATATATATATATATATATATATATATATATATATATATATATATATAGAAAATACTTAATATAAAAATATATATATAAATACAGTATTTATATTTAATATATAACAGTATATATATAATATATATAAAATACACATACATCTGCATATACATATATACATATATATATAAATACATATATACATATATATATATATATATATATATATATATATAAATAACTCAGCCCAAACCCATTGGGCCTGAACCCAAACCCGTTTTAAACAGTAAACCCAATTAATATAAACTCGTTACTGTGCGGGTTTAAACCCGTTACTATTCAAACCAAACCCGATATCCATTTAATATTGACTCGTGTCCGGACAGTTAGGGACGCGAGCGTTTGAATTAGACACGAGTCATGTGTCCGTGGTTAGTACGACACGTACGACACGAATTCGTCGTGTTCAAGCACACCCGTGGACTCCTCGTGATCAGGCGAGTCTAGTGACATAAACACGAGACACAGGGTGACACGAGAGGTGAGATGACACGTACGTATTTGATGGGCGGAGGCTGTCAGAGGTGCTACACGGCGGCGGAAGCGACGGGGTCAGCGGCGAAGGGTGGCGCTGGGTTCGTCTCGTTGCGGCGAACAAGATGGTGGTGGTCGATTGTGACGATGATGGCTGGAATTGCCGAAATCCTAGATCTAGGGTTTCGGTGATCGTCGGAGAAGAATAGGGCTAGGGCGGGGGCTAGGGCTGTCTGGAATGGAAGTAGGGTTAGGGTTTTGGTCGGGGGGTCTATTTATAGGGCTGGGCTGGGTTTTGATTAGGGTTTCGATTAGGGTTAGGGTTTCGATTAGTTCGTCGGGGAAGACGACAAGCCCCCCGGCGGTGGTCACGAGATTTTACAGAAAACCACCCCCCTTATTCGATTTTACACTATTATCCACCGCCTTACTACATGCAAATATAAATTTGCAAATCGATTATAAAACAATTTGAATAATTACAAACTATTTTAAAACAATTTAAACAATTACAAAAAGCTATTAAAACAATTCAATAAATTGTAAAATGATATTTTTTAGGCTTTAAAACCATTTAAAATTTATTTAAAAATTCAAGAAAATTTCTAACAATTATAATAATTTATTTTAAGGATAAAATTGCCATTTGTGACTAAAACCCTTATTTAAAAAATAATTAAAATATTTAGGGGCTTACAACGTCCGATTTGGCTTACCGTGCCAAGGCCTCAGTCCGTCGCAAAGCGACGATTGGTTTCGCGGACCCCTTTCTGAATAAGGCAAAAATGTCGACCTCTAATATTTCAGCGTAAGCGTATAGCCTGCACATAAAACCAACTAAAATTAATACTTGCATCGATTCGGACTAGCGCCTTGGTCGATTCGATTTCTTAGAATCTTCGAGCCGTCTCAACGCACTTATCCTTCGGGGCAATGCGGCGCTTCGCATCGATTCGACTCGATGCATTCTTTGGGACAATATAACTCTTCGCATCGACTTAGTTCGATGCATTGCTCGGGACAACGTAACTCTCTTATTGATTCGCATCGATACATTTGATTCGGTCCATGCGACTTTTTTAGTCAACGTCTCAACGTAATGCGCCGTACGGAGCGGGACATTGCAGGCATGGGCGACAATTTGCATGTGTACCTTTAGATTGAGTTGAGTTGAACATGTACACGATCATAAGACAATATTTGGGCCAAAGATTTGGCTGCAACGCAGACACCGTGCTTCGGCACGTGATGTGGCATCGAGCCTTATGTTGTTGGATAGAGTTGCAAACTAGATAGTAAAACTTACTGATACTTTGCCTCTAGACCCTTCTCGTGCCAGCGATAGTAAAAACTTACTGATACTTTGATGCTAATGTAGCCTAGTTTTTGCAAGCTCAATTCTTTATTAAGCTGGTTCATGACATATGTTATTGGAGGCCTCTACTAACGTATTGTCTACTCAGAACCGGTGCATGATGGTCTGATCAACCTAGTGCACTTTGGTTCGCTTTTATCTATCGTTCTACGTGGATGGGGACATAGCTAAACTTGCCCTCTAGAATCCCATCCACGACTGCCTTAACAATTCTTTTGAAATTATTCGATCATCTTTGAATCACGTATTGGATAACGCCTCCTTCGAACTCTATATTGCTTTCGCCTTCACCTATTTTAGAAGTCGAAAGCGTTATACTAGAAATTCCTCTAGCCTTCATATCGACTATGACCATTCTCACTCGATGTTGTTATATCTTCGTCCTAAACTACTCATCCTTTTCTTGGCCCTATATTCGCTATCATGAACCTTCCAAATCACTTAATTTAGGCATGAACCTAATCGATCTCTTATTCGTGCCTCAACCTACTCTCAAGAACCCATATCTACTAGGTCTCTAACTTATTTTCTCTTGATACCATATCATTCTCTATTGCATGATGCTCTTGATTTAAACTTTAAACCCTTAATCTTCTACTCGTGCCTTAACTCGCGACCCTCGTAACCATACCCGTGTTAAATTCTATGATTTAGATCATGATTTCTTACGACATGATTTTGTGGAAACATTGTCATTGTTTGTTCTCCATCGATACCCCCTTGTGTCTTCTCATCCCCTACTAATTCTTAATTTCGAGGACGAAATTCTTTTAAGTTGGGTAGGATGTAAAATCCCTAAATTTCTACTATTTTTATATATAAATTTGGTACTGATTTTTTTTTGTATTTATACGTCGCGTAGTTGCATTGTATGTCGCGCACGAAATTTCTTTTTTCGTAATTGCTCGACGAGTGCGAATATGTGCGAGCGTACATATTTTAGAAAAATATTTTTTCTATTTTTATAGTTTCAAAATAATATATATAATAATTATTTTAGCTATCGTACCAAAATTTCCAAGTTCATTATTTTATTTATTTTAATTGTGAAAAGCCTTCCATTTATACAGTTATAATAATAAATAATATTCTTATAAAATGGTATACTAGAAAGGTATATTTATGTAAATATTATTTGTGCATATATATATTTTTCATAATTATTGATTAGTTTATTTTAAATAATAATATAATTTTCAAAATTATTATTATTAGTATTTTTGGAAAATTATTTTGAAATTATTGTGACAACTTAAATTTTGATTTGATTTTATGGATTGATTTAAATATTTTAATTAACTTCTATATTTGAAATTTGATTTATCTTATTTGATTTTAAACTAAAGGATGGAATTTAATTGGATTTAAATTGGATTTAGATTTGGATTTGATTGGTTTTAAATTTATTGAAATTAGTAGCAAATTATCTATGAAGGATTTAAATTTTTCCTACATCCTTATCCAACTGGGAATTTCCACCTCCTATAAAAGGAGAGGTACTCATCCATAAAATTTCAACTCCAAATTCCCCAACCAAATCCGTGTTCCCCGTCCAATTCTTATTCCATCTTTTACAAATACATTATTTCACCTTCTCCGTGTCCACATTTCGGACACATCTCCTCATCACCATCCCCGTGTCGGACACACCCGACATGGCACAATTCCTAGCAAAACCTAATCCTAACCTAGCCGGAATTCTGCCGTACACCTACCACCCTGTCCCCGACACCCCGGCTGACATACAATCGCAACATCCCTAAACACCCGAAAACCCAAACCCATCGTCCGTCACCACCACCGCCTCAGCCGAACGCCACCACCATCAGCATCCCAGCCACCCGACCACCCCATCACCCTGGACGTGCCCGGCTCCATCAAACCCAAACCCGACAGCCCCATCACCATCCCCACTGTAACGCCCCAGTCCCAAAATACGTAGGACTAAGTACGTAGACATGCCAGCTGTATACATACGAAATACATGGACCTCGTATGTATACATAAGCTGTAAATATAGTAATCCAAGACAACTAAATCTCATCCACAAAGATAAATAATGATATAAATCGACTTTGAGTTTGTCATGTACACAATAGTTGGGCGGAGACAAAGTCCACTACCAGCCAAAATTAAATAGAGGCCTCCATCAGCATCCCAGCCACCCGACCACCCCATCACCCTAGACGTGCCCGGCTCCATCAAACCCAAACCCGACAGCCCCATCACCATCCCCACCGCTATCGGCTACCCGCCGCAATTGACCACCTCCAGAAACCCAAAACAAATTTCGCTAAAGAAAAACACACACACCCTCTCACCTCACCGCGGCAGCCGGCCGAATCCGTCGAGCGCCGCCTTCCTGCTCTGCCTCCGCCGCCTCTTCCAAACCAAGCCTGGCCGAGAACCTCGCCGTCCTCCGTACATAGCCACCGCGGCGTCCAGTTTCCGACCGCCCCCGTCAGATCCGCCACCGCCATGTTGATCCGTCGAGCCCTCACATCACCGCCCCTCCGCGCACCGTGGCTAGCCGCCTCTATCGAGCCAGCGTCGGCGCCGCCCCTTGCCACCGAGCGCTGTCCATCGCTCATATCTGCCCGGACGAGTGCCTTCTAGCCGCGCTCAAGCCCCGCCTGACCGATCGAACCCACTTCAACTCTTCCCCTTTCCTCCTCGTCGCCACCGCTCCCTAGCCACACCCACGTCGGACCGGAGCACCGGAGCTCCACCGCTGGTAACCCACTTCTCCACTTCGCCTCATTTCCTCTCCGCCGCTCCCACCAGACCACCCGCCTCGATGCCGAGCCCGACCGCCGTCGTATCACGTCTAAGTCTCCAGCCCACTTTTCTCTCCTTCCTCCCAGCTCCTCTCTCCGGCTCGTCCTCCTCTCCTTTCCACTCTCTCTCCCTCCGCCTCACTTTCCCACACTCTCTCCCTTTCGTTCCCCTTTCTAAAATAGTTGAGAAGAAGGAGCACAGCAGCTCTTGTGTAATTTTTCTATTTTCTAAATTATTTTTTTGTTTTGTTGTTGTTTTTGTTTCTATCCTTCTTCTTTTCTCTCTCCTCCCTCTCACGAAACGAGGTCAGCTTACCCCTCGTGATCTGTGACTTTCTAATTTGTTGGTTTCTTTTGTGTTTTTTCTTTTTTTTTATTAATTTTTTTTGTTCTATTTTTGTTTCAATTACAGTATTAAATATTAAATTAATTTACCTACATACAATATATACTAAGTATTAGTATTATTGTCATATTTTCTTTTATTATTATATCAGTATGGTAAAAATTTAGTATATATATAATATATGGTGTTATTTTAATTAGGATACATTATAGATATAAATAATTGTATATTAATGAGCATTATTTACTTTTTAATAGTTTTAATAATATTATAGGATATTCTAGAAAAAAAATTGGTTTCCTTACTTAAAAATATTATTTTTCAAATTAATATATATAGCATTCTACCTATAGTTGTAATTTTAACAAACTTGGAGTTTGTAGTAAAACTAGTTCTTTTAGATTTAGCATTATATAAACTATTTTTAACTAGCAAAAACATACCTTTCAAGGTTTATAGAATATTTTCTAAAACTATATATATATATATATATGTATATTGCTTTTCTAAATTTCCTTCGACTATCCGTCCGTCCATGACTAAATCCCATTACTCCTATTCCCTCGCCAATTCTAGACTATCCTATGTCGACACTAAGTAATCTGACCATTCTGGACCCAATGGAACTGTCTGTGCCACCATCCGAGGTCACCTTGTGTAGTTATTACACCGAAGTCGCAGTTCGTGCCACCTTGATCATTGCAGTACACCAGACGTCCTACCAGGGAAGACACCTTGCCATTTGTTGTTTATTTATTTTAGCTCATATTTCATACATTATTCATTATTTTCTTTATGTAAAATAAACTATGATACATGGCATAACCTGTTAGAACTTATTGTTCAGTTATATTTCCTGCTATGTATTATTTTTCTTATACATTAAACCTATATTTAAGGGGACCACCTTTGTGTGTTGCATTTATTGGCCTTGACACGTTGTACCACGAAGTTGTGTCGCATGTAGAATACGGACATGCGTGACTGGCTGGCCACCGGTATGTATAAGCCGTACGATAGGAATAGCCGCTAATAGAGGTTGCATGCTTAGTTTGACTTAGCGGTTATAGAGGTTTTCTGTTGTGGATACAACAAAGTAGACATTAGACGGGGAGGAAAATTCCTTAGCGTATGGGCTTCGATGCACTTTTCCTTGTGACCCGGATGCTCCGCTGGAGATACGGGTTGATGACCCATGATTACTGACGACCACTGACGTTCTGCGGAATATTATTCTCTTATTGATTGGGCCTCTGGTGCCCCAAGAGGGGACCATGCCGATCCTATTTAGCCAGGGCCCATGAGTAGGAAGGATTGTTCTTAAAAATATTTTACTTAGATTGGTTAGGCACCTTTATCCGTTAGGTATGAGTACTTTTGGTTTGGGTACTTGTATATAACCGTGGCTCGGAACAATAACTTGTCGCGGATTAGTTCGTCACATCTTGTCCTTGTTTGGTTGTAGGTGTGGCTTACTACTTCGTCACATCATGTCCTTGTTTGGTTGGGGGGATGGTAAGCTAGCCCAATAGGTGTGTATTGGACCATGTTATAATTCAATTGACTTATTTATTTGAGCAATATTTATTCAGTTCACTACAACAAAAAGGCCTATTAATGACGCTCGACAAGGAGTTTTAATGACGGCTGATACATAAGCGTTATCAAGTTGAAAAATACCTTTTTTCTATGACGGTTTGGACTAATTTTGGACTTTTATAACGTTTATAAAACAAAGCGTTATTAATATTTTAGAGCGGTGGCAAACTTGTAATTAATAAACTTCCAACAAAACCCTTCACCCCCCGATCTTTTTCCAGAGCTTCCCTCCTCCCCCTCTTTCCTCCTCTCCCTGAACCCTAAAATTTTCCAAAGCCCACTTCAAGGTCACTCTATACTATTCTGTACCCACTTCCTCACTTTCCACCTCCTCACTCTCCACCCTCCTCACCATGGCGAGTTCTCACCAACTCCTCGACGTCATCGGCAAGTGGTCGCACAACGGCCTGCTCAACGAACGCCTCCTCCTCGACGACGACGAGCCGGGAGCAACCATCCCGCCGACCTTCCGGTCGCTACACCACTACTTCAACTCCTTCCGACGCCCCTTCCTCGAGGAGACCCGGGCCCACCTGGCCTCCCGCGGGAGCGCCTCCTACGCCACCTGGGCTCAGAATTAGGGTTCATTCCGTCGATTTTTCATTCCGTCGATTTTTCTCTCTCTAATCTCTCTCCTTATAATTTTTCTTGAATTAGAGAGCTCCACCTGTCCAGGAGGATGACGAGGCAGCCGACGACTCTCGACGCCGCGGAGGAGGAGGCCACCGCCGACAGCGAGCTCGTCCCCTCCTCCCTCGCCTCCTTCGTGCCGATCCTCAGGGTCACCTCCTTCGTGCCGATCCTGCTCAAATGGCGCACCCTGTGGTCTCTGGCGCTGTCTCCGGAGCGCCCCTAGGCTTAGCTGCTCCTAATACTGGTATATATAAATTATATTTCAGCATGCGTATTAATTGACGGAATCCATTTATGATACGTGTGTGCGTGTTCGCCTTGCCGTTTCGAAACCTAATTTGGTAACATTTGTGCACTGACAATCATTTGGTAGTAGATGTTGGCACAAAAGCTTGATGTATTGATGCAGTGAAGGGTGATAGTGTTTGGCTGAGTGGTTGCTCTTTTTTCTTAGAATATTGTCCGAGGGTTGTTCATTTCCAGAATTCATGCTATGCCTAGTCATTCGAAATGTTCTTTTTTATTTTATTTTTCCTCTTGATATATCTTAGATAGGAAATAGAAGGGTGCATCTCAGAGTGTAATGGAGTGCCAAGCTACTGATGGTATTATGGTGGTTTATGAGTACACTATAGGGTTTGATGTTTTCTTTTCTAGGGATCACGGTACCCCAAAATTGGTACCGTATTGTATCCTCCGTATCGGATACACGTCAGACATGACAGACACTACAAAGCACACCAAAATCATGGACGTTCTATCATGTTGTATCATATTCGTATCCGTGAAAACAGTTTCTTTTAAATTGGATATGTAAGCATGAACGAACCATGGTTCTTAGTGATTGATTCACTGAAAACTATTTGGAAATTTAATTACATAGAATCTGATACTGCAGACTTTCTTGCATCTCCAGGTTCCTTTTGGCGTAAAGAGCTGTATGATATAAAAAAATGTTTCCTTCTCTGTTTAGTTTCTTTGGATAAAAGTTCTTACTTTTGTCTTTCCGTTTATACGTACAAAATAGAACATCAGATCTGCTGTTTGTTTAACTGAATTTTTTAAATTTACTTGTTAATGGTTGTGTAACAACAGTGGTTAATATGATAATTAGCTGTCAATGAATGCACTGTTAAGCAGAGCTCCAAGTTCATTTTTTTCCATTATATACTGTGATTATGATTTATGTATTGTGATTATGACTTGTCATTATACGGGAGGCGTCATTACTGATCTTAAAGCAATTTTTTTTATTATTATATATTTTGCAAGTTGCAAATGTCATTGTTCTCAACTCATTATTATGGAACAAAAATATAGGAAGTGCATCTGAAAGGACAAACATTTTCATAAGTTTATTAATTGCAGTAATACAACATGACATAATTGACAATTTATTTAACTTCTTAGGGCTGTAATCATGAACTTTCCGGAGATGGCTCAAACATTCTTTTATGTTTTTTCCCCTTAGTTTCATTATAACTTTATCTTGATTTAGATATTATTCCTTTCCGTTGATTATCTAATACAGTCATCTGAAATACAGTCATCTGAAAAGCTAAGTCATATATTTTATTTCTGTTGGAGATTGTTTCCCTAACAAATATTGCAGACACCCCTAGAAAGTATGTTTCTTCTAAACGATTTTGTTATTTATAAAGTTTATCATTCTATCATGGTAGCTAACCTCTTGAAGCGCCCTATGACCCCGTCAAATAGCAACTCGGTTGTGGATTATCACTCAGCCGAATCTGAGCATGTGCTTAAAAGAACACGCCCTATAGGAATATCTGATGAGGTATCTTCTTTAATTTATTCTAAGTTTATTTTGTCCTTTGCCATTTTTAAAGCCTGCTTGGAGTTTTTTCCTCTCTCGATCCATGATTGTGAGATTTTATCATATTAGATCTTCAAGATCATTTAGGTTGACCTAAGTTACCTTGTTGTTTCCCATGCATCTGCAGGCTGGAGTATCGACCAGCAACTTACCTGTGGGATATCCTGGCTTTCCATGGAACCAATACTCTACCGAAGAGCTGCCCAAAAATGTTGTTGTTGTTCTAAATCAGGGTTCTTCAATTACGAGCATGGATTTCCATCCTTCTCAACCAACTGTTCTTCTAGGTTAGGAATAATGGTTGTAAACTACTTCTCATTATCAGTAAGGGAGATGCTCGGTGGAGTCAGTTTAAATCACTACCAAGTTGACCCTTTTCTTTTCCTTTCAGTTGGAACAAATGTGGGTGACATTGCAATTTGGGAGGTATCCAGTAGACAGAGGCTTGGTCATAGAAATTTTAAAGTTTGGGACCTTTAAGCATGTTCAATGCTCCTTCAGGTAAGTCAGCTTGCTTTGGATATCCAGTAGTTCATCTGCGGGATCTTTTATATTAATAAGCACTTTTTCTTTGATTTCATGATAAGCAGTCTGCTCTTGCTAAGGATCCTGCTATATCTGTTAACCGTGTACTTTGGAACCCTGATGGAAGTCAGTTTGGTAAATATCTAAAAGAATTCTGGTGTTTGTTCTGTCCCAGGTCAAAGGGCAGGGAATATATGCATTTGTCACTCTAGTGGACGGTATTCCTTAGAGCGAAGAACTCCGGAAAAGCCTCATATTAACAGTCCAAAATCAGGTATGTAATTCTTAGCATTTTCACATATTTATAGCTTCACTATATCATGTCTTTCTAAGTGCTTATTGGGACATTAATCTTGGAAGCAGTTGTAGATCGGTGGAATCAGCATGTCCTCGTTATTTATAGCTGTTGTTCTAATTTCGAATATAAGTTTGTGTTTAATTAGTTGTGGAAATGCTTCACTTAGTTGTGGAAATGCTTCATTTCGAAAATAAGTTTGTGTTTAACCTGTAGATAGGTACAACCTTATTATGCTTCAAACCCTTGTTTATTTGTCTTTTTTTTCCATCAATTTTCTTTGCCAAATTGATGGAAAAAGAGAACCCCAATGCCGGTATCGGTCAGTATCGGATATCGGTTGGTATCGGATTGGGACATACCAAACCGTATCGGTGTCAGCCATATTGTATCGATATCGGCCGATACCTTAAACTATGAGGTACAAATTATAATCCCAAAATTATGTTGCCAGCTAGATTTGCTTGATGACCATTATGTGATTTTGTATTTTTGATACAGAATAAAACAAATTTTGATGGCCTTTATGTGCTTCACTGTTTTTCAGGTTCCCAAATTTAATGGAAGAGGTTCAAAGCCTATTACATGGCATTGTTTCAGCTAGATAGTATATTCTTTGCCATAACACAAGGTTTGATTCTTCTTACCAGTCATAATGATCTATTACATTAATATAAAGTTTCATTTTTAACATTATATTATAAAGTATATTGAACCTTGTTTTTATCTTTTTCAGGGTTTTGCTACATGTTCTGCGGACAGTTTTGATGTGGCCAAGTTTTGATGTGGACAATTTTGGTAGTTATAAATATATATATGTATTTTGATATTCTATTTTGAGAATGTAATAAAGATGTTGATATGTACTCTATTTTGAGAAATGTAATAAAGATGGTGATATATAATGTTAAGTTTTTGGAATGTAATATATACTGTGCAGTATAGAGCATTATAAATATGCTAATTTGAATAGTATAAAGTGTTATAAATGTGCTGCATTGGGCCTATACATATTATCTATTCATGACGTTTTAAAATTGTTCTGAATTGTGCACTATATATTAACTATTCATAACGCTTTTATAGAAACTATTTATGACGGTTATTTTATGACGCTTTTAAAAAACATTTATAACACCCGTTTTAATAACGGTTGCTGTGGAAAAAAAAAAGCGTCATGGTTCGTCATTAATGACGCTTTTTAGCCGTCATTAAAAGGGTTTTTTGTTGTAGTGGTTATATGGCATGATATTATGTGTCTTGTTACGTCCCTCTGAGGACCTGGTTATCTCTCCAGGTGTGTGCTCTTATCTTTCGCAGGTATTCTAGCCGTGGCCATGATCATCTCTATTTCTTCGAGGATGATTGTACTTTGATCGTCTTCGCTTCGCTCGCCAAAATTATTCTTTTGTATATCATGTATTTCTTTTCATAGTTGGTAGTGGATTTGTCTCCGCCCAACTACATGTACCAAATAACAATTTCATAGTTGATTATAAGATATCTTTTATTCTTTTATTTTGTGGATGAGATTAATTAGTTATGATTCTACTATATTTTACAGCTTATGTATTCATACGAGATTTTCATATATTGGAGTGTACTTCGTATGTATACAGCTGACATGTCTACGTTCCTAGTCCTACGTATTTTAGGATTGGGGCGTTATACAAATAAGTTGGTTGTTCAAAGTCGGTCGCGTGCACGGCACATTCCCTCGATGTAAGGCTTGACACAGCCTTTGTTCGTCAAGTTGATGCATGATTAAGTTAGACTAAGTGATTCTAGGCGATCGAAGACATTCTAAGCACTGTCCCATATTTTTTACGGTGGTCGATATTACTTGATTTTACGATCGTAAGGCCTGTCATATAGAGTATGACTTGGGAGGTGGTGTCGCATAGAGTTCAACTTGGTTTAAAGTACGATGTCACGGACTTAGTGTTTTTAAGGCACAAACTACGGTTAATTAAATTGAGTTAGAATGAAGGCTTTCAAATAGTCATTCCTGAGTCGAATGAAATGATAGGGCAAGAAGGAAGAATGCTCGCGACCATGGGTCGTCGAGGCGGTCTCAGATGTGAGAAGTGTTGAACTTGGCCCTGAGAGAGATGGTAACATTAGAAGAACAATGACTGTGTGAGACGTCAGTTCGAGTCGAGTCTTCCATGGTCATTGGACAACTTGTCGACAAGGAAAAGGTTTCCTTGAACGGTAACCCGACGACCAAGGGACCGATTCGTAGGAAACATGTAAATAGATGTGCTGGATGATAGCACGGGTTAGGCGGAGACTTACAACGGGATTCTCTACTTGCGCTGAAAGGGGCGCCAGTCTAACAAAAGCTATAGAGTCCAGGATAGCTTGTGGTACTAGTGACCTTTCATATAGATGAGTCGGCATGGGCGGCAATCCGCGTGTGTGCCTTTAGATTGAGTTGAGTTGAAAATGTACACGATCAGAAGACAATATTTAGGCCAAAGATTTGGCTGCAATGCAGACACCGTGCTTCGGCACGAGATGTGGCATCGAGCCTTAAGTTGTTGGATAGAGTTGCATAAGTTGGGTTGGAGTCGTTCGAGTTTAAGTCAGGGAGCACCGCAAGGCTAAGTTGGTTAAGTTCACAAGTATTGGTTGAGTCGGTTGCTGATTAAAAGCGACGAGGGCCGCGAGGCGGCAATATGGTAGGTACGGCCTCAATATGTATTTGTAGCACGATCACATGAAAATTGTGTACTATCATATAGTTACGTCTCTGAGTATGGGCTAAAAGGCAAGCACGACTTGATAAGTTGACATCGTTGGCACGAGAAGGGTAGAGGCAAAGTATCAGTAAGTTGCTAGTTGACATCGTTGGCACGAGAATGGTCTAGAGACACAAAATAGGCCGAGAGTCTTTGTCCTAAAATTGATCCTAAGACAAGAGTAGAAAGATAATCGTAAAGAGGTTGCATTGCACAAAGTAAATGAACGTGTTGGTTTTGTATGGGTGGACGAGGAGCTCACTCCACCAGTACAGTTGAGTACTGACACCCACACAGTTTTCATATGCAGGAACAGGTAGAAGCTCGTTGGCGCGGAGCTCGCTTGGATGCGTCGAGGCATGGAGTTCCTTGACGTTTCGAGATGCGTGGCCGCATGGAGTATGGATTTATACGGGACATAATGAATGAACATCGCCTATCTAAAGCTTCCGCTGGCCTACTCAAATTGTATTGAGAGATAAGAGAGAGAGCGGAGTAACTTGTAATATGAAAAGAGTGAGCTTGGGTGATTGTAATCTTGGCCTTGTGCCACATTATAATCTTTGTTTCAACATCAATAAAAGAGTATTTTGCATGACTTGTATTTTACTTCAAATTTTTGCTGCTGTATCAATGTTTCCGCTTGGAACTTATGTACGACGACCCCGTCGCTTAGCCTGTAATCGGCCGTTATGGAACCTGCCTTGCATGAGCACAATCTAGGCTCATGCGGCATCACGCCTTAGAGAGGACGATCCCTCCCACGGAAGTGGGGCATGACATTTCAATCTGTTAGCTTGCGACCTACCATTGAAATGGAGCGTCACAAAAGTACTAATCCCCTACTAGCTTGCTAGCAGGTTCAGGGAATGGTTTGCTTGCGACAAAGCTTTGCTTAATCACGCTGAGGTATGGAATGCCGTAGGGTTTGAAGCGTGCGATCGTATTAACGCTCGGACTTACAACAAGATTGATGCGGCCAAGATATAGAAGGCATGATATATGGTGTAGTGCCCCGTCCCGCTCAGTCAATTGGAGGAATCGAAATGCCGACGGCGTTCGGACTTAGCCTTGCAACGGCTGCTCGAAGACATCGCTCGGTCGAGACGACCGCTCGCTCAGGTGGGGTAGTTTCGGTAAACTTGCCTCATCTTTGCCTTCACATAATAAATCACATATTTTCAACTTGTACAAGTAGGCTTGATAATAAAAGAGACGAATGCACATAGCTAAAGGGAATAATCCCGACGGGTCGAATTGAGTTAGAATATGGAAAGGTCCAACGGTCGGCTTAGAGTTGGTGCACGGCGTACTTTGAAAATGACACTCGATCCTTCGTCCCGTAGCTTAGGAGAAGAAAAGTTGGTCGAGTAGGTAAAGTTACGATCATAGCCTAAGTCATAGGCGTCGCCCGCATGAATGTTTCATAAAGCATGCACGGTCCCGTCGTCCAAGGCTGGGCATAGCCTTGGCTTGTCCATAAGTTAAGTTACGTTGAGCGACTTGTGACCTAAGTCTAGGCACCCGAGTGACTTGGTCGTTCAAGTTGGATGCGTGCACGGCACGATCCGTTAAGGCCAAGTTTGACGCAGCCTGTGCTCGTTAAGTTGTTGCGAAGTTAAGTTAGGCAAAGTTATGACGGTCGACCTAAGACATTACAAGTACCATCCCGCTCTTCTGCGGTTTGTCAAAGTTAAGTAGTCCCACGATCTCAAGGCCCGTCGACTTGGGCAGGAGTGTCGCATAGAGCACTATTGGCTTAAGGCACGATACACGGACTTAGTGTTTAAGGCAAGGGCCAAAATTGATTCAAAGTGAGTTTTGAGAAAGGACTATCAAAAGGCGTTCATGAGTTGAACCAAATGATAGGGTAACAAGGAAAGAATGCTCGCGACCGTGGGTCGTCGAGGGGTCTTAAGGAAAGAATGCTCGCGACCATGGGTCGTCGAGGGGTCTCAAGGATAGAAGTCTTGAATCTTGGTTTTGAAAAGAGATGGTAACATTGGAAGTTGAATGACTATGTGAGACGTCAGTTTGAGTTGAGTCTCGCATGGTCAAGGACAACTTGTACAAGGAAGAAAGGGTTTCCTCGGATCGATAACCTGTGGCCACAGGACCGAATCTGGCCTAGGAGGAAAAAGGTATAGCTGTGCCAGGTAGGACAACAGGTATTCGGTGGACGCTCATCGGGGATAGCTACTTGCGGTGATCGGACCATCCTATACGCCAGCTATAAGTCCAGGATGGCTTGTGATGCCAGTGACTCGTATTCATATAGATGTCGACAAAATGGCGGCTATCCGCGCGTATGCCTTTGAAATTGAGTCGAGTCGAAGGTGTATACAAGTTAGAACATGATGCTTGGGGCCTAAGATGTGGCTTCAACATAGGCGACGTGCTTCGGCACGGGGTGTGGCGTCGAGTCGTAAGTCTTGGCATATAAGTTGCATTTGTTGGATCTGAGTTGTCTGGAGTTTAAGTCAAGAACCGCCACAAGGTAAAGTGGGCCGACATAAGTTCAGATGTCTTGATTGGGTCAGTTGGTGATAAAAATAGCAAGGGCCACGAGACGGCGACATGGTTAAGTCACATTGAGTGGCAAGGCACGGCACAATGAAGGAGGTAGCACGGTCACACGAAAATGGAGTCTCATCGTGTAGTTGCATCTATGATTTTGGGCCGAAAGGCAAACACGACTTGATAGGTTAACGTTATTGGCACAAAAAGGGTCTAGAGGCAAGGTATGGGCTAATGTTGATGTTGCGAGCACGAGATGGTCTAGCGACACAAAATAGGCCAAGCCGTCGGTCCTAAAACTGATCCTAAGGCAAGAGTAGAAAGACAATTGATAAGAAGGGACTATATTGCACAAAGTAAATCAAACGTGTCAGTTTTGTATGGGTGAACGAGAAGCTCGTTCCACCAGTACAGTTGAGTACTGATACCCACATAGTTTTTATGTACAGGCACAGGTAAAAGCTCGTGGCACGAAGCTCGCTTGGATGCGTCGAGGCACGGAGTTCCTTGGCGATTCAAAGTGCACGACCGCATGGAGTAAAGGCATATACAGGACATAATGTATGGACGTCGCCTTCCGAAGCATCCGCTGGCTCGAGACATGTATTGAGAGATGAGAGAGAGCTGAGTGACTTGTAATGTGAGATGAGTGAGCTTGAGAGGCTTGTAATCTTGGCCTTGCGCACTTTGTAACCTTTGTTTTAATATCAATAAAGAGACTTCTTTTGAATAACTTGTGTTTTGTTCTAATTTCTGCTGCTATTATTCATTGTCTCTGCATGGGACTTCTGTGCGACGATCCCGTCGCAGCCGCTGAAATCAGCCGTTATGGAACCCGCCTTGTACGAGCGCAATCTAGGCTCGTACGACATCACGCCTTAGCGAGGACGATCGCTCCTACGGGAGCGGGGCGTAACACAATGGTATCAGAGCACGGCTTTACTTTCTTGGACTACCGATTGAATTCTTTAACTCCGCTATTTCCGCAAACTCTGAAATGTTGCTTCCGTAAAGTTGAAATCGTTGGTGTGCTCTCTCTCAAATGTCCCACGGGATGTCCATACAATAAGTCTAAATAATTTGCAAAATATAGGAGAACAGTTTTTGACAAAGAAAATAAAAAGATGGTTTACGTGAGCACGGTTGGCTAAGTCGGGCTGGACATATACACCAAAGTTGCGTCGACCTTAGAAAAGTCGAGCGCAGGAATTGAATAGTGTCGAACAAGAATGAGTTGAACTCGATTGAGTAAATATGGGATGACTGTCGATAGGGGTGCTATCGAGCGACGGTATCGTCGATGCGATATAGATGAGCGTGCTTGGAATTAGAGGAATGGTTCGAACGGGATTCGAAGAAGTCAATTTTGATTCGAATGATAGTTTTGAGGATTTGTTGAATGACTTTTGTTTGCCATTGATTGTAAAAGTACAGAACAATTATATAGGAGGACTGAACTTAGACTCACAATACAAACTCACTCGTACAAAGAAAGCCTAGGGACGAAAACCTAGGTACAGCAATCTAAGTACGATTGTTTATTTTTTATTCTGGGGGATGACGGTAGAGGCTCGGGAAAGCGACGACAGCTCCGCCTTACTCCTTGGACGATCGGACGTAGCCTTGGCTCTGATGAAGAAATATTCTCAGAATGTGTGGGGAGACTCTTCTGTGCGTGTCTTTTTCTCTCTGTGTATCCAGCCGGGTTCTCTCTCTCTCTGCGCTCTCCTCTTTGCAAGAGAATGGCACCTTGCTATTTATAGGAGTGGGGGTGTGATCATTAGGGTTTGTGATGATTCCCTCCTTGGAAAGTCGGCGGCCAATCATCTGGGCCATTAATTTTGATTGCAACGAATCTGGACAATTAATGTAGATTGTACCAAATCTTATGGGCAATTAATATTGATTGCCATGAATTTTGATAGGCTCGGATCTCCTGCCACATGTTCGATTTGTCTGATCTGATTTGATTTGGGGTAATTATGATGGTTGTAAGAAATCTGAATTTGTTATGATCTGCTAGCAGCCATAATTTTGAGGGGGATAAGAACGCCATGTGTCTCAGCTGTTGCGAGGACCGCTACGTGTCTCAACTGTCTTGAGTAGAATATACTAACAGAGCTGCATGAGTGCAGTTTCTAAGTGAACCGCATACGGGTGGCCCCTACGATCCTAGCCGCATAAAGGTAGCAGCCGCATGAGGGTAGCAGCCGCATGAAGGAGACAGCCGCGGCCGCATGAAGGTGGCAGTCGTATGAAGAAGATAGCCGCGTGACAGCCGCATGAATTAGGCAGCCGTATGAAGAGGACATCCGCATGAAGAATGCAGTCGCATGAAGAGGACATCCGTATGAAGGATGCAGCCGCATGAAGAGGACAGCCGCATAAAGAGGACAGCCGTATGAAGGATGCAGCCGCATGAAGAGGACAGCCACAAGAAGGATGCAGCCGTATGAAGAGGACAGCCGTATGAAGGATGCAGTCGCATGAAGAAGACAGCCGCATGAAGGAGGCAGCCACATAGGGGTGCTTGGGACTTGACGGATTCTGTCAGTTTATAGAAGATTTTCTTCTTTTTCCAAGGGATACGCCATCAATATTTCAGCTTTATGGCAGAGCTGTCATTCATTGCGTCAGAGCTGTCATCAGTGCCATTAATTAGGAGGCTGCTTTATGGCTAGCTGTAGAAGCGGACAGCGTATGGCCACGTGTCTTTGCCTGAGCCGTATGGAACTATTGGAGAGTTTCTGAGCCGCATGAGACTCTGATAGATTCCTGAGCCACATGAGGCTCCTTCTATTTTAAGCCGCATGGGCTTCTTCTGTTTTTGAGCCGCATGGGCTTTTCTTATTCTTTTCCATGCTTCTACAAGACCTCCTACAAAGTTTTTTAATTTACAAAATTGAAATACTTTGAATAAGAAGCATGGCTATTTATAAGCTCTTCTGGCCGCAGAGGATATTCTGACCGCATGGACTTCCTAGCCGCATGGACATCCTAGCTGCATGAACTGCTCTGGCAGCATGGATCGCTTCTGGCCGCATAATGTTCTCTCTGCCACGTAGGCGGCATTAATTGCTCTTGATTTGTTATGATTTGGAGCCGTCTTTAGGAGGAATCCCAAGAGTCGGTTCATTAAATATTTGGATTTCGTGCTTTGATGAATCTCCTTTATGAGAGGGGATGAAATCCTAGGAGTCGGTTTTGCCTGCAGCACGAGACTCGGAGCGTTCATCAATCTACTTGTCTCCCCCTTGGCCTCCTATAAATAAGTGTAATTTAGAGAGAGAAACTCTTTACTCTCCTTCCCAATTTTAGCACTTCTTGCCCTAACTGTCATCCTCTTCTTCTTCTTTCTTCGATCAACAATGGCCCCCAAGTCTTCCAAGGCTGCCTCTACTGTGGCGAAGAGCAAGAAAGCAGCTTCCTCGTCGGCCACGGTGTCTGAAGTGCACCGCGACGTCTAGTCCACCATTGCTGGTAAGGATGAACTCAGAACTATGGCTATGTCGCATATTTATGCACGAGCCTTCTTCGTCTTCGCATACTGTGCTGCGTATGCCTCCCGAGCCGCATGGGGGTATACCCTATGCCCGAGCCGCATGAGGGTTTCATAAGCACTTTATGAACTGAACCGCATAAGGACTTTCTGAATCGAACCGCATGAAGCCTTCTCAAATAAGACCGCATAAGCTCCGTTTTGTACTGTGCCGCATAAGGCTCTGACCATCTTCTAACTTTGTTTCTTTTTATCTTTGATTCTTACAGCAACCCTGCCGAAGGCTGAGATCATTGTGAAGGAAGAACTGCTGCCCCCTTTCAAACAAGAGTCATCGCTCGTTAAGGAGGAGGTAATACCAAAAATGGAGGAACAGAAAGGAGAGCTGGCGCCTATTGAAGTTGCTGTAAAGGAGGAGCCCCAGTCTGACGGCCGTGGTATTGGGAGTTCTGACCTTCCTGCTCCGGACGAAGATTTTGCTCAAGTGAATCCTTCATATGAAAAATGGTTGAGGGATTGGTATATGCGCCCCCGCAACTAGGATTTGTAGGCCCTCATAAATGTCTTTCTTGATTTTTCTGTCTGTCTTTAGCTGTAGCTTGTGTTTCGCTTCTTTTTTGGACATCAATGTAATCTTTTTCCTTTCTTGTCTAAATGAAATGATGGAGAACTTTTCTGGCTTGCTCATGAGATGTAGTCACGTAACTAATTTTGAATGAACAGAACACACTCGCTCTATTCTTTGCTTATAGTAATTGTCCCAATAGGAGACTTTTTGTGGACCTATTATCCTTGGCGTACCCTGATTCTGGATACGGATAATAAGTTGAGAGAGAACCAACATACTTACTCAGAGGTAATGAGGACATAACAAATATGAGGGTTTCTTCGATGGAGCCTTTCCACTCAGAGGCAATGAGGACATGGCAGGTGTGGGCTCCATGAAGGGGTACATAGAACAACTCAGAGGTAATAAGGACATGGAAGTTCTATGTGAGGGGGCGGTTTGTTTTTGATGGAAGTGAAATAACTCAGAGGTAGCATCGACATGGTTGTCTTAGAAGTTTGTGGATCTGTTACCCTTTTTGTGCACTGGAAGTGCGGGTAGAGGATCATGAGGAAGGAGCTCCTTTTAGGAAGAAAGTTCAGAGGTATGATCACACGTGACTTACTACCCAAAAGATGCGATATAGATTGACCAGGATGGGAGTTCAACGGTACCTGCGGGTATATAACTCGACAATCTGGAAGATTTGGAGGCAGACTATAAGTTCAGCGGTACCGGGGGGTACATAACTCAATAGTCTGAGATATTTGGAAGCAGAATGTAAGTTCAGTGGTACCAGAGGGTACATAACTCTACAATCTGGGATATTTTGAGGATAAATGTAGATGAGTTCAGTGGTACCAAGGGGTACATAACTCGATAATCTAAGATGTTTGGAGGACGAATGTGAGTTCAGCGGTACCAGGGGGTACATAACTCAACAGTCTGAAATATTTGGAAGCAGAATGTATGTTCAGTGGTACCAGGGGGTACATAACTCAACAATCTGAGATATTTTGAGGCAGACTGTGGGTTCAGCGGTACCAGGGGGTATATAACTCAATAATCTGAGATATTTGGAGGCAGACTGTGAGTTCAGCGGTACCAGAGGGTATATAACTCAATAATCTGGGAGATTTGAAGTCGAAGTGTAAGTTCAGCGATACCTGTGGGTATATGACTCATAATCTGAGAGAGTTGAAATGTGTCGTTTAGTCATAGTACTTCTTGAGGAACTTGTCGTTGTTATTTATTGGTATTAGGGCGTTTGTCCTTGTCCTCTCCTTCCGAGATGTGCAATCCCAGTTGGCGAGCTTTCTTCAACTTGTCTTCTACGCTAGTGGCGCTGATAATGAAAGTCTTCCAATCCTTAGACTGACTTTCGACCATCCAGAGGCTGATTGTGGGGAGCAGCCTCTTTTGGCAAATTTCAATTAAGAAGGAATTCGGGTTACCGGAAGGCAACTTCATTGCGGTTTGACGAAACCGTTCGATATAATTCCTTATCAGCTCCTTTTCTCCCTGAACAACGTCCATGAGGGTGGACATTGTCACGTCCTGTCCTACTTCGTAGAACCTCTCCAGAAACATGCGTTTGAAGCCGGCGAAGGAATGGATGCAGTTGTCCGGTAAGTTGCGGTACCAGTCAAAGGCGACCCCTTCCAACGCTATAATGAACAGCCGCATGAGAATGGCGTCGTCATGAGGCAGATGATCGATTGTGACTTCGAAGTAGATGATGTACCTGCTTGCAGATGTCTTTCCATCATATGGATTGATGTTGAATGGTTTATATCTTGGTGGGAAGGGCACATCTCTCCATGCAATAGGATACGGTTGTCTTATCCTGAGGTCCTGGCAGTTTTCGCGGGCGTAGAACATGGCCTGAAGCTCCTGGACCTCTTTTCTTGCCTCCCTGGCCTCGTCTGCAGCAGTAGAAGCCGATGTTGTCGGAGGATTGTCCCTCTGGTTTGGTGCCGCGGAGTTTGAGTCCGTATTGACCGCAGGACTCAAGCTTGTCTGGCCAGGCGTCCTCCCTTGTAGAGTTGGAAGGGCCGTTTTGATCTCGTCCACAGACTTGACCAAGGCGTGCAGTATGGCTTCCAGAGTGTCGATGCGCTGGCGATCACTGGAACCATCTTGGTTGCTGTCTATCATGAATACCGTCCTCACATGAGGAGAGATAGAAGGGACGATGGAGGACGAGCCCTCTGAGTCATACCCTTGTACAGAGAAGTCGTCAGGGTATGTGGAAATGTTCTCCTCTGGTTCGGACTCAGAAGGAGTGGTACCCCCAGCTTCAGAGCTTGCCTCGTCTTGTGAGTCACGGACGTCCTCGGGGACGTCGGGATCTGCTGCGTCTGTTGGAGGAACCATTTCCCCTGGACTATCTTTCTGGAACACTGGGTTGTCGCGGATGTTTGGAGGAGTGCTACCCCCAGCTCCAACGCCTTCCAGAGATGTGGACGACAATTCTCCAAGCGCCGTAGATTTTGTCTATGAGTGAGTACCTTGGAAAACTCCTCCTGTGGCAGTCGTTGACAACCGCTTAGAGGAGAGTTTCTTGGTTGAGATTTTAGGGCTGGAGACATTTGTTTTCTTTCCTCTCCCGCTACCAGGGATCCTCTGAGCAGAATTACAGGAGGCGACGAGAAGTACCTCGTCTTCTGAGCCTGGATGTTGCAGTCTTTGGAAGACGGATCGCCGCTCCTCTTGTGTGGTTACCTTGCTGCAGCAGCAGTTGACAAGGAATTGAGTGCAGTGATGTCTAGGGAAGGCCTCTCTGCACACCGAGGCTTCTTCTCTTTCTTTGCGCTTGTGACAGATCACGTCACGCAAGTCAGGTGCATCTCGAGCAACCTGGGAAACCCGAGCATCCGAGTGTATTGGCACCATATTTGCTCCCTGATTATTGAGAGACTTTTAGGAACCACTCTGTCCGTTTACCGCCGGGGGCTGGACTCGAGTGGTTCGGTACAACTTTCCATCGCAGGCCCGCATAACAGTAAGCGGAGCACTCGGATGGTCAGAGGTTGGGACAGCTGACTGAGCTCGTCGAGCCCGCGCTGTCCTAGACTTTTTCACTCTAGCACCCGAGGGTGTATAGTAGGAAGAGTCCAAATGGTGTCGCAGAGAGTCTGGCACATGTTCTTGGGTGCACCTGGAGTCCGGACCGCATGAGAGGCGATCGAAGACTGACCGCGAGCCGCATAGGGCAGACGATATACGGCTGGGATTAGTGGCCGTGCAGGCTGTCTGCATGCGGCTATCCTTTGTGGCCGTATGAGCTTTCTGTATGCGGCTAGAAGTGGTGGCTGCATGAACCTCCGGGATGCGGCTGGAAGTCATGGCCGTGCAGGCTGCCTGTATGCGGCTGGTAGTTCTGGCCGCATGTGCTTTCTGCATGCGACTGACTTTTATGGCCGCATGAGTTTTCTCCATGCGGTTGGCAGTTGCGGCCGCATGAGCCTTCTTCATGCGGCTGGCACCTTTATACGGCTCGGACCGTATGGATTTTTTCTTTGCCCCTGCAAGTCCAGCACCATAGTGTTTTCTTCTGCCGGACTTGGAGATAGCAGAGTCTTCTATGGTCTGAAGTGGAGCCGTAAGAAGGTCTTTTTCGCCGTCTTGTGCAACAGAGAGTACTCCTTCGAGAGCTTGGGGAGGAGCGAATAATTTGGGCCTCCACTCCTTGCGGGCCTTTTTCGTGCGGGCTCGTCACTGGACCGGGCCAGCGCTCCCGTCGGAGAGCATTTCTTCAAACGCCTGCTGATCGAATCGGACGACCAGCATTTGTTGAGTGGAGCCAAGTTTGGCTGCGTCCGATTGCATCACTAACTCCTCAGCCGTAGAGAAGTTTGTCCCTAGCAGAGTCGTCATCGTGTTTGCCATTGATTGTAAAAGTATAGAACAATTATATAGGAGGACTGAACTTAGACTCACAATACAAACTCGCTCGTACAAAGAAGGCCTAGGGACAAAAACCTGGGTACAGCAATCTAAGTACGATTGTTTATTTTTGATTCTGGGGGTGACGGTGGAGGCTCGGGAAAGCGATGGCAGCTCTGCCTTACTCCTTGGACGATCGGACGTAGCCTTGGCTCTGATAAAGAAATGCTCTCGGAATGTGTGGGGAGACTCTTCTGTGCGTGCCTTTTTTCTCTCTGTGTATCCAGCCAGATTCTCTCTCTCTGCGCTCTCCTCTTTGCAAGGGAATGGCACCTTGCTATTTATAGGAGTGGGGGTGTGATCATTAGGGTTTGCGATGATTCCGTCCTTGGAAAGTCGACGGCCAATCATCTGGGCCATTAATTTTGATTGCAACGAATCTGGGCAATTAATATGGATTGTACCAAATCTTATGGACAATTAATGTTAATTGCCATAAATTTTGATAGGCTCGGATCTCCTTCCACGTGTTCGATTTGTCTGATCTAATTTGATTTGGGGTAATTATGATGATTGTAACAAATCTGAGTTTGTTATGATCTGCTAGCAGCCATAATTCCGAGGGAGATAAAAATGCCACGTGTCTCAGCTGTTGCGAGGACCGCCACGTGTCTCAACTGTCTTGAGTAGAATGTACTGACTGAGCCGCATGAGTGCGGTTTCTAAGTGAACCGCATACGGGTGGCCCCTACGATCCTAGCCGCATGAAGGTAGAAGCTGCATAAGGGTAGCAGCCGCATGAAGGAGATAGCCGCAGCCGCATGAAGGTGGCAGCCACATGAAGAAGACAGCCGCGTGGCAGTCGCATGAAGTAGACAGCCGCATGACGAGGGCAGCCGCATGAACAGGACATCCGCATGAAGGATGCAGCCGCATGAAAAGGATATTCGTATGAAGGATATAGCCGCATGAAGAGGACAGCCGCATGAAGGATGCAGCCGCATGAAGAGGACAGCCGCATGAAAGATGCAACCGCATGAAAAGGACAGCCGCATGAAGGATGCAACCGCATATGGGTGCTTCGGACTTGATGGATGCTGTCAGTTTATAGAAGATTTTCTTCTTTTTCCAAGGGGCACGCCATCATTATTTCAGCTTTATGACAGAGCTGTCATTCATTGCGTCAGAGCTGTCATTCATTGTGTCAGAGCTGTCATTCATTGTGTCAGAGCTGTCATCAGTGCCATTAATTGGGAGGCTGCTTTATGGCCAGCTGTAGAAGCGGACAGCGTATGGCCACGTGTCTTTGCCTGAGCCGCATGGAGCTATTGGAGAGTTTCTGAGCCGCATGAGACTCCGATAGATTCCTGAGCCGCATGAGGCTCCTTCTGTTTTAAGCCGCATGGGCTTCTTCTGTTTTTGAGCTGCATGGGCTTTTCTTGTTCTTTTCTATGCTTCTACAACTTCATTCCTGAGTGGTGTATACGATAGTCTCAGGAATGTCGATTAATCGATTAAGGATTCGGGGTGTCGATGAGTCCATCAGCAAGCATCGCGCGTATACAAAGCCTTAGATTGAGTGTTGTTGAACAAGTTGTAGTCTTAAAGATTTGACGAATTGATTCGAACAACCTGGAATTTATGTGCACGGAACGTGCACGGGATTGAGGATCGTGTGAAGTATGAAATACAAAAATGATTGAGTAGGTGAAATCGAATCGAGAAAAAAGTTAAGGTGTAGCGAATGGATGACTTGATCGAGAAAATTGATACGGATCGTTTACGAAAAGTTAGCACGATAAGAGGATTGCGTGCATAAAAAGTTCAATCCGAATGTGTGAAAATGACTCTAAGGATTGGAATGGATGTCGTTCGATGAATTGAGTTAGCAAAGGGACGATGCGAATTGAGAAAATACGTTGGTCGATGACTTAAGATAAATGGATGAACGATACGTGAATTCGGGTTTGAGGAAATCGATGTTGTGAATTATTCGAGGGATAATGATCGAACTTAAAGTTGAATGTCGAGGAGATTATCCAGTCGGACGATGGCATCATTCGCACGACTCGAAATCGGTTACAAAGGAAGATCGTCAGGTTATACATATCGTCGATGGTATTGAGACGTATCAAAGATCGATATGTGATAACTCGGGGGTACTCTAACTCGGCGAATGACGATCGTGCAATTGTTATTGTTCGGTTGGATGCTATATTTAGGATTTTGATTGAGATGAATGTTGGATAAAAATGATCGTATCTTGATGGTTACGCGGATAACCACAGTGTCGATATTCTGGTCTTGCACGAGCGCAACTCTAGCCTCGCACATGCCTTGCGTCGAATTTGGGACGATTGTTCCGCGTGAGCGCTGACATGGTAATTCATGTCGCAGGAATGATCGAACTCAAAAAATCAGGATGCGGCAACTTTGATTGTCTCGACTTGTCGGTTTGATACGAAGAAAAATTTGAGAATGTTAGGACTTGCGATTGATGAATGAAATAAACTTGAGGATTGAGTAGGTCCGCGCATCGAGAATGAATTAGTCTAGACTCGAACATGAGTTACGTCCCGATGAGGATGATTATTCCGCGGGAGCGTGCATGGTGATTCATGCCTACCGTGGAAAATCTGACTCGCGTGAGATCGGAGCGCAACGTATTATTAAGTCAGATGACCTTGTGATCGATTACATGAATTGGGATAAATGACTTAGGAAGTATGGAATGTGAATTATGGCTTAGCGATGAATTGTGTCGTAGCGTGTTTGATTTGAAAGGATTGATAGGCAGATTATATCGAACGTGTTCGAAGAGATAGACTATGCGAAATGGCTTGATGAACGAGTGATATCGATACGTCAAGGAATTGGTTGGACATGAGTTGTCGTATGATGGCTTTGCTGAACGACTCGGACCCCGTGTGACGAATATTGGGATATGCGTAGGAAATCGATGCTCGATGTTTAGAAATCGGAGTGATGCGAGCTTGGGTAGAAAACCCCGTACCATCGATTTGGTTTGACCTTAGGATGGGGTCAGTGTTGATATCATTGTTTGGGAACTATGATTCCAGTACTGACGGAAAGACATAGCCTATGTCACGACCCGCTCCCAATTTTGGGATATAAGTACGTGACCAAGTCCAGCCTACGCCACAGCATCGACGGTAGTATGCTGTCTATGATAACAATGGTCCACAACAAGCACAACACGCATATATATCATCCACAACTAAGCCAGCAAAATTCACTAAAATATCCAATAGTCTCAATATTATAAATATAAAAAATCCACTACAACTCAGAAAGTCTCGGGAACAAACCCGGATAACAAAAAATAAAATAGACAACTAACTCCATAACTATAACTACTAACTAATGCGAATCCATAAGGAAGAAAATATGATAATTCACATCAGTACTGGAACCGGGTACGCCAGTGACGTCAGGGTCGCCAACATACTCACCGTAGACCTCGGGGCAAATCTCTTCGTCTAAAGCTGAAAAATAGTTATCCAGTCAGGATTGGAGCAAGATCACCATAACACTACATTACACAATATAGTATACAAGCATGAAGGAAAGATAAAAGGAATTTAACTGAAGATAAGTATAGACATGACATTGTATGATAAGAAAGTACCTTTGAGACGTGATAACAATATGAAGGTAGACTTTGACATACCACTAAGACATGATGACAATAAGAAGGTAGACTTGACAAAAAAGAACAATAGACGACATGGCAACAATAATTAAGTCACGTGTACTGTGTGTTTTAGAATACCAACTTTCAGCATGTAGACGGCTTGGGATATCCGTCAGTCATACGTGTGGTGCATGACTGATATTATGCAATCAATGTATAGGGAGTCTGTATTCAATTCGTTGACCACATGCTTACTTGTTGTATTCCCCCGCCCGACTCACTCACAATACATGTCCACTACGATAAACATTAGCAATACGATAAACTGTAATCAATAGAAGACAATGAGTAAGGCATGAACATGTATGTATATCCAACCGATTCTAACTCTCGTGCACAATAGTAATCATGAACAATGACAATCATGAACCATAATGGAGTAATAGTGAAAAGACGACACGAAGATACATGCAGTATAAAATAAAGGAAACATAGGTCATAGTGATACTTGCCTGCTCCGATAGAGGATAAAGTCACAAGTCAAGACGTCGTAGCCCGATCTACCCCGACACAAAAACAATCGCAAGTTAGATCAACGATTCCCACTCTAAAAATCCTAGAAAGTGGCTAATGGGTTAAATCAATTAATAATATTCTAATTCTAGAATAAATCATCTAAAATCCTATTTTAACCTATTTAATTCTGAAATAACAATCTACACACAAATATTTGGCCAAAGAAATTCACGGTTCTAAATTCGGGACTCGTGGCACGCAAACCGAGACATACTGTTGACTAACTAGTCAAACATTATGAATTCAAAGTTTGATTATGCAACATGGTAGATTTCAGTGCCATGAGTGCACTGGAATCGACCGTGCCGCAAAATCACGATTTGGTCAAAAGTTATCGCCATTATGGCTAACCATGACCGAATCGATGAACCGTTGACCAAATCTGACTTTTATGAATAAAATAAAATACTAGATGAAACTCTGAATTTCTGGAAAAATTATATGTTGTAGAGCTCGGTGTCAGCTTTCCAAAACTTCAAACGGATCACAAAACGAAGTTCGGGATCGCTCGGAATCTCGAAAACCGTACGACGTATTGATTTTTGGACAACCGACACTCAAATAATTATTCAGAAATTCGAGATCAAAATACCAGAAAATAAATTATATACTCAGAAACCTAACCTCAATACGCTTCCAATAAAAAAACAGCGCGCAAAAAGGAGGTCTAGATCAACGGCAATTGCTCCGCGAAGTCGAAGAACTCTCCCGAACTCTCCCACAAAAACTGCTGAAGATGAAATAGGGTTTCGGAAAAAAACCTAAGTATACTAATATATTTATAGGGAATTGGGAGTCGGTGGACTGCGGCTAAGTCGGCTGGGCGGGGGACACGTGTCAGCATCCTGCGTGCCCCGCCCAGATCCAGCGGCTGTGGATTGGGGCGGCTTGGCATGGCGGCTCCGAGCTTGACTCGGATTACCAATCCGGCTCGGAGACCGAGCTCCCCCGTCCCCCTTTCACTGCCACGTGGGCCCGCCCTCCCTGCTTCAGCGGCTGACGGGTGGGTCCCCCCCCCTTTGGCTGACTGGGTAATATATTTTAGAAAATAGGTTTTTAATTACAGAAAATTAAATAAAAATCAAAAAAAATCCTAAAAATTCCAAATAAATCCCAAAAAATTCCTAAAAATTCCTAGAAAATTCTAGAAAATTGTTTAAGGGTTCTAGAGCTCAAATAATATATTTGACCTCAAAAATACTCTCGGATGCCTTCACAGAAATTCCTAGAAGCTTAAGAAAATAATGAAACCATATATAAATATTTTCTAAAAATCTCCTAAAAATCCAAAAAATTCTAAAATAATAAAATGATACTCTAGAGGCTGTCTGGGGACCCTGGAGACCATATATGTCCTAGTTTTACTATACTTAAGCTATAGGCTTAGGTACGCACCCTTGTGATCCCAAATCAAATCTCCATTTACCTACGATTCAACCCATTATATAAATGATAATAATAAACAAAATGAATAAAAAAATAAAAAAAACTCTCTAAAATAAATAAATAATTTTCGGGAGAAAAGTGCTACAGCCTAGCGGTTAGGCAGACGTCCGAGTGCGAAGTGGTAGGATTGTGGAGACACCACTCGCGAGCTCGGTTGATATACACGTATATCAAGGACGCCCGAATATGTGCACGATCCGACTGGAGTGATGATGGCGGATTTTCGGTCACGAGGCTTGGCTAAAATACATGTATTTGGGGACGCTTGGAATATGTGCACGATCCAACTAAGTGATACGTTGAATCAAGTGAGACTTAAGGAACGAGAAAGTGTCAAGGATTTTGAGATCGTGAGTTTCGAGAAAATGTTGATGGTAATACGATCATTGAATTGAGACAAGTTCGAATGTTGATTGATCGGTTGGTGTGCCTTATGACTAAATTCGCGATAGCACGAGCGCAGCTCGGATTGAGGGAACGCATGGGAGTAGTGTGTGTGAGAGTACTTGAATGTAGAACAAGTTATAAGTCGATAAGTGTACTCAGTAAGTTTCGAGGACGAAACTTTTTCTGAGTGGTGTATGATATAGTGCCCCGTCCCGCTCAGTCAATCGGAGGAATCGAAATGCCGAAGGCGTTCGGACTTAGCCTTGCAACGGCTGCTCGAAGACGTCGCTCGGTCGAGGCGACCACTCGCTCAGGTGGGGTAGTTTCGGAGAACTTGCCTCATCTTTGCCTTCACATAATAAATTGTATATTTTCAACTTGCACAAGTAGGCTTGATAATAAAATAGACGAATGCACATAGCTAAAGAAAATAATCTCGACGGATCGAATTGAGTTAGAATATGGAAAGGTCCAACGGTCGGCTTAGAGTTGGTGCACGGCGTGCTTTGAAAATGACACTCGATTCTTCGTCCCGTGGCTTGGGAGAAAGAAAATTGGTCGAGTAGGCAAAGTTACGATCATAGCCTAAGTCATAGGCGTCGCCCGCATGAATGCTTTATAAAGCATGCACGGTCCCGTCGTCCAAGGCTTGGCATAGCCTTGGCTTGCCCATAAGTTAAGTTGCGTTGAGCGGCTTGTGACCTAAGTCTAGGCACCCGAGTGACTTGGTCGTCCAAGTTGGATGCGTGTACGGCACGATCCGTTGAGGCCAAGCTTGACGCAGCCTGTGCTCGTTAAGTTGTTGCGAAGTTAAGTTAGGCAAAGTTATGACGGTCGACCTAAGATATTACAAGTACCGTCCCGCTCTTTCGCGGTTTGTCAAAGTTAAGTAGTCCCACGATCTCAAGGCCCGTCGACTTGGACAGGAGTGTCGCATAGAGCACGATTGGCTTAATGCACGATACACGGACTTAGCGTTTAAGACAAGGGCCACAATTGATTCAAAGTGAGTTTTGCGAAAGGACTATCAAATAGGAGTTCATGAGTTGAACCAAATGATAGGGTAACAAGAAAATAATGCTCGCGACCGTGGGTCGTCGAGGGGTCTTAAGGAAAGAATGCTCGCGACCGTGGGTCGTCGAGGGGTCTCAAGGATAGAAGTCTTGAATCTTGGTTTTGATAAGAGATGGTAACATTGGAAGTTGAATGACTGTGTGAGACGTCAGTTTGAGTCGAGTCTTGCATGGTCAAGGACAACTTGTACAAGGAAGAAAGGGTTTCCTCGGATCGAAAACCTGTGGCCACAGGACCGAATCCGACCTAGGAGGAAACAGGTATAGCTGTGCCAGGTAGGGCAACAGGTATTCGGTCGACGCTCATCGGGGCTAGCTACTTGCGGTGACCGGACCATCCTATACGCCAGCTATAAGTCCAGGATGGCTTGTGATGCCAGTGACCCGTGTTCATATAGATGTCGACAAAATGGCGGCTATCCGCACGTATGCCTTTGGAATTGAGTCGAGTTGAAGGTGTATACAAGTTAGAACATGATGCTTGGGGCCTAAGATGTGGCTTCAACATATGCGACGTGCTTCGACACGGGGTGTGGCGTCGAGTCGTAAGTCTTGGCATATAAGTTGCATTTGTTGGATCTGAGTTGTCTGGAGTTTAAGTCAGGAACCACCGCAAGGCAAAGTGGGTCGACATAAGTTTAGAAGTCTTGATTGGGTCAGTTGGTGATAAAAATAGCAAGGGCCGCGAGACGGCGACATGGTTAAGTCACATTGAGTGGCGAGGCACGGCACAATGAAGGAGGTAGCACGGTCACACAGAAATCGAGTCTCATCGTTTAGTTACATCTATGATTTTGGGCCGAAAGGTAAACACGACTTGATAGGTTAACGTTGTTGGCACGAAAAGGGTCTAGAGACAAGGTATAGGCTAACGTTGATGTTGCGAGCACGAGATGGTCTAGCGACACGGAATAGGCCAAGGCGCCGGTCCTAAAACTGATCCTAAGGCAAGAGTAGAAAGGCAATTGATAAGAAGGGACTATATTGTACAAAGTAAATCAAACGTGTCAGTTTTGTATGGGTGGGCGAGGAGCTCATTCCACCAGTACAGTTGAGTACTAACACCCACATACTTTTTATGTACAGGCACAGGTAGAAGCTCGTGGCGTAGAGCTCGCTTGGATGCGTCGAGGCACGGAGTTCCTTGGCGATTCGAAGTGTGCGACCGCATGGAGTAAAGACTTATACAGGATATAATGTATGGACGTCGCCTTCCGAAGCATCCGCTGGCTCGAGACATGTATTGAGAGATGAGAGAGAGCTGAGTGACTTGTAATGTGAGATGAGTGAACTTGAGAGGCTTGTAATCTTGGCCTAACGCCCTTTGTAACCTTTGATTTAATATCAATAAAGAGCCTTCTTTTGAATAACTTGTGTTTTGTTCTAATTTCTGCTGCTATTATTCAATTCTCTGTATGGGACTTCTGTGCGACGATCCCGTCGCAGCCGCTAAAATCGACCGTTATGGAACCCGCCTTGTACGAGCGCAATCTAGGCTCGTGCGGCATCACGCCTTAGCGAGGACGATCGCTCCTACGGGAGCGGGACGTGACATATGGAACGGTGAAATCCTTTGTGGGCAAGAGAGAACTTGAGTGTTGTAGCCAATCTGGCAAATTCAGTTGGGCTATTGACAGCCTTTGTAACCTTAGTTCGTTTATTGAATAAAAGAGAATTGTTTCGTATACTCTATTTTTTTAGTTTCTAATATCAAATCAAAGATAACCATTTGAGAACTTGTCATATTGTCTTGTACGAGTCCAACTCCAGACTCATACGGCATCACGCCCAAGCGATAACTATGATTCGGATAAATCGATGCGAGGACGAACAATTTTTCGGGTCGGGGCATGACACGCACCACTTGGCGTCGCATTATTTAGCTGGCGCTCGTTAGCGCCACCCTATTTCGGCCCAACGCCACTTGGCCTGGCACTATTTCGGCCTAGCGCCACTTCTCGGCCCAGCGCCACTTCTTGCGTGCGCCCCCAGTGCCGTACGCCTTTTGTTGTGCGCCGATTGTCGTGCACATAATGACCAGTTTATCTCCATGCTTGTTCTCGTGTGATATTTTGTTATACGCATGTACCATGTACTTGACCTGTCTTGTGACGACCCGACTCGACCACTAGTTAGCATTTAACTAATGACTTGCACTTGAACATGATAGTGCTGGACTGTAGTCCGAACCTGACATGAACACCATATGACATGAACCAGTCTTGGTAATCTTGATTATGGCGTGAGGCGCACTCCTGACAAGTACTCCTGACATGACAAGTAAATATGACATGACATGTATAATCTTGGTCGCGATTGCGATAGCAAATCCTGACTTGCTAAGTGTAACTCTTGTCTTGACGTCGTGGTTGATCGTGCCTGTACAAGCTACCTGTCTAGTCTTGCATCATGTCTAGGACATGAATTCCTGTTTACCACGGTTAGGGATTCATAATGAATCTGACTAGGTTAACAACTAGACTATCAAGTAGTTCATATATATAGAGAGATTTCCCAGTTACAGGCGATCCCGTTATCCCGGCTACACTAGTGGACTTGTAGCCTGCCGTCGAGTAGGACACATTTTTAGCACACTGTCATGTGTTGCACTGTAAGTCACCTAATAATTTCTCAACTCTTGTAACCTCGCCTGGATAACCTGGGTAGTCTGCAGGGCTTGTGACTACGGGAATATCTTATGGCATCTTGTTAGTAACTAGGTCTGTGACAACCCTAGTTAGCTAATGATAGTAAGTCGTAGGACTTGATTGGCCATGCCTGAATGGTCCATGCCTGAATGGTTGTCTCATGATTAACATGAGAATTATATTCCATCACTTGTTTCTCCTACTGCAAGCCAGTATTTTATTTTAACTCAGTCTTTCATGTTATTTAATTATGTTCTTTTATTTATTCTTTTGTTTATTATATGTTGGTTTTAGTTCCTTAGTGGAGCCTCCCTTGTGGCACTTGCTCTTCTGGGTTCTGACCCAGCTGGTTTTGTATGACCAGATTTCAGAATATCACCCGAAGATTTTTCTGCCTACCAGCCAGATGGTGAACACTAGACGTAATCCTGGCAATGAATGGGTTCTCTTATTTTGCTCTCCCACTCTTTTGTAAATTATTCTTTTGAGGCATTTAGCCACCAAGCAAGTGTTAGTTCGTATTGAAATTTAATTTCTGTCTGCCTAAGGGTTGTTGCATGATTGACAAATCCTAGGATTGATCATGTATGACTTAACTCTTGCTAGTCTTCGCATTTTGTATGACTAGTTTCATAATCATCTGAATATGTAATATTTGGGACGTCTTACTTTGTATGTTTGATGATCTAACATCCTATACATTATTTGTTTGCTTGAGATTGAGACACTAGGCATGTTCTCGACCATAAGAGAATATTGGCTTGTAGATAAACCCTCATGCATCTAGACATCCGTGACCGTATTGTGAGGTAGATTGCACTTTAATGTACGTAACTGACTGTGTCTGTCCCCCGCTCTCTAGTATTCGGGTTATGGGGCGTGACATCTCTTCTCGGTGACCACAAGAGTTAGTCGATGTTTCACTTAACAAAATGCCTAAAAATTGGCTTTTGATAGAAAACTAAAAAAGTACAAAAAAGTACAAGTAATCTGGGAAGTATTGCTATGGAAGTCTGATCTGAAGACGATCACTTTGTTCCTTGGACCATACGATGATGATGAAGAGTACTGCTGGAAGATGAACAGCCGGAAGAACTAAGTCACCAGAAAGATATCGACGCACTTGGGCACTGATGGCGAGGTCGAATACTTTCCTTCTTTGCTTCACTCTGTTCTGGAAGAAAAGTTGAAGAAGAATGCTCTGGAAAATCAAAGTCTCTGGGCTTTAATCTCTATGTATTCTCTCATGTCCCTTTGGTATGTAAAAAATAAGTCTATTTATAGACTTGACCCTTTGTGCGTAAAAGCAACAAAATCGGATTTTTACGCTAACAACTGTCATCCACGACGTAAATCACTCTCTACGCACGTGGACATGTGTCCCATATAGAGTTGTGATCTCTATGCATGGTGACACGTGTCCCACTATCTTAATAAAATGGGAAGCGCACGTACACACGTTCCTCGAGAAGTGTGGCATGAAAGCCACGTGAGCAAACCACGTTCTTAGGGGGTCAAAAATAATCGGGCGTAAAATGACCCAAAATACACTTCCAGCGTAAAGTAGTAGACTAGGCATAAAATAGCCCAAAAATAGACTTCTCGCGTAAAGTGGCTGATAAAACAGCCTTGGGCGCAAAAAGTAGCCCAAATAAACTTTACGCACACGTCAACTTTGAGCGTAAAAAGCTCATATAGTAGTCATGCATAAAAGAAGCCATCTTTTGAGCGTAAAGTAACCCAATCACACATTAAACGACAATGTTGGTTTCTATGTAAATCAAATCTCTTCGACTTCTATGTTATACGCTGTCAGCAAATCATTATGTCAGATTCATTACCACATGCATTAAATGCATGATCTGACAGCATGTCCCCTGCGTAAAGTAGTGTGCGTAAAACAGCTCGCGTAGAGCAGTTTGTTGACTTTTTTTGACTTGCGTAAAGCTCTATTTCTTTGACTTGGTCTATGAAGCATTTTTTTTACGCTCCTACAAGACTCCCTTCAAAGTTTTTAAATATTTTCAAAATTTGAAATACTTTGAACATAAGCGTAAAATTTGGGATTTTATCAGTCAGCGTAGAATTCGGGATATCCAACGGTTATCCGCGTAAAAGTTGGGATATCCAACAGTAGGCGTAAAATCTGGAAATTTGAACCGATTTCGAAATTCTATAAATAGGGCTTTTCGAAGAGAGATAAGACTTTACTTTGTCTTTCGAAATCTCAATCTTTTCTCTCTCTTCTTCCTTCTTCAATTCTTGCTTTGATTCGATGGCTCCCAAGAAGTCGTCCACCGCCGACAGCAAAGGCAAGAAGCCCGCCGTCGATTCCTCGTCGGTTGACCGCGCGCAAAATCCCATCCGGTCATCAGCAGCATTCTATCCCATTGGGTGGCTATCAACTGAGCTCTCTCTATGGGGTACTCCGGATTCGCTTGGGGAAACTCTACATGAGATAGGTTCTCCAAGTAATTCGAGCCCACCATACCCATTGATGAGCCAAAGACTTCTGCGAGTGGATGAGTTTGCAAGTCCACTGCCAAAAGAAAAAGAAAAGTTAGTAAAAATCTACGCAGATATATTGGTCTAAGTTTTTACACATAAAGGGGTAAAAAACTTTGACTATGTAAATTTTACACTTATTAAAAGTTGATAAAAGTTTTAAAGTCTTTGTTTTACACAAAGTCTTTCACTTGTGAAATTTTACGCTAGCACATGTTGATGTGAGCGTATTATAAATTTTACGCTGGCATGTGTTGACATGAGCGTATTATGAATTTTACGCTACCACATGTTGATGTGAGCGTATTTTTATATTTTTACGCTGGCATGTGTTGACATGAACGTATTTTAGATTTTATGCTAGCACATGTCGATGTGAACGTATTATAAATTTTACGCTGACATGTGTTGACATGAGCGTATTATGAATTTTACGCTAGCATGTGTAGACATGAGCGTATTTTAGATTTTGCCATTTTATTTCACTTAACAAAATGCCTAAAAATTGGCTTTTGATAGAAAACTAGAAAAAGTACAAAAAAGTACAAGTAATTAGGGAAGTATTGCTATGGAAGTCTGATCTGAAGACGATCACTTTGTTCCTTGGACCATACGATGATGATGAAGAGTACTGCTGGAAGATGAACAGCCGGAAGAACTAAGTCACCAGAAAGATATTGACGCACTTGGGCAATGATGGCGAGGTCGAATACTTTTCTGCTTTGCTTCACTCTGTTCTGGAAGAAAAGTTAAAGAAGAATGCTCTGGAAAATCAAAGTCTCTGGGCTTTAATCTCTATGTATTCTCTCATGTCCCTTTGGTATGTGAAAAATAATTCTATTTATAGACTTGACCCTTTGTGCGTAAAAGCAACAAAATTGGGTTTTTACGCTAACAACTATCATCCACGACGTAAATCACTCTCTACGCACGTGGACACGTGTCCCATGTAGAGTTGTGATCTCTACGCATGGTGACACGTGTCCCACTATCTCAATAAAATGGGGAGAGCACGTACACACGTTCCTCGAGAAGTGTGGCATGAAAGCCACGTGAGCAAACCACGTTCTTAGGTGGTCAGAAACAATCGAGCGTGAAAATGATCCAAAATACACTTCCAGTGTAAAGTAGTAGGCTAGGCGTAAAATAGTCCAAAAATAGACTTCTCGCGTAAAGTGGCTGATAAAACATCTTTGGGCGTAAAAAGTAGCCCAAATAAACTTTACGCACACGTCAACTTTGAGCGTAAAAAGCTCATATAGTAGTCATGCGTAGAAGAAGCCATCTTTTGAGCGTAAAGTAACCCAATCACATACTAAACGACAATGTTTGTTTCTGTGTAAATCAAATCTCTTCGAATTCTGTGTTATATGCTGTCAGCAAATCATTATGTCAGATTCATTATCACTTACATTAAATGCATGATCTGACAGCCTGTCCCCTGCATAAAGTAGTGTGCGTAAAATAGCTCGCGTAAAGTAGCCTGCGTAGAGCAGTTTGTTGACTCTTTTTGACTTGCGTAAAGCTCTATTTCTTTGACTTGGTCTATGAAGCATTTTTTTACGCTCCTACAAGACCCCCTTCAAAGTTTTCAAATATTTTCAAAATTTGAAATACTTTGAATAGAAGCGTAAAATTCGGGATTTCACCAGTCAGCGTAGAATTCGGGATATCCAACGGTCATCCGTGTAAAAGTTGGGATATCCAACAGTAGGCGTAAAATCTGGGAATTTGAACCGATTTTGAAATTCTATAAATAGGGCTTTTCGAAGAGAGATAAGACTTTACTTTGTCTTTCAAAATCTCAATCTTTCCTCTTTCTTCTTCCTTCTTCGATTCTTGCTTTGATTCGATGGCTCCCAAGAAGTCGTCCACCGCCGGCAGCAAAGGCAAGAAGCCCGTCGTCGATTCCTCGTCGGTTGATCGTGCGTAAAATCCCATCCGGTCATCAGCAGCATCTCAGCAACGCAACCCCGACGTGGCTCCTCCAATGAGGGGTAAAACACTGCCCTTTGTCGAGAACTCGTCGGAGAAGAGGACCTAAATCTCTAATTTCACGTCCACGTTATACGTGTCAGCGTAGAAATTAAGATTACAAAATATGCCCACGTTTATACGTGTCAGCGTAAAATTAGGAAAATACGCCCACGTCTATACGTGTCAGCGTAAAATTAGAAAAATACGCCCACGTCTATACGTGTCAGCGTAAAAATATATAAATTACGCTCATGTCTACACACGCCAGCGTAAAATCTAAAATACGCTCATGTCTACACATGCTAGCGTAAAATTCATAATACGCTCATGTCAACACATGTCAGCGTAAAATTTATAATACGCTCACATCGACATGTGCTAGCGTAAAATCTAAAATACGCTCATGTCAACACATGCCAGCGTAAAAATATAAAAATACGCTCACATCAATATGTGCTAGCGTAAAATTCATAATACGCTCATGTCAACACATGCCAGCGTAAAATTTATAATACGCTCACATCAACATGTGCTAGCGTAAAATTTTACAAGTGAAAGACTTTGTGTAAAACAAAGACTTTAAAACTTTTATCAACTTCTAATAAGTGTAAAATTTACATAGTCAAAGTTTTTTACCCCTTTATGTGTAAAAACTTAGACCAATATATCTGCGTAGATTTTTACTAACTTTTCTTTTTCTTTTGGCAGTGGACTTGCAAGCTCACCCACTCGCAGAAGTCTTTGGCTCATCAGTGGGTATGGTGGGCTCGAATTACTTGGAGAACCTATCTCATGTAGAGTTTCCCCAAGCGAATCCGGAGTACCCCATAGAGAGAGCTCAGTTGATAGCCGCCCAAGGGGATAGAATGCTACTATCTATGATTAATGGAGAATTGTTGACTTCACTGGATGGCCAGCAATTTGCAAAACCAGCTTTCTTGTTTGGGGATGCAATAGACTGCAAGTCGCAAACACACCCCAAGAAGGAGTCTTGGGTATTTAAGTCTGGAAATAGAGTGATGTATCTCCCTGATATGGATAGAGATTACCCCTTGTCCGCATTCATCCATACAACCCATCCTCGACAGATGCTGTGGAATCTGACTCCTAGTAGTTATGGAGGGCTGGGTAGAATTATATTCAAGAAGGAAAATGCCAATGACATGGGGTATTATGCCAGTGTTCCCAATGGCGGCGTCGTTCCATTCTCTGGTCTCTTACCAGGCTTTACTCCGAGTGAAGATTCGGCCTTAATTCAACTAGTACAAACCCAGATGTTCATCAATAAGTTCATGAGGGCTACTGTATTGTATCCCCAAACAAACCCTACGCTACCTGGATGGTTAACTCCATTTAACCAGAACTGGATCCAGATTAGCGTTTGGATGATGAAGAACTTCCAGACGGAGTTGAAAGAAATCGACCTGTATGAAGCAGTGGCTTCCACCAGTCAGGATATACTATCGAACGGTAACTTGTTCATGGCCCTGATGAAGATATACATAAGTTCAACTGGAACTTTTGCGACCCCAAATGGTGAAATGGGTCTCGCACTTCATGAAATACAATTCATCTCGAAGCTGCAAATGGAAGAAGCCCCATATGAAGAATACGTTCCCTCCAACCGGGAACTTGCTGAAATCAGAGAGAAAAACCCTCAGTTGGTTGAGGTATATAAAGAATTGATGTGCCACTACATGATCTGCACTACTATGCATGAGAGTGGATCTCATCTAGCATACATTAACAAGTGGACAACGTATCTTTTCTTCCATAAGGATAAAATATCCAAGGATGATAAAGAAAGATTCCAGGAAAACAAAGCTCCAGCTATCAACACTGGTTCAACAATCCCTGTTGATAAAATTCGAGATATGATGACTATCTACAAATTTTCGAATAAATATTTGTCCACCAAAACTGGAGAGTTCCCTGCTGGAACAGAAGCTTTGAGCTTTCTCAGATATGGTAGTCAGAAGATTTCCAGGAGAGCCTTGCTGGCAGGCTTCCTTTCTTTATGGTTGAGAAGATGGGTTGTACCAGGGACTGGTACAGTTGATAGAATCCACCGGAACGTGCTTTGGCCAGTGGTGCGTTTGGTGTTTAAAACCAAAATCAACTTGCACTCGGCAATGGTGTGCCGAATAAATGCAGGTCTGAGGACTTTTGGTGAGGAGTTAATTAATAACGCTCCTCATCGGAATGTATTTCTCAGGGTAGAAATGCCCTATACTTACTTGATGGGCTGGTTGTTACATCACAACTGTAATCTATTGCCACCAGGACCGGGAGATGATGCGGAGGTCTTCCTCCAAAAATTCAGCAAAGCTACTTGGACTGCCATGACAGTGGTAGATACCCGAACAGTCCTAAATTATTCTTATGGTTGGAATTTCTTCTGTACCCGACCACAAGTTTCAGCTGACTGTTTCGGCGTTCAATTCGAAGATGAAGTTGACGGGGGAACTTTATTGTCACCATCAGTCTTCAGATGGTTACAGTGCATCAGACCCTCTCACCTGATGTACAGAAATAAAGATAATTGTGCGTTCGAACCATATTTACCCAGTAGGTTTGCTCGCCAATTTGGGTATGACAACTTCATGTTGGTAATCCCTCTACCAATTTCTGTCACTATGGAAAACTGCTTGATGGTGCAAGAGGATGGAGGTATTTTATTACTGCTCGTACTGGTGCAAAATTCAGAGTATCAACCGCTACTAGCACCACCGAACTATGTATACTCCATTCGTATACTCATTTTTATGCTTCCATCCGTTCCTTCGCCCATGGCTACAACATGAGAGGTAGTCTGAGATGGCATAAGGAAGGGAACGTTGAGGAGCCAATCAGGGTACCATCAGATATCCCGAATGATGCTGCCATTCCAGATCCATATCTGGAAGTTATCGCTACAGGAGTTGGGGAGAAGGCCGCAGAACCTATTGTTATTGGCAAGTCCCATAAAAGGAAGCAAAGTGCAGCCGTCACACTTCCAGAGAAAACTCCGGAGAAGAAGAAGAAGAAGGCTACCACAAAAAGACCTTCCAGATCAAGAGCCTCTACCCCGAAGAGTGACACTCAGGCGGATGAGCTACAACATGTAGGATCTTTTTCAGTTCACCTTAGAGAAGTATCTTTAGCACCCCAACCAGCAACACCTACAGTAGTCTTATCTCCAGGACGTCTTAGCTCGGCACTTCATTTAACTCTACCACAAAAGGCACAAGTTGCTGAAGACGTCGCCCTAGTATAAACTGGGGATTCGGTGCTTATCCCATCCGATGAACCGGCTATCACTTTTGATGATGAGGATTGGACTGGAGCTTATGATGAGTACTTGGCACGTCCTACACATACTCCAGGTAAATATAATTTATACAAAATCCATATAAAACTATGACTTTTGTATATTAACTTATTTTGTTCAATTTTTGTAGGTGTTAATATTACTCCAAAGCTTGTGGCTCCTCCTCCTCCTCAAGAAGATATTTATGAAGAAAACGACGAATCTGAGGAGGAGGCTTCTTCTTTAGAAGAAGAAGATGCTGAAGAAAAAGTGCTACGAGAGCCCGAAGAGGAGACTCAAGACGAATGTCCTCCTTCTATGGAGGTACAACAAGATCCAGAAGTACAAGCTCATCCAGAAGATCTTCCTCCTGCTGAGGGCAAAGATAAAGAAGAAAATACAGTAAAAATTACTGTAGATGATGAAACGGCTGCTGAGGAAGAGCTAAATTTTAATGAAGACTCAGTTGTAGAAGAATTCACTACAACTGAAATACTCAAAGAACCTGCAGAGTCAATAGCTGAGGAAGGTGATGAAGGCATACTCAAGTCACCAACTGAAGCTGGGAAAGGTATAATAGCATCCTCTGCTATGACTACTAATCCAGTACAAGTTTCTGAAGAAACAATGCCAGAACCTGAGTCAGCTACCACAAATATCATTCGACCCACAACTATCACCGTCACCGAAACTCCCGTAGTTTCAGTTTCAGATACGGCTGGAACAACAAATGTTGAGGCTCCTATTTCTGAGACTCACGAGAGTGAGTTAGCTTTGGTAGCAGTAACAACAACAACTACACCCCAGCCTACTACCAAGGTATCAGCATCTGCTCCTAGCCTTCAAAGAAGAGACTTGGTAGATATTGCTGCAACGCCAAGTTCAAGTATAGAAATGAATCTCTTAGTTGAGATTCATACTGAAACTTTTTATAAGACTCTGGCGGCTTTAATCAAGATGGTCTTGAATAGGGGTCTCAATTATGAGAGTTTGAAGGCGGCGATGGCTCTTACCATCAGAATATGTTGCTATGTTTAATGATGCGGCGAGAGCAACAGCATTAGAGAAAATCGTGGAGGGACTTGAAAAGCCCATCAGAGAGTATCTTAAGCTATCAAGTGAAACTGTTGAAAGTCTCATCCAAGAAGAGTATGACGCCTTATCGGCTGATTACCTCATTCGGAAGACGAGATATAATGAAGCCCTCCATGAATATAGCATAAAGGTCGCCAAAGAGAAAGCTTTTCTGGCTGGAATAAAGCCTGAGCTGGATAGCCATAGAGCAGCCTATGATACTTCGAATATGAAAATTCATCAACAAAATGATAAAATTCGAGAAGTTGAGGCTGAACTGGCTCGCTTGAAAGCAGAGAGGGAGCAGAAGATCATGGCACGGGACCAGCACTTAACTCAGAGCTCAATTTTGGAAGAACAGGCCTACGGAGCTGAATCTACTATCAGAACCCTTGATGAAGCCAAGGATAATCAGCTTTGCTGGACTTTCTCATATTTGCACTCCCGAAGCTCGACGTGCCGAAGCTACCAGGAATGTTTTGTGCTCTCGTGACAAGCGTCTAGCAGAGCCGTAGAAATTACTTCAAGATATCTCTGCTCCACCGTAGGAAAATTAAAGAGCTCTTGTAATCTTTTATCTTATTCATTCTATAATGTTCACAAGAAATGAATAAAATATTTGTTTTGTGATCCTATCATTTATTTTGAATTTAAACAATAGGTATGAAATAGAAAACACCTATCAGAGGTAATATGAACATGACAAGTCTTCTAAAACTCAATAAATTGTATCTATCCAGAGGTAATATGGACATGATAGATAATAAAATCTCGTTTTCTGTTTAGAATATACGATACTATCAGAGGTAATACGGACGTGACAGATCGTAACAACTCAAAGAAAAATAGATTAATATCTATTCAGAGGCCAAATGGACATGATAGATAGGAAAAATAAGCAGACTTAATATTTATTCATAGGTCATGAGAACATGATAAATAATAAATCTAATTTTTAATCAACTGATAAGATAAAAGATTAAAAAATTTCTCCAAGCTTAACCAAACATTGGTAGCTGGGGAATAAGGAAGAAATTCAAACATAATATTTCTTCAGGAATTTGCCATTGATCGGCATCATGAGCAAATCTTCATTTGGTTTAGACAACCTATAGGCACCGTTGGAGAAAACTGCCTCGATAACATAAGGGCCTTCCCATTTTGCTTGGAATTTTCCTTTGCTCTTATGAGTCATCACCATCGATCTTCGAACAGCTAGAACTAGCTCACCGACTTTGAATACTCTCTCTTTAACTTTACGATTGAAAGTTCGAGATACGTGGGCTTGATATAGCTCAATGTGCTATTGCGCTTGAAGACGCTTCTCGTCCAATCCTTCAAGTTCCTGAAGTCGTAAGCGATCATTGTTTTCTGTAGTTAACTCATTAGTAATGGCTATTCGAAGAGATGGAATTTGGATTTCCAGTGGAAGAACCGCCTCACATCCGTAAACCAGTAAAAATGGTATAAAACCAGTAGGAGTTCGGACTGTCGTTCGGTAAGCCCATAAACATTCTCCAAGTTTCTCATTCCAATCACGTTTATTAGAAGAGACAAACTTTTTGAGAAGTTTGATGATTTTCTTGTTGAAGGCTTCGACCAAACCATTAGCAGCTGGATTGTAAGCTGTAGAAACCAGGTTTTGGATCCGATTCTTATCACAGGACCGATAAAATGCCTGATTGGCAAATTGTGGTCCATTGTCATGGATTATCCGTCGGGGAATCCCAAAATTATAAATGATATGGTGTTTGATGAAACTAACCATATTAGACGTTTTTACTTCAACAAGGGGAACTGCTTCTGCCCATTTAGAAAAATAATCGGTTATAGCTAGGATAAACCGATGTCCTTTAACAGAAGGAGGGTTAATAGGACCAATGATATCCTTGCCCCAAGCTTCGAATGGCCAAGAAGCCGCTGTAGGATGTAGGAATTCAGACGGTTGATGAATAAAATCAGCATGAATCTGACATGCTTTACACCGTCTGGTATAATCCATAGCATCTGCTATCATGGATGGCCAATAATACCCCATTCTTCGAATGCGGTCCTGTAATTTTGGACCCGGTTGATGGGCACCACAGACACCATCATGAGCTTCACGAAGCGTTTGCTTAGCTTCATTCTCAGAGAGACAACGCAGCAGAAGTCCGTCATAAGAACGACGATATAACATATGTAAAGAAGAATCATAATAGAATCGAAATGATCGTCTTTTAATTGATGCAGCTTCTTTTGGATCTTCAGGTAAAATCCCATGAACCGTATAATCAATGAATCGACTTATCCAATCCCTCTGTTGGAAACTTGATTCTGTAGTATAACTCTGTTCAATATGCAGATTATTCTTGACACAGAATAAGTCTCGATCCAATAAAGTAATGGTTTTTTGTCTTCGAATTAGAACAACTAAATCTGCTGCTAAACTAGCAAGAGCATCAGCTTCCAAATTCTGAGAACGTGGTACAAATTTGATGAAGAATCCTTTGAATGAAAGGACCAATTCGATTACCACTTGATGATAAGGGATGAGGTCAGGATTTCTGACTTCATACGTCCCTCTAACCTGATTAACAATCAGTTGAGAATCTCCATAAGCTTCTAGGAATTCAATATCCAATTGTTTCGCTACTTGTAGACCAATCAGCAGAGCATTATATTCTGCGACATTGTTGGATCATGGCTCATTGAGAGAATAAGCACGGTATATGACCATTTTGTCAGGAAAAACCAAAACGATTCCTACTCCTGAGATAATATTGCCTTTAGGTCCAACTCGTGATGCTCCATCAAAGTATAATTGCCAAATGTTATCCTTTAAAGTCATGTTGCAATCCACGACTTCATCTGGAATGCCCTCATATAACTTCGATGTTTCAGGTATAGGGTGAGCTGCTAAGAAATCAGCTAATGCTTGACCCTTCACTGATTTTTGAGGTACATAGACCATATCATAGGGAGTGAGCAACATCGCCCAGGTGGCTAACTTGGAGTTAAGAATGCTTGGTTTTCTCATCAATTCTCGAATAGGATTTATTCTGGAGATGACATGTATAGTTTGTCCTGACACATAATGTCGCTTTTTTTGAACAGCAAAAACCAAGGCCAGACATTCCTTCTCTACAGGAGTATACCTGTGTTCAGCTCCGACCATCATTCGGCTAAGATAATAAATTGCCTGTTCATAACCCATATCACTTTTCTGTGCAAGAAGAGCACCAAGTGAATGATCCAAGGCTCGAACATATAGTAAAAATGGTCTCCCCACCACTGGGGGTACCAAAACAGGTGGATTCGTAAGGTATTGCTTGATGTCATTAAAAGCTTTTTGACATGCTTCATCCCAAACAAATGATACATCTGTCACGCCCCAGAACCAAAATACTGGAGAGCGGGGGCAGACATAGCCAGCTACGTATATTGAAATAGAATACATCTCAACTATACGGTCACAGCTGTCTAGATATGAGGGTTTACTACAAGCCAGCAGTCTCTTAAGGTCAAGCCTAGTGTCTCAATCTCAAGCAATTAACAGAGTTACAAGATGTCAGAGCATCAAATATATATAAATAAGGCGTCCCAAATATTACATATTGGATGATCATGAAGCTAGTCGTACAAAATGATAGGACTAGCAAGAGTTCAGTCATACATGATCAACCCTAGGATTTGTTAATCATGTTTACAGCCCGTAGGCAGACAGTAAGTAAATGTACATCGAGCTAACAGGTGCTCGTCGGCTAAACGCCTCAAAAGAATAAATTTACATATAAGTGGGTAAAACAAAAAGGAAAACCCACTCTTGGCCCGGGTTCCGTCTAGTTGTCACCATTGGGCTGGAAGCTTGGTAGATCCTCGGGAGCTGCTCCAAAATCTGGCCACACAAAACCAACTGGGTCAAACCCCAGAAAGTGCAAGTGCCACAAAGGAGGCCACAAATAAGAACAAAAGCCAGCATATCAGAACATAAAGAATAAAAGAAAGTACAAGTAGGAAGGTACACAGGGCGATAAACGACTAGGGACGCGGAACCATTCCGGGAGCCAGGTTACAATCCTTAAACCAGACAAGGACCGGAGTTGTAACCCTTCGCCTAAATAGCTCACTGTCTCTACTCATTTATCGTTAAGATAAGTAAAACAAACATGCTCAGGAGATAGCAGGTACTGGAGCTAGACAAGACTTAGACAAGGCTGGACATCATCCATTCACAATCGGCCGGGCAAGTACTACGGCTTACTACTTTAACTAACTAGGGTTATCACAAGCCTAATTACTAACAAGATGCAAGTGAAAAACTCCCAGTCCCAAGCCCTGCAGACCATCCAGTTATCCTTCCGCGGGTTGAGAGTTATAGGTGGGTACATTGCCCGGAAGACAAATGTACCCTTAGGTGACTTAGAGGGTGCAACACATGACAGTGTGCTGGAAATGTACTCTACTCGTCGGCAAGCTACAAGTCCATTAAAGCGCCCAGATAACGAGATTACCTGTGACTGGGAATTCTCTATGTTCTAGTTTGATCTAATAATTAGCCTAATCCAATTTAGCGCGAGTCCCTGGCCGTGGTACCCAGGAAGTCGCGTCCTAGACATGATGCAAGACAAGACAAGTGGATTGTACAAACAAGCAAGCAGGAACACCCACGGTGTCAAGTTGATTATACGAGTTAATTACAAGTTACAAGTCAAGTCAAGTCAGGAGTGCGCCGCCACGGGCCACTATCAAGTTATCAAGATAAATCATGTCAGGGTGCTTGTTAGGAGTGCACCACTACGGGTCACTGTCATGTCAGGTTGGTTCCTTGCCATACCGTGCCATGTACAATAGTCAATCCAAACATATTAAGTAAAAATTAAGTTCATGACAAAAGGCATAAGGATATAAAATGGACGTAAAATATCTAATAAAATACCAATATATATAGGGCTATAGAAGAGCCAAGATCAAGAAATAACAAATTCATCATAGACAAGTAGGTTGTGCAGAGTATGCACTGCGCAGGGTGCCAAGTGCGCAGGGTGAGTTGCACAGGGTACCAACTGCGCAGGGTGCCAAGTGCGCAGGGTGAGTTGCGCAGGGTACCAACTGCGCAGGGTGCCAAGTGCGCAGGGTGAGTTGCGCAGCAGATGGATTGCGCTGGATCAGGTTGCGCAGGAATGGATAGCGCAGGGTCAGATTACGTATGAGTGGAGTGCGCAGGGATAGATTGCGCATGAGTAGACTGCGCATGAGCAGCCTGCGCATGAGCAGATTGCGCATGAGCAGACTGCGCATGAATCCATGCGCACTCGGGTTGAGCGCAGTTCGCCAAGGGGCAAGCTGCGCGGTCGGCGCTGCGCTAAAGAGCGCTGGCCGAGGGGGGATGCGCAATCCAGCCCTGCGCTAAAGAGCGCAGGCTGCTGTCTTCTTCTCCAGGCCGAGAAGAAGACTCCAAGAACTCTAAGGTTCAAAACTTCATATCTTGGTAAAATCAAAACCAAATCTAGATTTTCAAAGGTCTAACTTGAGTAAAATTGAATTCTCTTCCACATGGAAGCATCAAAACCCACAAAAATCCAACCAAAATAGATCAAAACTATGTAAATCCGAAAATAGTCAAAACTTAGATCTAGAAAAATGAAAGCTCCAAATCACAAAATGTCAAGTTCTAAAGTTGTTCTCCATGACCTAATCTAGCTAATGGACAAATAAAAAGTGGTGCTTATTTGATGGCAAGGTGCACTTGCCTAATGGGTTAGGGAGTTGTGTGAGAAGGAAGAAGAAGAAAATTAATGGAGAGTAAAGAGGAGAGAGAAAGTTTGGTGGAGATATAATGAGAGTGGTTGTGTTGTGTTGAGGGTAGAGTGTAGGTTAAAGTGTTCCACTCATGATGAACCAAACCAAACCAACTTCTACAAAATAAAACCAAGCCATGGTCCAAAACCCATTTACGAGAAACCAAAATCCGCAAGTCGAGAAAATTAAAATACGTGCCAAAATCAAATACGAGCATAAATACGTAATACAGGAAATGGGGGTGACAACTCTACCCACCTTCAAAGAATTCCGTGCTCGAAATTTAATCAAGGGGCTAGAGATTGTCACGACAAGCTATACTAAGCACAGACAAGCTACACTAAGCAGTTCAATCATACAATCATACAATGCAAGCAAGGAAGGGAAAACGTAAGTCATAAGAAAGACATTATACCTCACGAGTCAAACAGGTAGGGATATCGCGATCGGATGTCGTCCTCACGCTCCCATGGTGACTCACCTAGAGAGTGATGACCCCAAGCAACACGGACTAAGTTAATAGTCTTGTTCTTGAGCGTCTTTTCTCTCCGGTCCAAAATAGACACGGGCCTCTCCTCATACGAAAGGTTGGTACCAACAACCAATTCCGAATGATCTAGGATATGGTTCGGATCCGGGATGTACCGTCTTAATTGGGATACATGGAATACATCATGTACCTCACTTAGCGACGGCGGAAGAGCGAGACGATAGGACACATCGCCTACTCGCTCCAGAATATCGAACGGCCCTATATACTTAGGACTAAGCTTTTCCCGTACGCCAAAACGAATGACACCGCGGGTAGGCGAGATCCTAAGGAATACATGGTCGCCGACGGCAAATTCTAAGGGACGCCGATGAGCATCGGCCCAATGGCGCTGGCGGTCCTGAGCAACTCGGAGGTGATCTCTGACTTTCCTGACCACTTCAACCGTCTGAGAAATCAGTTCTGGACCGAGCATCTGTCTCTCTCCGACATCGTCCCATGCTAACGGGGATCTGCACTTCCTACCATACAGAGCCTCGAAGGGTGCCATATGGATACTGGCCTGGAAACTATTGTTGTATGAGAATTCCACCAGGTGCAGGTGATCCTCCCACGAACCACCAAAGTCAAGGGTACACGACCGCAACATATCTTCGAGAGTTTGTATAGTACGCTCTGACTGCCCATCTGTCTGCGGATGATACGCTGAGCTGAACTTGAGACGAGTCCCCAAACTTTGATGAAGACTGTGCCAGAAGTGCGATGTGAATCTCGTATCCCTGTCTGATATTATGCTGACTGGCACTCCGTGAAGTCTGACGATCTGCCTGAGATATATCTCTGCTAGCCGCGCCGTCGACTGTCCAACTCTAAATGGAAGAAAGTGTGCCACCTTGGTAAGCCTGTCCACAATGACCCAAATAGCATCTCTGTCTGCCGGAGATCTGGGTAGTCCAGTCACGAAATCCATGGTTATGTGCTCCCATTTTCATTCTGGGATCGGTAAAGGTTGAAGAAGTCCAGCTGGCCTCTGATGTTCAGCCTTGACTTGTTGGCAAACCAAACATCGAGAGACATACCGGGCTATCTCCCTCTTCATACCATTCCACCAAAAGTGTTGACGAATATCTCGGTACATCTTCGTGCTGCCTGGGTGAAGGGAATACTGCGAACTGTGAGCCTCTGCCATGACTTCCTGTCTGATATCTCTACTGGGTACACAAAGACGCGTGCCGTGTCGAAGTGTACCATCCTCATGAATACATAACTCTGGCCTTCTCCCTGCCTCGCACTCTGCTCTGAGCCGCTGAATCTTGGAATCTGTTAACTGTGCTGTCCGGACCCTCTCAACTATGGTGGACTGAATCTGTAGGCTGGCTATTAAGGCCACATTGGAAGAAGAACAACTTCTATACCCATCTTCTGAAGATCTGCCAATAGCTCTGGTTGCGCTGTTAGAAGGTAGACTCCGGCTCTCCTGCTCAACGCATCTGCTACAACGTTGGCCTTTCCCGGATGATACTGTAAATCCACATCGTAGTCCACCAGTAGCTCGAGCCATCTTCTCTGCCGCATATTAAGATCCTTCTGGGTGAAAACATACTTCAGGCTCTTATGATCAGTAAATATCTCCACTCTGTCTCCGTACAAGTAGTGCCTCCACAACTTAAGTGCAAACACTACTACTGCTAACTCCAAGTCGTGGGTCGGGTAATTCTTCTAATGATCACGGAGTTGACGTGACGCATAAGCAATTACCTTCCCATGCTGCATCAAAACACATCCCAATCCTCTGCCTGAAGCGTCGCAATAAACTGTAAATCCTCCGATCCCATCTGGAAGGGTGAGAATGGGAGCCGTTATCAAATCTCGCTTCAACTTCTCAAATGATTCCTGACATTCTGCTGTCCAAACGAACGGCACATCCTTGCGGGTCAACTGGGTCATCGGCGCTGAAATCCTTGCAAAATCAGAGACGAACCGTCGGTAGTAGCCGGCCAATCCAAGAAAGCTGCGAACTTCTGCCACTGAGCTGGGTACTGGCCATGCCTCGATAGCCACAATCTTCTGGGGATCCACTTCCACTCCTCCTCTGGTAATGATGTGACCCAAGTAAGAAATGCGATCGAGCCAGAACTCGCATTTACTGAACTTGGCGTACAACTGGTGCTCTCTGAGAATCTGGAGGACAACTCTGAGATACTGCTCATGCTCTGCTTCACTCTTGCTGTAGACCAGGATGTCATCAAGGAACACTATCACAAACTGATCCAAGTAAGGCATGAAGATACGGTTCATGAGGTCCATAAACACTGCCGGCGCATTGGTCGCTCCAAAGGGCATAACTAAAAACTCCCAATGCCCGTACCTAGATCTGAACGCCGTCTTCGGGATGTCCTGCTCTCTGGCTCTGATCTGGTGGTATCCTGACTGCAAGTCTATCTTCGAGAAAACTGAAGCCCCCTTGAGTTGATCAAACAAGTCATCTATCCTCGGAAGAGGGTATCTGTTCTTGATTGTCACTGAGTTCAAGGTACGATAATCAACACATAGCCTAGACGTACCATCCTTCTTTTTCACAAGAAGCATCGGGGCTCCCCAAGGCGATCCACTTGCACGAATGAATCCCTTGGTCCTGATTTCTTCAATCATCTTGTACAAAATCTCCAACTCTGAAGGCGCCATTCTGTAGACTCGCTCTGATACTGGTGCGGTCCCGGGAATCAAGTCGATGGTGAACTCGATCTCCCGCTCTGGTGGCATCCCTGGAAGTTCCTCTGGGAAGACATCTGGAAACTCTTCAACTATCCGGGGCAACTGCACTGCTGCTACTGCCATCCGCAATACTGGAGGAGATGGCTCTACGGCGCCTCTGGAAAATAAAAACTCTGGCTCTCCGGGAATACTAAAGACAACTCTGCCAGCATGGCAGTCTATCCTAGCATAATGGTTCCTCAACCAATCCATGCCTAGGACTACATCATAGTCTGCCATAGGGAACTCTATGAGCCTAGCGGGGAACTCTCTACCGCTAACTACGATCCGACACGAAGAAAATACTCGATCTACTCCCACAAGACCATTACCAGTAAGTATATTGAGCCTCACTGATAATGACTCGGGCTCCAATCCTATCCGTATCGCGAATCGTGCAGACATGAATGAATGCGATGCACCAGAATCAAATAATATAGATGCTGGAAAGGTGTTGACGAGAATAGTACCTGCCACTACCTCACCTGGTGCAACTTCTTCTTCCATGGTCATCATCATAGCCTGACCTCTAGCTGCGGGTCCTCTCTGCTGGAAACCCCTCTGTCGATTCTGTGCTGGAGCCTGGGTGATCTGCTGCTGGTTCTGCTGCTGAAAGGCCTGGGCCTGAGGCAACAATGGCCTCGGGTACTGCTGTTGCTGCTGCTGCTGGACTGGAACTGGGGCTGGTCCTCTCACTGAAGAACTAGAAAGGTTGGATGATGATGGACCTCTCCTATTCGGGCAGGTCCCTATCTGGTGGTCTGCTCCTCCACAAGCCAGGCACAACCCCTGTGCCCTACGACACTCTGCCACTACATGGCCCGGCTTTCCGCAATGAGAACATCCCACCGCGGAAGACAGCTTCTGCTTCTGCTGCTGCGGATACGTCGGGGTCGAATGCTGAACCGACGTCACTGAGGCCGCCCGCCTCGGAGTCCCAATGGTTATACCCCTAGCTGCCGGGACTGGAGCTGAAGATTGGTGCATCTGGTTGTGGGACCGCTTCCTACCTCCGGTCCTGTCCACAATTCTCCGGGAGGTATACTCATGCCTCCTTGCTGCCTTCAACACTGCATCGAACGTCTGGTGCTCGAACTGCTCCACAGCCAATAATATCTCTAAGTGCAGCCCTTGCTGGAATCGCTGAGCCCTATCGAACTCGGTTGCCACCAAGGTGGGGGCGAACCTACTCAGCCTGGAAAACTCGATCGCATCGCCATCGACCGTCCTGCCTCCTTGCTTCAAGTTGGTGAACCGGGTCTGCAGGTCGTACCGTGCCACCGCATCGAAGTACTTTGTCTGGAACCTCTATCTGAACGTCGCCCAAGTGACTGGTGCCGCTAACCCCATGGCCTGAGCCACCCACCAATCGCGAGCCAAGTCTAACAACTGTAGGCATACCACCGCCACCTTCTCATTCTCAGGTGTCCTAGCTGCTTCTAGAACCACCTCGGTATCCTGAAGCCAAGCGTCTGCGGCAATCGCATCTTCACTGCCGTCAAAGAAGGGAGAGTTCAAGCGCTTGAAACTGTTGGCCGCCTGATTCCCTTGGGGACCTCCTCGGCTTAGTGCATCATGAACTTCCTGGTGCAAGGCGTCGCCTCGACGATCTTGGGATGCAAGCAGTTCTCTGATAAGTCCTACCAAAGGTCCCTCATCCTGTCTAGCTGGTTGAACGGGCGGAGCTGCTTGAACTGGAGGTTCCGAGCCTCCGGGAAGCATAACTCAGGAGGCTACTCCAGAGTGCTGAGCTTGATCTTCCTGGCGCTGGGGTGCTTGTCGAGCTTCCTCTGGCTGGTTGGCAGGTCCGGGAGTAATGCCGCTGAAGAAGACGACATAGGGAACAATAAGGAAAGGACCAGGACAGATCAATGATACAAGCAATGTGATCAGGTCGAGATTCTCAGGGGTTTGAAGATACGAGCAGAGATCAAGGACGAATATTGATTGAGACATCTATTCGGTAAACCCTCACATTTCTTGAATGCCAAGACCTGCATGGGCCACCACTTAAACCATGTCACGCCCCAGAACCAGAATACTGGAGAGCGGGGGCAGACATAGCCAGCTACGTATATTGAAATAGAATACATCTCAACTATACGGTCACGGCTGTCTAGATATGAGGGTTTACTACAAGCCAGCAGTCTCTTAAGGTCAAGCCTAGTGTCTCAATCTCAAGCAATTAACAGAGTTACAAGATGTCAGAGCATCAAATATATATATATAAGGCGTCCCAAATATTACTATTGGATGATCATGAAGCTAGTCGTACAAAATGATAGGACTAGCAAGAGTTCAGTCATACATGATCAACCCTAGGATTTGTTAATCATGTTTACAGCCCGTAGGCAGACAGTAAGTAAATGTGCATCGAGCTAACAGGTGCTCGTCGGCTAAATGCCTCAAAAGAATAAATTTACATATAAGTGGGTGAAACAAAAAGGAAAACCCACTCTTGGCCCGGGTTCCGTCTAGTTGTCACCATTGGGCTGGAAGCTTGGTAGATCCTCGGGAGCTGCTCCGAAATCTGGCCACACAAAACCAGCTGGGTCAAACCCCAGAAAGAGCAAGTGCCACAAAGGAGGCCACAAATAAGAACAAAAGTCAGCATATCAGAACATAAAGAATAAAAGAAAGTACAAGTAGGAAGGTACACAGGGCGATAAACGACTAGGGACGCGAAACCATTCCGGGAGCCAGGTTACAATCCTTAAACCAGACAAGGACCGGGGTTGTAACCCTTCACCTGAATAGCTCACTGTCTCTACTCATTTATCGTTAAGATAAGTAAAACAAACATGCTCAGGAGATAGCAGGTACTGGAGCTAGACAAGACTTAGACAAGGCTGGACATCATCCATTCACAATCGGCCAGGCAAGTACTACGGCTTACTACTTTAACTAACTAGGGTTATCACAAGCCTAATTACTAACAAGATGCAAGTGAGAAACTCCCAGTCCCAAGCCCTGCAGACCATCCAGTTATCCTTCCGCGGGTTGAGAGTTATAGGTAGGTACATTGCCCGGGAGACAAATATACCCTTAGGTGACTTAGAGGGTGCAACACATGACAGTGTGCTGGAAATGTGCTCTACTCGTCGGCAAGCTACAAGTCCATTAAAGCGCCCAGATAACGAGATTGCCTGTGACTGGGAATTCTCCATGATGCAAGACAAGACAAGTGGATTGTACAAACAAGCAAGCAGGAACACCCACGGTATCAAGTTGATTATACGAGTTAATTACAAGTTACAAGTCAAGTCAAGTCAAGTCAGGAGTGCGCCGCCACGGGCCACTATCAAGTTATCAAGATAAATCATGTCAGGGTGCTTGTTAGGAGTGCACCACTACGGGTCACTGTCATGTCAGGTTGGTTCCTTGCCATACCGTGCCATGTACAATAGTCAATCCAAACGTATTAAGTAAAAATCAAGTTCATGACAAAAGGAGTAAGGATATAAAATGGACGTAAAATATCTAATAAAATACAAATATATATAGGGCTATAGAAGAGCCAAGATCAAGAAATAACAAATTCATCATAGACAAGTAGGTTGTACAGAGTATGTACTGTGCAGGGTGCCAACTGCGCAGGGTGAGTTGCGCAGGGTACCAACTGCGCAGGGTGCCAAGTGCGCAGGGTGAGTTGCGCAGCAGATGGATTACGCTGGATCAGGTTGCGCAGGAATGGATGGCGCAGGGTCAGATTGCGCATGAGTGGAGTGCGCAGGGATAGATTGTGCATGAGTAGACTGTGCATGAGCAGCCTGCGCATGAGCAGACTGCGCATGAATCCATGTGCACTCGGGTTGAGCGCAGTTTGCCAAGGGGCAAGCTGCGCGGTCGATGCTGCGCTAAAGAGCGCTGGCCGAGGGGGGATGCGCAATCCAGCCCTGCGCTAAAGAGCGCAGGCTGCTGTCTTCTTCTCCAGGCCGAGAAGAAGACTCCAAGAACTCTAAGGTTCAAAACTTCATATCTTGGTAAAATCAAAACCAAATCTAGATTTTTAAAGGTCTAACTTGAGTAAAATTGAATTCTCTTCAATATGGAAGCATCAAAACCCACAAAAATCCAACCAAAATAGATCAAAACCATGTAAATCCGAAAATAGTCAAAACCTAGATCTAGAAAAATGAAAGCTCCAAATCACAAAATGTCAAGTTCTAAAGTTGTTCTCCATGGCCTAATCTAGCTAATGGACAAATAAAAAGTGGTGCTTATTTGATGGCAAGGTGCACTTGCCTAATGGGTTAGGGAGTTGTGTGAGAAGGAAGAAGAAGAAAATTAATGGAGAGTAAAGAGGAGAAAGAAAGTTTGGTGGAGATATAATGAGGGTGGTTGTGTTATGTTGAGGGTAGAGTGTAGGTTAAAGTGTTCCACTCATGATGAACCAAACCAAACCAACTTCCACAAAATAAAACCAAGCCATGGTCCAAAATCCATTTACGAGAAACCAAAATCCGCAAGTCGAGAAAATTAAAATACGTGCCAAAATCAAATACGAGCATAAATACGTAATACAGGAAATGGGGGTGACAACATCTTTCTTTAATAGACGGGAGAAATGTTGACATCTCCCAGAGAAATTGGATATAAATCTTCTGATATAAGCAATGCGACCCTGGAAGCCGCGGAGTTCTTTTAAATTGCGTGGAGGACGCATTTCAAGAATAGCTTTGATTTTATCAGGATCAACATGGATACCCTGAGAAGTGATGACAAATCCCAAAAACTTGCCACTGGAAACCCCTAAGAAAGACTTAAGTAGGATTCATCTTCAGTTGATGTTGGCGCATCAACTCAAATACTGTCTTCAAGACTTGAATGTGATCATCTTTTGATCGACTCTTGACAGCAATATCATCTACATAACATTCAACTGTTTTTCGTAGATGTTCTTGAAAGATGCTGCTCATGGCCCGTTGATACGTAGCACCGGCATTTTTCAGTCCAAACGGCATAACCGTATAGCAATAGACTCCAAGAGGTGTACGAAAAGCAGTATGCTTTTCGTCTCCTGGATGCATCTTAATCTGATTGTATACTGAAAATCTGTCCATAAAAGACATGCGTTCAAAACTATATGTATTGTCTATCATGACATCGATAATCGGAAGTAGAAATTCGTCCTTTGGGCAAGCTGCATTAAGATCTCGAAAATCTATACAAACTCTGACTTTTCCATTCTTTTTCATAACAGGAACAATGTTGGCATCCCAATCCGGGTGTTGTTCTTCACGAACAAAGCCACATGTGATCAGCTTTTTGACTTCTTCTTCAATTGCGTCCATCATATCTGGTTTAAAACGTCGTTGCTGTTGTTTCACAAGCTTAGCATTAGGAAGAATATTGAGTTTATGAGTAGCTATTTTGGGATCGAGACCTGGCATATATTCATAACTCCATGCAAAGATATCGATATATTCTTTAATCAGTTGTATCAACTCTTCCTTTTCATCTTCGGAGAGATTTTTACTGATGAATATCGGTTTGGATGTAGTTCCGTCTCCGACATCAATCTGGACAATTTTATCCTCTGTAGGTGGATGTCGTTGTTCAAAACGAAGTTTCCATTGAGTGTCTATTTGTTGTGCCCAAGGGTCATTCTCAAATGGTTCTGATTCACCATCAGTTTGAACCATATTAACTGAGAATATACCCTCAGATTCATCATAATAGTCTTCCTCGGAATATGAGGATTGTAGAAGACTGGAATAAGATTCTTCTTTCATATCTTCTTTGCACATGTGGGGTATATCCGATTCAATGAATTGGATTTCTTCTGTATCTGAAGATTGTGAAGAACTAGAAGAAAAGTCTTCTTGTATATCCTCGTTAAATATGTGGGATGGATCATATCCCAACCCATGACGAGTTTTTTGGTAAAACGGGTCACCACATAACGGTAACCGTCTACCCTTACCTTGATTGAGACCTTGTATAGTCTTCAAATAATATCCTATATTCTGGATAATCTTAAGAAATTGTTGACTATATTTGTCAACTCGGATTCTTCCTTTATCTTTATCTCAAAGATCATCTGTTTGAATAACAGGGATATTTCTAGCCAGACCAAACACAATTTGGCGCTTGTTTTTCTTATCAGACGGAATCACGAAATAAGATTCTTCGTGACGTCTATAAGTTACACAAGCTTGTGATAAAGCGGCTACATGAAGAAAATAAGGAGAAGATGTTAGGAATCTTTGAGCATAAGGTCCAACATCGACATGAGGAGGAAAGGAATTTTTCTTATGGTCAATGTATAAGGTTTTCTCTGTACTTATGTCATTTATATGATGACTTTGATCATCAGAAGATAAAGTCATTCTTTCAATAAATTTGACAGCCATATACTCTAAAAGAAAATCTTCATTGATATTAGAAAGTACAGAATGATCAATATTTACATCATTTACAAATTGACTACTATGCTTCGGATTAATAATTAATTGACCGTCGTCCGTCTTCTGCGTAGACTTGCCAAGGTTGATGATCAGTGGGGGTTCTGGATCATTTGTACGAGAAGTACGTCCCTTAACCTTGATCATAAGGGGTTGAACTTGGCTCTTAATTGGAATCTTCATGGCTTTCTCAGATGAAGCCCGAGTTCTTCCTTTAACCTTGATCATCAAAGGTTGATCATTGACAGGTTGAGGTTGGATTCGGCCTTTGACCATAATCTTCAAAGGTTGCTCTTCTGGAGGATCTTCTTTGATAGATTGATCCTCAACAGATGATCGATCTTCGGCTATATCTAATATCTTCTTTATATGCTCCTGTTTATAGAGCATTGAGTCAGAGAAATATGCTTCAACACCCTTAAAGGGATTGATATCCACAAATTCGGTCTTCACAACCCCTTGAGGATCCACATACTTAAAGCATTGGTGGAGAGTTGAAGGCACAATATTATGCTCATGTATCCACGGTCTTCCAAGGAGGATGTTATAAGATACATCTGAGTTAATAACATAAAATGTTGCCATAGTTTGAAGATCACCAATTTGAATCTTCAGCCGAATCTTCTCCAGTGGTTTACTCTTTCCAGAGTTGAAACCAACTATTGTGGTACTAGTGTAAATCAATTCACTAGTTGGGATCCTCAAAGGTCGTAGCATACTTTGAAGAATTATGCTAATTGAAGACCCAGGATCGATGTAAATCCTTTCAATTTCTGTGGATTCAATATACCCTGTATAGCACAGAGGTCTGTCATGCTTATTATGCTTCAATAGCATATCTTCTTGTGTGAAGATAATATTAGGAATTGCCTCCATCACACTATGACACTGTGGGCATGACATTGGTATATTGTCATGACTCTTGAGTTGAGCTAAGCAAGAATCCGCCTGTAGCAAAGCTTCACTCAGAGTTTCGCGACTTTCTTTTGAAAGGCGAAACAGCTCAAATATCGAAAGTCTAGCCGGAGTATTAGCTAACTGGGCTAGAATATCGAATTTGTAGGGTTTCATCACCACCCCTTGATTTGAAGCAGATTTTAATGGGACGTCAAATCGTACTGCTTTCTGTTTTCCCTTCTTAACCACAGATGGTTTAGCAGGAACAGGAGATGATTGAGTTGGAACTGTTTCAACAACATCTTCCGCTTCTTTGGAAGATCCTTCATAATCCTTGTGGTACTCTTTTCCAGATCTCGTACCAGCAAAGGTCTCTTCTTCAGACTCAGGAGAATGAAGTACCGTATTGCAGGATTTAGTCTTCTTTTCCTTAGTCTTTTTCTTGCAAAGATTTTTATGAGGATCTTTAAAACCCAATCCGAGAGTAGATTTCTGACTTTGAAGTTGTAAAGGAAGTCGCATTCCTTTATCATAATTCAAGCCTTCCGCTTTTTGAAAGTCATAGCTCATCTTTTTTATGAGATGGACTGATTGTTGACTATACAAATGAGTAGGTAGCAGACTTTCAATGGATGGTTTGACAGAGGAAGAGGAGACGGAGATCTCTGTAACCACAGGAAAAGAAGAATGCATGGAGACTTCCTGTAGGAGCTTTCTCATAAGCAGCGAAGACTTGTTGTGCCATATATAAAGGAACACTATTCATCGCTAACCATTGCCGATGAGTAAGCTTGAGTTTGGTAGGAGGAGCCAAACTTGGAGGACATATGTTCAAACCCCTCAGTCTATCCTCTAAAGGAATGTCGCCCCATAAATGATCCAAATCATCATGGTCTGGGGTAAAAACATGAAAAATTATGTTGCAGGTTCTGACTTTTTTACCTTTCTTGGATTTCAAAGTTTTACCTTCATTATCTATTTCCGGCACTAAATCAGGGTGCACCCGCATAATTTTACCTTTTTTAAGTGTAAGAGGCAGAAGTCCTTTATTTTGCTCTCTGGCAGGCAGGATATTCACAATTTTCATCGTCGCCTTTAGAATTGGGACAATCCCATCTGGGACTTGTTGTGGAGGAAAACCTCCAAATTGAAGAGAAACCATATTGGTTGTGACCATATGCTCATCGTTAGTTAAAACGATGGCATTGGCATTTATTAGCTCCTGGATTTTCTTCTTCAGAACATAACAAGCCTTGGTAGGATGATTGATGTATCTGTGATAGATACAATATTTGGGATTGTCGGTCAGATTCACCTCATTAGGCCTTTTCGGCTCTGGAATCTGAAGTTTGCCACTCTTTACCAAACATTGAAATATCCCTGGGATATCACTATCATCGAAAGGGTATTCTTCTTTTGGCTTAGAAGACTCTTGATTATTCGGTGTCGTTTTGGGTTTGGAAAGGTTAACCACTAAGGTTTCCTTCCCTTTTCCATTACGATTGCCGAAATTATTATTTGAAGAGTTTTTCTTCCCTTTGTCTTCTGAAGCGAAGATCATCCCGTGCTCCCGAGCCAACCTACCATTGGTCTCGGCTGAAACTGCTGCTATGATAAACGAGGCCCAATCTGTGAATTGGAAACCCGTAAAGACAGCAATAGATGGTCGCAGATTCATCTTGCACGTATCAGTCAGTACTGAATCTGGCATGCCTGGAGGCATTTTCAGAGTTGCCTGTCAAAAACATTCAATGAACGTCCGAGTATCTTCCTTCTCCTTTTGTTTGATTTCTATTAAGGAAGACATGTTCATGTCCATGCCTCCTTCATAGAAGCGGGAGAGAAACATTGCTTTGAATTCGTCAAAAGACGAAATGCAATTGTCGGACAGACTGCGATACCAATCGTAGGCTGAACCCGTTTGACACCCGATGAAAACTCAGGTAAGAAGAGTATCATTCTTCTGCAAATGTACAGTCATAATATCAAAATAATTGATATATTGACTGGGAGATGCCTTTCCATCAAATAATACCATGGATTGTGGTTTGAACTTTGGAGAAAAGGGCGCATCATTCCAGTGAGGAGGATAAGGTTGCTTAATCCCTAACCTCTGGAGCTGATCCTTGTGCTTCAGAACTTCAAACTGTATGTTTAGCTCTCGTACTGCTTGAATAGCTTCACTGGTTTGAGAAAGCACATTTGATTGAATTGTTGTCGGATGTACCGTAACCCCCACCGGAGGTGGTACATCTTCTGGAATGATAGGATCTGGAGATGCAGAATTTTGATTGGTAGCAGGCTCCTGACTAAGATTATTCAAAGGTATATCAACCCCTTGACTATCTTGAGTTTGTGCTGCTACCTGTATCGGAGTTACCACTGCCGGTTGAGCAATTTGCTGAGTCATTATTATTTGATGCATACTTTGCATCATAGCAAGCATATCCTTCAGCGACTGCTCAACTGCAGAGAGACGTTGTTCTGTATTAGCAGATAACGTCTCTGGTTCATCTCCAATAGCATAAGATTCAACCTCTCTTGAAGATACAGAGGGATTGCTGTAGAAGTATGAATCAATGCTATCAGTTTCGGACACTAAAGACTGGGTACCCCCAGCTTCTGAGTCAGAAGTCTGCAACTGTCTCTAACTTCTCAATCGAGTATTCTGATATACTCCTTCGAAATTATCAAGAAGTCGATTAAACTGTTGTTGACCAGGAGTTTGTGTCGAGTTGCGTCTTGGACGTCGTCCTCTGTTGGTATGAGATGCCATATTAACTTAGGCATATGACAAATCCTGTTCTTGATCATCAACTGATTGCTGAACATTGTAGCCTAACCGATTAAAAACTGACCGTTTAGACGTCGAACAGCAACACTTAATTACAATCTGGTGACACTCACAATGGTGATCTTCTTTGGGGAGTGTCACAGAAGATTTTCTGTCTTTACGCTTTTGTACAAACAACTCGCGTAAATCAGAGGGAGTAGAGGAAGCAGTCTTCTTTATTATATTTGGGACAGAAAGTCGTTTAGTCCTTTATGTATAAAGAAGATTACTTGCTGCATTAGCAGAACCAAATTGGGTATTTTTACGCGCCTGGAGTTGTGTGCGTAAATCCTGAGATTTATGTGCACAGAGGACTCCATCAGCATTACGCGTAATTTGCAGATTTGGTACCTTGCATAAAGCAGTATAGAAAGGTTGTTGGTGTACAACTGAAGTTTTACCAACAATGGAATTCATGTTTTTACGCTGTATGCGAGTAGGTAAATTCATTTTAGATGCAGAGACATCATTATGAATTTTACCTTCTCTATCAACGACAGGAGACTTACCTTTACGCGTAGAGCGTAAAACATGAGTATCTGCCTCGTCATAGACAGGAGATTTTCCTTTACGCATGGAGCGTAAAGTTTGTGTGTCTACCATGTCACAGGCGGGAGACTGATTTTTACGCATGGGGCGTAAAACATGATTGTCTACCACGTCACAGACGGGAGACTGATTTTTATGCGTGGGGCGTAAAATTTGATTGTCTACCACGTCACAGACGGGAGACTGATGGCGTAAAACCTGATTTTTACGCCCAGAGCGCAAAACCTGATTTTTACGCCCAGAGCGCAAAACCTGATTTTTACGCTCAGAGCGTAACATTTGGTAGTCTGCCACGTCACAGACGGGAGACTGGTTTTTACGTCCACGGTGCATCACTGAAGTAGAGACTGCCTCATCACCGATGGGAGTCTCCACAACAGGAGTAGGAAGGATGCCTTTGCCTTCAGAGACAACAGGGAGATCCGAGGATGGTTTGGACTTAGGAATCCAAACTTTTCGTGGCTTCCGCAATTTCTGAACATTGGAGCAGTGAGTACTACCCCCAGTCCTGAGCATTTCTTCGTAGGCAGTCTGGTCGAAGTGCACAACCAGAGTCATCTTGGTCGATCCGACCAACGCATCATCATATTGAGCAATTGCCTTCTCGTCAGAGGAGAAGGTCGTCCCCAGCAGAGTCGCCATTTTGTTTCACTTAACAAAATGCCTAAAAATTGGCTTTTGATAGAAAATTAGAAAAAGTACAAAAAAGTACAAGTAATCTGGGAAGTATTGCTATGGAAGTCTGATCTGAAGACGATCACTTTGTTCCTTGGACCATACGATGATGATGAAGAGTACTGCTGGAAGATGAACAGCCGGAAGAACTAAGTCACCAGAAAGATATCGACGCACTTGGGCACTGATGGCGAGGTCGAATACTTTTATGCTTTGCTTCACTCTGTTCTGGAAGAAAAGTTGAAGAAGAATGCTCTGGAAAATCAAAGTCTCTGGGCTTTAATCTCTATGTATTCTCTCATGTCCCTTTGGTATGTGAAAAATAAGTCTATTTATAGACTTGACCCTTTGTGCGTAAAAGCAACAAAATCGGGTTTTTACGCTAACAACTGTCATCCACGACGTAAATCACTCTCTACGCACGTGGACATGTGTCCCATGTAGAGTTGTGATCTCTATGCATGGTGATACGTGTCCCACTATCTCAATAAAATGGGGAGAGCACGTACACACGTTCCTCGAGAAGTGTGGCATGAAAGCCACGTGAGCAAACCACGTTCTTAGGTGGTCAGAAACAATCGGGCGTAAAAATGACCCAAAATATACTTCCAGCGTAAAGTAGTAGACTAGGCGTAAAATAGCCCAAAAATAGACTTCTTGCGTAAAGTGGCTGATAAAACAGCCTTGGGCGTAAAAAGTAGCCCAAATAAACTTTACGCACACGTCAATTTTGAGCGTAAAAAGCTCATATAGTAGTCATGCGTAAAAGAAGCCATCTTTTGAGCGTAAAGTAACCCAATCACACACTAAACGACAATGTTGGTTTCTGTGTAAATCAAATCTCTTCGAATTCTGTGTTATACGTTGTCAGCAAATCATTATGTCAGATTCATTATTACTTGCATTAAATGCATGATCTGACAGCCTGTCCCCTGCGTAAAGTAGTGTGCGTAAAACAGCTCGCGTAGAGTAGCCTGCGTAGAGCAGTTTGTTGACTCTTTTTGACTTGCGTAAAGCTCTATATCTTTGACTTGGTCTATGAAGCATTTTTTTTTTACGCTCCTACAGTCGAGTTCTGCTGAAGATGTGTGAAATAAGAGTTGGTCATAGAGCAGCAAGAGCATTAATTGATTTGAACAGCTGAATCATGAATGGACATTATTTGCAACTTTTTATTTCCTTTTTTTCAGTTTCTATTCTAATCTTATAATGCGAGAACTTTTTCAACATTTTCTGTAACAGAAATTTTCATATAGGGTAAATAAGTTTTCAAAATTCTATAAAAGAGGAGAAATTTGGATGATTTGTAAATGGGATAAGCTAACGACAACTCAAGTAGCGTGTACGGACATAAAAGGAGAGAGAGAGGGGGGAGCCAACTGAGTTGGCACGCGGGGAGGGGGGCACACCAACTCAGTTGGCGCGCGTGAAGAGAGAGGAGAGATATACACATCTATAATAATAATAATAATATTTTTCCTATTTAATTCCCATTTTTTTATTTTTTATTTTGGTATTTTATATATATATATTTTTTTTATATATATTTTATATATATATATATATATTTTTGGTATTTTATATATATATATTATATATATATATATATATATATATATATATATATTTGGTATTATATATATATATATATATATATATATATATATATATATATATATATATATATATATATATATATATTTGGTATTATATATATATATATATATATATATATATATATATATATATATATATATATATATATATATATATATATATATATATATATATATATATATATATTTATATATATATATATATATATATATATATATATAAAATAATAATAATAATAATAATAATAATAATAACATTTTTCCTATTTAATTGCCAATTTTTTATTTTGGTATTATATATATATATATATATATATATATATATATATATATATATATATATATATATATATTGAAGCAATGGATAATTGTGGTGAACTCGCCTCCACTGGGGCTCGAACTCCTGACCACTTGGGCCGCACGCATCTCTCTTAACCACTAGGCTAGAGGTCATTTGCTATATATATATATATATATATATATATATATATATATATATATATATATATATATATATATATATATATATATATAATATCAAAATAATATTTTAAATTGGAAAATATATGTACTTATGTATATACAAAATGATATTCAGATGGATATACATAAGTACATATGTATATATATTTTCCTATTTAAAATATTATTTTGATATTATATATATATATATATATATATATATATATATATATATATATATATATATAGAGAGAGAGAGAGAGATAATAGTAAATGTATATTTTGTTCCCTCAATATTCTCTTCTCTCTCCTCTTCTCTCCTCTCCTCTCTCTCTCTCTCTCTCCGCTCTTTCCTCTCTCTTCACGCGTGCCAACTGAGTTGGCGCGCCCCTCTCCCTGCGCGCCAACTCAGTTGGCTCCCCCCCCGCTCTCTCTCTCTCTCTCCTTGTATGTCTGCACACACCAATTGAGTTGTCGTTTCCTTACCCCATTTATAAAGTATCCAAATTTTTTATTTTTTATAGAATTTAGGGAAACTTCTTTACCCTATCTGAAAATTTATGTTTCTGTAAAGGTCATAATCATTGAATGTCCAATTTTAGGTCTCGTTTTGTTCGTATAATCAGGACTTAGGAAAAAAAATATGAGAAATTTTGACTTACCCCCCACTTACAATACCCATATTAAGGGTGCACCCCACAGTTTTGCATTAATGAAGAAATACCCCCATTTTGGACGGAAACCGTCAAAAAATTGAATTTTGGACGCAAATGCCCCTGGATTCTTCCTTCTTCTTTGTTTTTTTTTCTCCTCCCCCTCCCCCCTCCCCCCGCGGCCACCGCTCCCCCCTCCCCGCCATCGCCTCCGCTCCCCTCCCCCTCCCTGCCTCCGTCGTCGCCGCCGTCGCTCCTGTCGTCGCCGTCGCTGCAACTGCTGCCACCGCCGCTGTTGCTGTAATGACCATTTTCGTATTATGTGTTTTGTATACGTGTACGTATTTAGACCCGTATTACAAGCTTGATTTATTTTGGCATTTTCTTGATTGGTTTATCTTGACTTGGTTCGGCTTGGTTCTGTATGGTTCGGTTCTTTTTATATATGTATGAACCAAACCACTCCCACCTACCACCACTTTCATTAAATGATCCCACCTACCACCACTACTTTCAATAAATATCCCACTAACATTTCTCTCTCTTCATTACTTCTTCTTCTCCACCATTACTTCTTCAACCACCAGAGAGAGATAGAGAGAGTGGGAGAGCTTAGGCAAGTGCACCTTGCTTCATGGAGGAAGTCCATTTTTATTGTTCCATTGTCTTCCTCATGTGTTTCTAAACCACTTTAGTACTTGTCATTTTTCATTTCCATGGTTAAATTTTGTAGATCTAGCTTTGTGGTATTTTGGGTTTTCAGGACTTTTGATCCATCACACTTGCATATTTTGCTAAGTTGATGATACCATGATTGCAGAAAAGTTCGTTAGGTCCAATTTGACCTATGGAATGTTGCTGAGCCGCATGGACATTTTGGCACTCAGCCGCATGAAGCAAAGCTACATTTAATAAATGTAGCCGTATGCCTATGGCTAACGTATTGTATTAATGCATGCATGCCAACATTTTAGCTTTAGCCACATGTCAAATCAATGAGAGAAGATACTCAAGAACAAGACTATCAAGTTAGTCCGTGTTGCTTGGGGTCATCACTCTTTGGGAGAGTCAACGTGGGAGCGTGAGGATGATATCCGATCGCGATATCCCGACCTGTTTGACTCGTGAGGTATAATAACCTTCTTATGCCTCATGACTTCGATTCCTTGCTTGCATGAATGATTGTTTGATTGCTTAACTAGTATAGCTTGCATGTGAGTAGTATAGCTTGTCCTTGCATCTCTAGCCACTTGATTTAAATTTCGAGGACGGAATTCTTTTAAGGTGGGTAGAGTTGTAATGACCATTTTCGTATTACGTGTTTTATATACGTGTACGTATTTAGACCCGTATTACAAGCTTGATTTATTTTGGCATTTTCTTGATTTGTTTATCTTGACTTGGTTCGGCTTGGTTCTGTATGGTTCGGTTCTTTTTATATATGTATGAACCAAACCACTCCCACCTACCACCACTTTCATTAAATGATCCCACCTACCACCACTACTTTCAATAAATATCCCACTAACATTTCTCTCTCTTCATTACTTCTTCTTCTCCACCATTACTTCTTCAACCACCAGAGAGAGATAGAGAGAGTGGGAGAGCTTAGGCAAGTGCACCTTGCTTCATGGAGGAAGTCCATTTTTATTGTTCCATTGTCTTCCTCATGTGTTTCTAAACCACTTTAGTACTTGTCATTTTTCATTTCCATGGTTAAATTTTGTAGATCTAGCTTTGTGGTATTTTTGGTTTTTAGGACTTTTGATCCATCACACTTGCATATTTTGCTAAGTTGATGATACCATGATTGCAGAAAAGTTCGTTAGGTCCAATTTGACCTATGGAATGTTGCTGAGCCGTATGGACATTTTGGCACTCAGCCGCATGAAGCAAAGCTACATTTAATAAATATAGCCGCATGCCTATAGCTAACGTATTGTATTAATGCATGCATGCCAACATTTTAGCTTTAGCCACATGTCAAATCAATGCATTAGTGCATTGGCATTAAATGTATTAATAATAAAGCAATCACGTGCTCTGGGCATTTAATGCCTTAGCATGAGAATGCACCAGCCTGTGCATTGCTTGGAATACCAAGCAGAGCCGCATGCTTAGGCAACCCTGGAAAGTATTATAATAATGTATTAATCCAGCCGCATAAGGCTTCAGAAGCTTAAGCATTAAGCACATGCATTTATTTCTTTTCTTAATACTTAAACATTTTTGTCCTTTTCCTAAACCTTTAATGCATTTTGTCCTTTTCTTAATGCCTTAAGCAATCATAGCCGCATAGGCTCTCAGGATTAAATGCACTTTTGCATTTAAGCCCTTGGGTGTTATGCCTTAAGCATTAAGTCCTTATGATATATTTTATACCTAAAGCTTCCAGCCGCATAAGAGATGCTTAAATACAAATTTTGCATTTAAGTCCACATGAATTAAATACACTTTATGGATTCAAGGCACTTTATGCCTTTTTAGCATTAGCTAATATTTGTCTTTTCCTAATCCACTTTTTCTTTACTTCTGGAGGGAGCCGCATATGACATGTTGTTAAGGCACTTAGTGCATTCTTAAATGCATTTGCATTAATATATCCTTTAGTGCCTTTTCTAAATACAATTACCTAAAGCATTGTTACCACAAGGCCAGCCGCATATGACTCCCCTCGGCCGCATGCACATTAATGCAATATTTTAATGCATGCAAGCATACATTAATATATATATATATGTATATATATTATTTAGCGTAAATATTTTGTATATATTAATATAGTGTATTTACGGCATTAATGCATTATTAATGCATTACATTAATACATTATATTAGCGTATTAAATACATTTGTCTGCTAGCATGCATGTTTATATATTTGCTCCAGCCGCATGTGACCCAGTGACTGCTGGCCGCATAAAATTTTTCCGAGCCGCATGAGTCCCCCCTACTGCCGTGCCCCTTCTAATATTTTAAATGTGCACTTGTGCCGAATTAATTGTTCTCTGACACGATGGTGACCCGTTGTGGTGCACTTCGACATGACACGATAGTGGCCCGACGCGGCGCACTCCTAACAGTAACCATGACATGACACGATTGAATGGCCTGGACACCGTGGATGATTGTGTTGTACAATTGAACCGTTAATATTCGCATCATGTCTAAGACGGGGATCCCTGAGTACCACGGTCAGGGGTACCTACTGTAAATGGCTAAGGCTAACAACTAGAATAATTCAGTAGTCATGAGAGATTTCTCCAGCTACAGGCGATCCCGTTATCCCGGCCACCATTGTGGGACTTGCAGCCTGCCGACGAGTAGGGCACAAGTCCAAACTCATTGATATATGGAAAGGACAATGTACTGCTTAATAAACCCAAGTCGCCTGGATAACCTGGATTAGCTGCAGAGCTTGTGGCTGGAGGGATATCTCACTGCATGTTATGGCAAGTTAGTTAGCTAATGTAGAAAGCCGTAGGCACTGATTGGCCGGGATCGATTGTATGGTGTGGTTTCAGTATTCGATTGTTGCAAGCTTGATCGCATGATTGTCACTTTTAGCAATAAAGATCAGAGGCTAAGTTCGGTTCAGGCGAAGGGTTACAACCCCGGTCCTTGTTTGGTTTAAGGGTTGTAACCTGGCTCCCGGAACAGTTCTAAGTCCTCTCTTCGTTTATTGTATTATTGCACCCCCACGACATGCTTGTCATGATTTACCTTACCAACAAGATTGGAGACGGAGTTCTATTCAAGTGAAAGGTTACAACCCCGGTCCTTGTTTGGTTTAAGGGTTGTGACCTGGCTACTTGAATGGTTCCCTCGTACTCCATTATGACTGTTGTTATCTCTTTACTTTCAGTTCTTTTAACCGTCTGAATACATTTTCTGATATGCTGGTTTTAGTTCTTAAGTGAAGCCTCCTTTGTGGCACTTGCTCTTTCTGGGATCTGACCCAGCTGGTTTTGTGTGGCCAGATTTCGGAGCTACCTCAGAGGATCCACCGACCTTCCAGCCTGATGGTGACCATCAGTCGTGACCAGGGCAACGAGTGGGTTTATTTTTGTTCTCCCACTCTATTGTAAAAATTACATTTTGAGGCGTTTAGCCGGCGAGCACCTGTTAGCTCGTATTGTATGCCTTATTATTGTCTGCCTACGGGCTGTAACATGATTGACAGATCCTAGGGTTGATCATGTATGACTAAACTCTTGCTAGTCCTCACATTTTGTAACGACTAGCTTCATGATCAGCTGGATATGTAATGTTTGGGATGCCTTATTGTTGTATATTTGGTGATCTTACATCTTGTAACTTTACTTGATTGTTTGGGATTGAGACAATTAGGCTTGTTATCGACCATAGGAGACTGATGGATTGTGGTTAAGCCCTCATGTATCTAGACAGCCGTGACCATATAGTGGGATGAATCTCATTTCATTATACGTAACTGGCTATGTATGCCCCCGCTCTCCGGTATTCTGGTTCTGGGGCGTTACAGTTGTCCCCGCCGTTGTCGCTGCTGTTGCCGCCGCCCGCCGGAGGTGGGGAGGGGGGGCAGCGAAGGCGGTGGCGGTGGCTGGGAGGCGGGAGAGCGGTGGCGGGGAGGGGGGGCGGTGGCCGGGGGGGGGAGGGAGGGGGAAGAAAAAATAAAGAGGAAGGAAGAACCCAAGGGCATTTTCGTCCAAAATTCAATTTTTTGACGGTTTCCGTCCAAAATAGGGGTATTTCTTCATTAATGCAAAACTGTGGGGTGCACCCTTAATATGGGTAATGCAAGTGGGGGGTAATGCAAGTGGGGGGTAAGTCAAAATTTCTCAAAAAATATTTCTTGTGTTTGGATGTCTAAGAAAATAAGCATGGAAGAAAATTGATTCTCAAAAAAAAAATTAAAAAATAGTTTTTCCATGCATCCAAGTATTCTTTTTTCCTTTCAAATAATTGATTTCCCGCTTATTTTCTTTCAGCAATTGTGAGTTTAGAAAAAATAGTTACCACGTAGGAATGACAAGCTTTTATTTCAAAAATTCTTCTCCAATGCAAATGTAGAGTAAATCATGAAGTTGATATGGCAAGGACAATGCGAAGCTGGTTGTTTAGATCTAGACAATGCACTTCGCAATTACTTTGTCTCCACATCATCAATTATGAATAGAAATATTTATAAAAAAAAGAAGTGGAGGATTTATCTTGGAAGTTGGAAAAAATATTTTTTATTGTCTTCTCACTACTTTTGTATTGGAGAACACTTTTTTTTATCTCATTGTCTTGTATGAATATCATTTTGTCATATAGAAAAGACATTGTTTTGTGCCTCATGTCTCATAAGAATTACAACACAAAACAAGACAATAGGGTTGGAGATTCTCTTAGATTGAGACTAGACGACGAGAACTCGTGCCTTCCATTAATGAATTTGTCCATCTCAACTTATAAACCATTATTGATTGTTTGAAAACATGTTAACTACAATACTTAGACGACAAGAAAAACAAATTTCAGATGAAACGAGAAGACAAGAGAAATGTGGCAATAGTGATAGGCATGTTCTCTAACCGGAAATAGGACCTTACTAATTTTAGGCTATGTTGCGTACAGAAGATCGACCCAAAGTGTCCGGGCTGAAAATAAAACCCTAACTGGATCCAACTTTGTACCGGGTCAGAATCGGATCTCAGCCACCCATCTTTAATTGGGTCTTGAGGACAACAACAACAACAACGAGTTAGAAATAGGAGTTTCTTCACCCTCCTCGCTAAGGTGTGTTTGGTTGGCACTGATGTGATGTGATCTGACCTGATGTCATGAAATAGTGTTCGTAATAAATAGAATTACAAATTATATTTACTTGAAACTTGTAAGCAAACTATGTCATATAATGTCAAGGGTAAATTATAAAAAAAAAACTTTCGTTAAATGTGCACTTTTTAAGTAGAGAAACCTTTTAGTCAAATTTAACAAATAAAGACTTCCGCAATTTATGACTTGCTCGGTCAGTCCTTTACCGTCTGTTGACCGTTAGTTTTGACCGTTAAGTGACATTTAAAAAAAAAAAAATCTAAACTATCCCCCTTCCCAAACCTCTCCCCTCCTCCCTCCGGCCAACCACCACCCCTCCTCCTCCCCACCCCCCTCAGCCCCCCTCCTTACTCCGACGAGCACCCCCCCCTCCCCGCCCCGGCCAGCCCAGCCCTCCTCCTCCTCCTCCTCCTCCTTGCCTCGTGCAGCCCCCCTCCTCCCCGCCCCCCTCATTACTCCGGTGAACACCCCCGCTCCTCCCCGCCTCGGCCAGCCCACCCCCTCCCCTTCCTCCCCGCCCCGGGCAACCCCCCTCCTCCTCCCTCCTCCCCGCCCCCCTCAGCTCCCCTCGTTACTCCGACGAGCACCCCCCTTCCTCCTCGCCCCGGCCAGCCCAGCCCCCTCCTTCTCCTCCCCGTCCCGGCTAGCCCCGCCTCTTTCCTCCTCCTCCTCCTCCTCCTCCTCCGTGCCCTGGCCAGCCCCGCCCCCTTACTCCTCCTCCCCGCACCACGAAAGAGAGAGGGGGGGGGGGGGGGGGGGGGGGGAGGGAGAGTGGAGAGGTAAAATGATCATTACACATCCCACTTAACATCAGTTAACGGAAAGGGAACAAAATGAGCAGTTTTCATACTTTCAAAAATTTTAAGAGCATAGAGTCTTTTAGTGCAAAAAACGGAAATCTAACGAGGAATTTTTTGCACTTTACCCTAATGTCAATTATATTTAAAAATTTAGTTTACCAGGTAATAGTAATACAATGAAATAATAATTATTATTTATATTATTTTGACAATACATTATACTTCCTGTTTCGGCCACCCTTAACATTATAAAAAAAATTAAAAAAATTAAAAACTGGCTTGATTGGAAAGGATGAACAAGTTTCGGAAAGAGAGTTATTCGGAGGACTGATTGTCATATTGTGGTTGCGTTCTACAATTTTTTCAAAAATGACAAAAGTCTGATGGCAGAAATTAGCGGTCTCCAATCTAGATTACGCATCCGTAATAGGAGTCAGTTTATATTATTTTAATTAAAATTAGCTGGAAAAAAATATGTACGATATCATGGAGGTAAACCAAGGTGTTCCTACGACGATTTCAATAGACGGTTGTAATTAGGCCAACTGCAATTGGAGTTTATATTTCTTCTAAGGTAGAAATTATCTTTAGAAGAAGAAAAAAAATACATCGTAAAGAAGATTTTCATAACAATTTCTATTTTATGTGGTGGTCAGGACCAAGGTTGGATGAATAATTTCTACGTGTATAAACTTTCATACAAATTCTTTATTTCTCATATAAATTATTCATTTCTCGTGAAAGAAAATAATTACATAATTAAATTGATCATTTTATTTTCTTTCACGTAAGATATAAATGAAAAATCATTAGAGAATATTTTTCTGTGTTGTAATTTCTTTATAGAAACACTACCCACTAGAAAAGAAATTTTCATAGTGTACAATGAGTATGATAGAAACTCAATTTAGAAACCAGGCCCGGCCCAGGCTAGGGGCGAGGTGGGCAACCGCCCAGGGCCTCCGATTTTTGAAGGCCCCATAATTCTAATGTAAATAGACCAGCACCAAATTAAAAAAAAAAGGAATGAAAAGCCCAAAATTGATAGCAGATCTAAGAAGATGCTGAAAGAAAAGAAGAAATAAAACGTACGCCTCTTCACCTTCAAAAAAAAAAAAATTGAAACATCCCTAATTTCGAAACAGTAAAAAAAACTGAAAGTGCGCTCAAACGGTTGCAAAAAATTTAAATCTCACCACCTATTCATCTTCTTCCCCTCTTTTATATAACAGAAAATTCAACATATTTTATTATCTTCTCTCTCTCTGGACTGGACCGAACAATCGAACATCATACAGAGTAACACATCGTCGACGAGTTGGCGACCTTCTCCTGCAACCACGAGACCCCAAATCAGTGACCAGGTATGATTTATGAAAGAAGAGAGAGTGAAGAGTTATTATGTATTGATTCTTTTCGGGTTGCAAATTTGTCATAGTAGCACTAGCAATCAATACTGTACGTCACATCACATGGGTGATAGCCTGATGGGTCTGGAGCAGGGACAATTTTTTTTTAAGCTTTGGTTGCAACTTGCAAGTAAATGTACACAAAATATTTTTTTAACAAAGTTTCTCTCGCTAAACCCCCACACTTTATGAAGGCTAGCCGCTAGAGCACAGTAGCAAAACTTCAAAGGACGAAGACCATAGAAAGGTCAGAAAAACTATAAATTAGAAATATATTTAAAGTAAGATTAAATGGTCTAGCTATGGTATCTATTGAAAGTAATATATTAGAAAATTTTGATTATGATAGCTTAATTGATGATTTTGTCCATAAAAATGCTAAAATAAATTTTTATTTAGGTGGAAAAAAAGGCCTCGTTTTCACATTACGCCCTAGGCCCCATAAAGTGTAGGACCGGCCCTGTTAGAAACCCCCATTGGAGGTGGCCTTGGGCACTTACAAGACATTGTTTTTTTTTTAAAATTTCACGCACACACACAATTGGGGGCTCGGAACTTGCCGGCCCCTCCGGATGTCCACTCTAATACCACTAGGCTAGAGAGCTCGGACTAATTACAAGACATTGCTGAGGAGCTATTTTTGAAGATGCTGAATATATTGGAAGTAGATTTGTAGTTTCAAGAGTTTTTTTTTTTTGCACACACCATAACTAGTGCGGATATTTACTCAGTTGTCACATGTCAAATTAGTGGCCATAAATAGTGTAAATATTTATCAAATTATTTTTAAAATAATTTCAGATTGGATAAAAATGATACGTGACAACTCTTTAATGGAATGATAAACATCCTTAATTGTTTTGATGGACGAATAAACATGGACTCATAGTTCCAATATAAGTACAAAAAATTACATAATTAGCATCAAAGAGTACAAAGTTTGCATAAACTGGATTTTGAGATCGAAAACGTCAATCGGAAAGGCATATTACTTGATTGCGATTTCACCTGTTAAAAAATTGCAATCAAGTAATATGTCCGTTGAAAGGACGTATTTTGCTAAAAAGTTTCATTCCGAATGACGTATTTCTGTATGATAATTTATTTTCCAGAATACGAAAATTTGTCACTGAAAGGAATATTTCGTCAATCAATTTTGTGACTAATCTTCCGTCGCTAAAAGTCCAATTTGTCACCCTGAAGATTTTATTTCGTCGTAAATTTTTTTGCAGAGAATTGGCGCTGTGATAAAAAAAATTAACAACTATAAATACACCCTTCGGAAGGACGTATTCTGCACATTCTTAATAATCCATCCATTAAATATAACTAAATATGTTAATAAATATATATGAAAAAAATATTATTCATAAAACCGTATTTGTGACAAAATACGTCTTTCTAAAATGTTTTGGGGTCGGGTCACAATAAAATTATTTGCTTTTCCGCATAATATTAAAAAAAAATTGGTGCTATATACGTGACTTAGTGACATATTTTTATATGCTTTCAGCACAATTTCCAGAAAATTTGGTGCTATATACACGTAACTTTCTGATACATTATGGTCATATGGTCGGTGCAGTCTCTGGACGTACAGTTTGCAGGGGGTGAGATCAAAGTAGCTATAGTGGAAGCAATAGATTTTCTGAAGCTTCAACGTAAGATAATTGTCTTCATCTCTATGTTGGTTAGCTCTGTAGGTGACTACAGTAAGTTTGGCAATGTTAAGTCTAGTCTTGTTGCAAGCTTTTTGAGGTGGAATAAATGTGAATGAAGTATGAGAGCAAGGTAGATGTATATAAAGACTAAAAACCATTTTGTTCAACATACTACCCCAGCTAAAAAATATTATGATATATTATACTTGTGAAAAAAAAAACCCTAATGAATCTAGGGAGGCAACCGAAAGCCGGGTCAAAACTGACATGCAGGAACGACACTGGCCCAGGACAACCATCCAGGATCCATGGATCATGAGTAGCTCAAAAAATTAGTTTAAAAATAAATATGTTAATAATTTTGTATCACAAACAGAACGCGTATTTACCACTGACCCTTTTAGACATTAAATTATTTTGGTGTATTTCTAGTACTTTAGACTTGTATAGTAAAGGTCTTAAGTTCAACCTTTGATTGTAACATTTTTTTAAAATTTTTTAGGCCTTATTTTGAAAGTTTGTCCTAGACCCCCATGAGCCAAGGACCAGTCCTGCTGACATGTACCCGCCATTGGCCCTAGTTACCGCTAGTGTCGGGGACACGGTCTAGTCCCTGCGGTCGTCCCTTAGTCTGTAAGACAAAACTATTTACTTATTACATTTGTAACCCTGGAATCCTAAATAAAAAAAAAATTAAAATTATTATAATATCAGCCAGAAGTATGCACAAGTGTGTTGTAGGTGTCTTTTATTTTTGTATTTTCTGTCTTTTTAAATGTACGCTTACAAAACAAATATATTTTAAATAATATCTAACAATTATTTTATACTAGGACAAACTCATTTTTAAGTAAATTTATTTTTGAAATGGTAAATATTTATTAAATAGAAAGTGTGTAATTATTAGTGATTAATTATTATATTAATCATAAATTGTGTAATTTAAATATTTTATTTTAATTAATGTAAAATATTTTAACATACATAAAGTTCAAGAAAGTTATACCTTTGGAACATGAAATTCTAAAGTAAAATTTTGAACTTTTTAAATTATATATAGGATATAATTAGAAGAACATTCCAAAAATAGAAAAGAAAATTAGAAGAAAGTCCCCCGATCATATAAATAAAACTAGAAACGCCTCTTCACCTCCGGTCCACACCCAAGCTCTCAAACTCACTCTATAGAGAGAGAGTCGGGGAGAGAGAGAAAGTGAGAGCTTCTCTCTCCTCTCCTTACTTCCTTCCATGCTCGTCGCAGCAACCCATCACCAATGCCACTCTCCGCCTCCTCCCCCTCCAGCCTCTACTGCACCGAGTCCCCCACCGACGTCGCGTCGTGGGACCCCGACTCGCCCTCCGCCGAGTGGGCCCCGCTCCTCCCCCGCCGTCCGATCTCCCACCTCCTCTCCTCCGAGTCTGACGGTGTCTATTCCTATACCGACTCCGCCGACCGCCACGCCGCCGTCGATTGGATCCTAAAGGCACGGGCTTTTTCTCAGAAAGCCACCTACTTTTTAACATTCTAACCCATTTTTGTTACAGGTGAACGATTTTTACCGGTTCCGACCGGTGACGGCTTACTTGTCCGTCGACTACTTGGACCGCTTCCTCTCCTCCCACTCCCTCCCGGTCAGCATTCTATCAAGAAAGCCCCTTCTTTTTGTAAAATAATCATTTCTGGAAAACTACATTTTTTTTGGCGAAAGTTCAGGTCGGGAGCGGATGGCCGGTGCAGCTGCTGTCGGTGGCGTGCGTGTCGGTCGCGGCGAAGATGGAGGAGACGCAAGTGCCGCTGCTGCCGGATCTCCAGGTCCTCGCGCCGAGATTCGTGTTCGAGCCCAGGACGGTCCGACGGATGGAGCTGCTCCTCATGTCGTCCCTCCGGTGGCGGATGCGCCCCGTCACGCCGTTCGATTTCCTCGAACATCTCGCCGATGCATTGCCCCCTGAAAATGTCGGCTCGTTGCTCTCTAGTGCCGCCGATATTTTCGTCCGCTCTCGTCGGAGTATGTCCTAAAAACAAACTTTTTTTTTTTTAAATGAGAAGAAAAAAATACTTGTGCTATATTTTATTTACTGAGTATCTCCCATTTTTGTTAGTTGTTGATTTTCTCGGATATCGCCCGTCGGTTACAGCTGCAGCTGCGGTCATTCACTCGGCGAGAGAAATTGCTGATTTCTCGGCCAGCGGTGGCGAGCTGTTCCGACGATCAAGGGATTGGGTTAGCGAGGTCATTAATTAGCACTAAACGTAGTCACGTCATTAGTGAAGCCGCAAAATAAAATTAATTAATTCCAGATTCCAATATATTTTCTTTCGGCAGGAAATATTGAAAGGATGCCTACAGCTACTGGAGGAGCATATGACCGACACGTGTAAGTCAACCTGGCGTGACAAGCCGCTGAGCCCGATTGGGGTGCTTGACGCCGCGGCATGCACTAGCTGCGACCGACCACCGGAGCCGAGCCCTTCAGAGCCGCCGATCAAGCGCCGCCGGCTCGGTGGTGATTAATGTATATATAGCATTACTACTAGCTATATGAGATTAAGCTATGAAATTAAGAGTCTCCCCCTCCTCTTAGTAAGGATTTAAAATAATTGTGATTTAAGGTTTTAATTATTTTAATATGAGATTAAAGCTGGTTATTTATGCTGCTGCTAATTTTATCCTTCACGAAAAGTCAAAATATGTGGGACAAGAAGGGCAGGATTGTAAATAAGTGGAACGAAATCTTTTGTTTCCTAATTCCCGGTAGCGACAAGGACCAGCTAGCCACGCTATTCCACGTGTACGCGGCTGTACACCGGCAGGAAAGTAGTGTGGGTCCCGCTGTACAGTTTCCCGCGCCCTAGCGTGCTAATTTTTGTGGTTCCATCTTTTTTGCTGATATTGTCACGCCCGTTGCTGAAACATCTACATTGACCTTCTCGAGTAGAGAGAGACTTTTAACCGTTGTACGGGGAAGGTGAATATCAGTCAACAAGCAAGTGAACGGCTACGAGTTTTCTTTGACGACGCAGTGACGTCTGCGTTTTTACTACAGTCGTCCCTTATTTACTCCGGATGGCAGACTATGCAAGACAGCTGTAAAGAGATTGTTCCGACCGTCCACGTTCAGTCCTCGAGACTGATCGAACGGCTGGGACGTACGATTTTCCGCAGGACGGCAAACGGCTCTGCTGTTTGACGGGAAAGCACACGTTTCGTCCAATTTGTTGCGGTGGTCGCGTAACGGAGTTGGGAGGAGGGGGTGGTGGTAGACTGGTAGCGAATAAGGACGGTGTTTTGGTAGTTATTACGAAAATGCCATTGGCGGTCACATCAAATCAGAGTCCACAATGGCTTTATTGGTTTGGACTGGAGGGGAGAGTGCAATAATTGTGGCGGAGGGGGGTCCTTTATAGATCATGTGTATAGTTTCCCGTCCTTTTCAGGACATGGCATGGGTGTGTGCCCTTGACTTTTACTTTTATTTAGTTTTTAAAAATATTATTTTGGAAGAGTAAAAAAAAAATTAAATTTTTTATTGGATTATATTTCTGGAAATTGCTGAGAAACCCAATTTCGGGGTGGACTTTTATGAAATGTCCACCCGCTGGATAAGTTTTATGAAATACCCAGAATTAAGTATTTTCACGTTAAATATTCCAAGATTCCCTTTTAGATGCCATCCGCTAGAAACTGCTATTTTTATAATACCGAAACTACCCCTCCGCGCGAATTGGTCATCTATATGTATTTGAATTCAAAAAACTCAGATCTGGATTGCGATTTTCGTCTTCTTCTTCTTCACGGGAAATCTGAATTCCATTGCTCTCATATTCAGCAGAGATCGCAAAGATCGTTCGTAGTTCGGTGTGTTTTTCTTCAGTCGAAGTCAGATCATCGCTCGTCATCATCATCACCATCATCATCATCTTCATCGTGGAGACATTTGAACTCAGATCTTCAATTGTGGAGAGAAGATCTTTCTTCTTCTTTTCCATAAGAATTATCATCGCTTTGAAAGAAGAACGAAACTCTTTATTCCTGAAAAAACTAAATTACACGTTTTAACACTGGAAATGACCATTCTCCGTCTTAATTAGGACGGAGAATGCCATTCTCCGTTTTATTTAAGACGGAGAATGCCATTCTCCGTCCTAATTAACACGGAGAATGACATTCTCCGTTTCCGTCTTAATTAGGACCGAGAATGTCATTCTCCGTCTTAATTAGGACGGAGAATGGCATTCTCCGTTTTATTTAAGACGGAGAATGGCATTCTCCGTCCTAATTAACACGGAGAATGGCATTCTCCGTGTTTCTAACACGGAGAATGGTTATTCTCCTGCGTTTTAACACTAGAATGACCATTCTCCGTGATAAATTACACGGAGAATGGCATTCTCCGTCCTAATTAAGACGAAGAATGGTCATTCTCCGTTTAATTTAGCACGGACGGAGAATGACATTCTCCGTTTCATTTAACACGGAGAATGGCATTCTCCGTGTTTCTAACACGGAGAATGGTCATTCTCCTGCGTTTTAACACTGGAATGATCATTCTCCGTGTAAATTAAGACGGAGAATGTCATTCTCCGTCCTAATTAAGACGGAGAATGGTTATTCTCCGTGTAAATTAAGACGGAGAATGCCATTCTCCTGCATTTTATGGTTAGCTGAAACTTTGGAGGGCCATAACTTTTGACTGGGAGGTCGAAACGAGGTCCCGTTTGTCGCAAAATGAGCGTATCGTCGAGGAGACTGAAAGTAACCGCTTCGCCGTTAGACGGCCTTCCGAAATTTTAGATTCGCAAAAAAATGATGTTTGGACCTCCGTTTTAGCACTTTTGTCGTTCGTCCCGGTCATTCCGAAATTTTTCGACGAGTTTTTGAAGATTTTTGAGGAGAAAACCTAGATTCGAAAGTGAGCAGCGTATGGAAGAAGATGGAGTATTGAAACGTTTTTTTAAGAGCAGTTTTGTGGGTGTTTCCAATAAATTAAAAGGAAGGGCAAAAGGGTCATTTGGAACCCGCTTTGGATAAGTTTCTCTAATTCTGGGCACGCGATGAAAGTTTTTTTAGCGGTGGGTTTTACATAAAACTTTTTTAGTTTTTGGGCATTTCATAAATCTTCCCATTATATTTCATTGATAATAACACAATCGATATTCGATCATATACTCGGAGAAGACAACCCCCTTTCAAATGAGTCGGTCACCGTGACATCGAAAAACCTACCAATAGTAGTACCCCTAAAGCAAGGAAAGGACTCTCTTGGTTATATACATATATATATAGACTCTCTTGGTTATATATATATATATATATATATATATATATATATATATATATATATATATATATATATATATATATATATATATATAAAATAAAAAAAATTGCATGTAAAGCATCCAACTTTTTCTAAATTTCAGGAAAAATATTAAGTTTGGCAAAATTACCAATTGAGCATCCAACCGGACTTTTAAAGTCCGGTTGCTGACGTCACTGTGTCATTAACTACGTAGGAAAGGGTTAAGGAAATGGTTAGCTGTTTGGGGGGGGGGGGGGGGGATTAGGAGTTGGTCGACTTTAAAAGTCCGTGTGGTGACGTCAGCTGACGCCCACAAGCGGACTTTTAAAGTCCGGCTTGCTCCATTGCAACGGCTATTTTGCAACAGCTAATAGCAACGACTATTTTATAACGTCTAGTTTTATAAACCTATATATACTCATATACACATTCTTTCATTCTTCTTCCAAATATTTTTCTTCAAATTTATCTCTCAGATCCTCCCGGCAATCTTCTACAACAGCAGCCTACTTCCAATCTGAGCATTCAAGACGTCAATTTCAACCGCAGCCTACTTGCGGATCGACGATATACTTTGCAGGCTACTTCTTTCTGGAGCAACAATAGTAAAATTTTATAGCTTTTTTTTTTAAAATTATTGATATATCCAAAAAATTCATGGATCAAACACTGACATTAATCTGCTATCACGGAGGTGCTCTTAACGGATTATCGTACGAAGGCGACACAACTAATCTTATTTCTACTTATCAAAGTATTTCATTTGAAAATATAAGAAATATTATTATAGAACGTTATTCTATTAACTATTCTTTCGTAATAAGCTTTTTTTTTTCCGATACCTATTTAGTAATAGATAGTGAAGAATCTTGGAGATTTATTATTCAAAATAATGTAGATGCATCTTGTATAAAAATTTATATTATCGCAGCATTGACGAATATTAGCACAAATATTACTTATACTAGTGCACCAATTTTTAATAGCCAAAATTTACTTTTTGGAGCTAGTACTTCGAACCAAGTAAATGTTGACAATGAAACTAGTGATGATAGTGCCGACCTAGTAGAAGATCTAGACTATTATTTACAGAAAGACGATGATCCTTCACAAGGTAGTACTCCTGAAATATTTTTGCATAGAGAGTTTTCTTCCTCTTATGAATTTAAAAATTTTCATATGACCATAGCTGCAGATCAAAAATATTTGCGGTATAAAAATATGTATAATAGACATAAAAAATTCACTCAGTTTGTCAATTGTACCTGTATGAGAGTAACACAGCCAGAGATATCCCGATGCAAACTTTCCCCTTCTCTAACAGAAACAAAAGTAGTCATCGAACTGTAGAGATAGGCCAAGACTGCTGCACCCCAGGAATATGGTGTACGACGGCCCAAGTCGTCAAAAAAGGGTAGCAAGTAAGCGAAAACCTTGTTTGCCGACCCATCAGGAAATAAAATACACCCACAGAGGCTTAATAAGTAGGCTCTGGTGCAGCATATTACCTGAAAACGATAACAGTTGTTGGTATTAAATTGGAATATTACAATTAAAGTGTACAAAATTGTTGGAGTGGGTGGGGTTCCCACCTATGTGGAGAATACTCCGGAGAGCGACGAGCGCCATCCGTGTGTCGGAGAAACTTGGGGAGTGCATGGATTTTATTTTGGTACATATATGGTAAGGAAATATATGATTGGATTTCCATATTTACTTTGATTATATATTTATGATTGGACCCTTCATATAGTAGCTTTCCATATTATTGGGTTTCCAATTATGATAAGCTAATTATGATTGGATTTCCATTAAATATATGATTAATTTATATTAGAAGTTTCCATATATATTGGCCTTTCATGTATGGGTTACCAAGGGCTTATAAAAGGGTGATGCATGCTAGTTGTAAAATCATCTCAAAACAAAGAGTGCTTTACAATCTTTGAGAGAGAGAGAGAGGATTAAGGACTATTGTGAAGGAGAGATTGCTTCGAATAATTTTTCGGCATCTCTTGTTCTTCGGAGTCCGCAATCAAAAATTTTCTTCTTTCAAGTGAGTTGTGGTGATCCGTGTTGGATCGGGAGGAGCTTGTAGAGGGTGTATTCTCTTTATTCCATTAGTGAAGGTTCTTCAGGGTTGGACTCCGATCGTCCCGTGGTTTTTTCCGCAAGGGTTTTTCACGTCAAAAATCTTTGTGTCTGCGATTGTGTTTGGCATTTTTGGTTTGTGTGCTTTTGCTCGGTTCTCTTGCAGGACTTTCTGGTTTGGGGGAACGGTTTCCGCGCTTCGTTCCCAACAAAAATATGTATGACGTACTCGCGCGTCATCTGGAGTAACATGCTCGGAGCCGATGTGATCAATATGCTGAAAATTGGCACGAAACCAAGTAAGCTTGATACCAGCACTGCGACCTTGATCTGGTGCTGGCTCACGTCCTAGATACTTCCTGATGAGGTCACCCACATGTGCACTCTCATAAAAATAGACAGGGGTACCGTTAATCGGTAACCCCAAGATCATCGCCATGTCAGCCAAGGTGATCGTAATCTCACCCACCGGAAACTGGAATGTGTTCCGTACCGGCCACCACCGCCGACCAGACTCAAAATAAGATCCCTATCGTGACGTCTGAGACGAACTGCGTCGACGTGAAAAAAATCCAAATGGGTCAACCAGTTGTTTTTGAAGAAATGATAGCTCCCAACCGTGACGCCATTCTCCATGCTCACGTAGCCTAACGTCTGGAGGATAGTCATATAACTGTAAAATATTTTTGGTTAATTCGTGAATATTTTTATTCTAAGAGGCATAATTTATTCAGCAGGAAAATTATCGATCTTGAGAATACGCGGTAAGAAATGTGTGACTGTCGCTCCTGCTCGATAGTCGGTGTGGTGGGTCCACCAGGAATACGTCCATCGTTTTTTGTTTCGTTCTGAAATATGTCACACATATTTTTACAAATATTCTACTAATTTTCATAATTAAAAATATGTCACCAATGCACATTTCTAGATTATTACTACAAATATTTTTAAAAATATTCTACTACAATTATTTCTACAAATAAATTTATACAAATATTTCTAATAATTTCTACAAATTAATTTCTACATAAATTAATTTCTACAAATATTTTTACATAATTTCTACATATTAATTTCTACATAAATTAATTTCTACAAATATTTCTACATAAATCCTACAAATTAATTTTTTCTACATAATTTCTACATAATTCCTACATAATTTTTACATAATTTTTACTACATAATTTTTACTACATAATTTTTACATAATTCCTACATATTTTCTACATAATTTTTGGAAAAAATATATTTCTACATAATTTTTACGTAATAATTTCTACATAATTCCTACAAATTAATTTCTACAAATATTTCTCATAATTTCTACAAATACTTCTATCACTACCAAATAAATTACACAAAATTTTGCTTCGTAATTTCTACAAACTATCACTACTAAATTTAAACTACGATAAAAATAATTTTTACAAACTATCACATAATTTCTACAGTAAAAATAATTGCTTAAAATTTTACCACGGTTAAAATAATTGCTTAAAAATTTCTACAAACTATCACTACGTAATTTCTACAGTAAAAATAATTGCTTAAAATTTTACCACGGTTAAAAAATTACACAAAATTTTACCTCCATGTTGCTTCTTCTTCTTCTCCTTCTTCTGGCTTCTCCTTCTTCTTCTCTACTTCTTCTTCCCCAATTTTGCCACGGTGAAAAAAATTTCAACCCCCCCTCCACCCTATAAATCCCTAACATTTAACCAACTGCCAGCGGTAAACCCCCAACCGCGTTAAAAATTTATTACAAAACCAAGCTAGCCGGACTTTAAAAGTCCGCTTGTGGGCGTCAGCTAACGTCACCTGTCACGACCCGATCCCAAATTGTTGGGTCGAATCGGATCATGCCCAGCCTGCACTGTTGTGAGAAGGCGGCAGTAAGCTGTTTCTATATGCAGGTAATCTCAACAACAATTATATTTGTCACAACTTTAATATTACGAACATTTAAAACTTTTGTTCAACAATTGAAAGTACAATTGAAACTGAAATACTGAAAAGAAAAGTCTGTAACTCTAACATTGAGAAAAATAAAAATCAACTAGCTAAATGGCCGGCTCATCGGCCTCGGGATCAGCGTCTTCTAAGTGAGACTCTGGAAGCACCGCAGGGTACAGCACGAGATCATAATAGCTATTGAACAATAGCTCAGCATCATCAATGTCACCTATTGGGAGGGATCCAGTCAGGAAAGGAGCAAAGTACAATTATATATATCTAACAGTTCAAATAGTAACAAAAATTTATAATTTTAAACAGTTTGAAATACTTGAACAATATTTTCCAGCAATTTTTTCAGCAATTCAATATTTGAAAACAATGTGATTTGAATAGGTAATATATATGACCGGCTTGGGTTGTATAATAGCATCCTAGCGATACGATACGGCTTATCCCCATGTGTAAGAGGGGTAAGCTCGCACAATTATGCAATATGAAGGTATTGGTCATAAGCACTACACTACTCCCCCAATATCCCATAATCAATATTTGAACTCTGGGAGAGAGTTCCGTGTAGCAATGTGGTTTAAGCATGCAAAATAACAATTACTAATTAAATTGCGAGATAACATAATCGTACTTGCCTTTGCTATTGACTAGATTGAGGTGTCGGTACGGGAGAGGAAGTCAGTTACGTCCTCGAATTCCTACAGTTGAGAATCCTTACTTAGAATCATACATAAGCCATTTCTAAGTGTGCTAGTTACAATCTCTAAAAGTAGGTCCTAGTCCAGTTTTAAGTTGTTTAACGAATATACTACCGGATCACGTTTTTCGTCGTGAGCTACAATCAATATCAATTAGCGAAGTAAAAGTCAATTTAACCTTTATTGGGAAAATAGAATTTCCAGGTTAATTAGCAAAACTTTGTATTTTTTTAGTAACATATATATATATATATATATATATATATATATATATATATATATATATATATATATATATATATATATATATATATATAGGTTTTTCTTTAAATGAGAAAAATGTGAATTTTTGTTAACTTACAAACTTGTAATTTTTTACCATTTACTTAATGTGAGAAAACTTATTAATCTTTTATACCAAAATAAATATTCTTTTTAATATTTTACGCGTCTAACGACGAAACCAACAAACCAGAAAATAACCAAAAAGCTATGCTACACAATACAAGGTCACAAAAAATAAATAGAAAACTGGGCTTATGCCCTTACAACTTATTACATAAATTAATTAAATAATAAAAAGCTGCTGGTGAGCTCTGAACGTCGGGAAGCGGTCCATTCAGGAGGCACGAATGCCCTGCATTCGAAATACGAAAATACCCAGTAATAAGTTCTAAATAATTAAATTATAAAAGTATGAATAGGGTAAGTCTCAGACTTGGTCATGCAAAACTTATGTTGCTGGCTAACGCCTCAACGTACCGGAAGTCCTGTAGCGTTTGCGTTTCGCCGAGGCTCATCCGACCGATACGATTGTCGCCTAAGGGAATACCAAAACTCACAAAATCCAACACTTAAACCAATCTGAAACCATTTTCATAAACCGTTTGCAAAGACCGGGATTTAGAAATAGATTTTGTTATCAAAAATAATATTTTAAAAACTTCTAAGAAAAATTGGGCAGCACCTCCTCTGTGACTAGGACAACCTAGCCACGATACGGTACCGTACCACATCCGACCAGTCGATCCCAAACCAGGGAGAACACAAAATCACAACACAAAGATAATATCCAATTTTAAAGAATAATAAGCCACAGGCAAAAGTAAAATATTCCAACCAAAGAAATACTCAGAACCAATGGAAAAATATTAGCCAAGCATACCAACTACAGAACTAATCCGAGCCGAACTCGAAAAAAGTATCCCTGTCACGCCCCAGAACCAGAATACTGGAGAGTGGGGGAATGACTCAGCCAGCTACGTATTACGGGTAGAGGAATTCTGTATAATGCGATCAATGCTGTCTAAAAGACGAGGGGGTGCATACTACATGAAAGTCTCGCTATGGTCGCTTCACATCTATTGTCTCAATCATTCAAACAAGAAAACAGTAATAGAGAACATGTAAGATAAAGCAGTAAGACATCCCAAACGCTCAGTCAAAATATTCTTGATATCTGGCTTTACAAAACATAGCCAGATGATGAAGCAAGGTATACACAATTGTTTATCAGCTGCAGCCTGACTTAGTTACAATTATGTAAAAGTAAGTACAAGGCGATCCGACTAATATGACGATGCCAAACGGCAAAATATAAAGTAAGTAACAAAACGAGCGGGGAAGTAAGGAGCCCACTCGAGTCCTCCTGTGATCATTCCTCTAGTATTGACCATCTTGGAGGTGGAAGTAAGCTGAGTCCTCGAGAACCGGCTCTAAATCTGGTCATGCAAAACCAGAGAGGTTAGACCTCTAATAGCAAGTACCGCAAGGAAGCACGATATGAGGAATTAGAACCAGCAATAAGAGAATATGATATATAGATCTGTAAGCCCCTAAATTTCAAAATAATATTTTAATAATACTAAATAGCTTTTATATATGTAAAATGAATTAATATAATTATTAGGAATTTTTCTAGAATTTTTAAATAATTTTTAATAATTTTTAAGTCAAAATATATCATGTTGTAATTATTTAAATTATTTTAATATCACTTTGTAATAGTTTTAATTGTTATTATATCAGTTTACAAATTAGTGAATTGTTTTAATTGTGATTTGCAAATAATAATTTGCAACTGTTAGGCTTAGGGGTATTTTTCAAAACCCCAAAATTGGGGGACTTTTCTGTAAAACCTTCATCACCTGCCCCCGACGACTGGCCAGCTGCCCCGACGACCGCTTTCTCCGCCTTTCCCGACCGACCTAGCCCATTTCAACCGACCAACCCCCTCTATAAGTACTCCCCGACCTCGAAACCCTAATCCTAGACTAATTTCCGACCACCCAGACCCTTCTTCCCCGACGAGAACACAAATCCTAACCCTAACTCCGGCGACCCACAACGCCACCTCCACAGCCGACGTCGACGCTTGCGACCACCACCACTCGACGCGTCTCGTCGAGACGAGTGCATTGCCACCCAAGCGCCATGCCGACGATGCCTCCTCCGCCCTGTCGCCGCACCAACAGCCCGCTCGACTTGGACACGTACGTGTCAGTTCTGTTTCGTGTCGAGTTTGTGTCTCGTACACACCTATGTGACTCGCCAGGACACGAGCAACGTGATGGTAAGTCAGGACACGGCTGACTTGGGTCGTGCGTGTCGTGCATAACGCGGACACGAGACTCGTGTGTCTTTGTGTCCTTAATTGTCAAGACACAAAGACTAAGGGTTAACGGGTTTAGATTCGTGCTATCGGGTTTAAACCCATTAACTTAACTTTAAACTAAAACTAACCCGAACCTATTTCCTAACACATGATTCGGGCTGACCCCCTGGCCAGCCCGACCGCGCCCAAAACCCGACCCCTTTGCCTGACCCGAGATCGAGCCCCCTTTTGGTTTGTTGTTTTGTTTTTTTTTTATTTTGTTTTGTTTATTTTATTTTTTATTATATATATATATATATATTTTTTATACATATATATATATATATATATATATATATATATATATATGTATATATGTATATATATGTATATGTATTTATGTATATATATATATATTATTATATATATACTGTTATATATGTATGTATACAGTATTTATATATATATATATATATATATATATATATATATATATATATTATATTTAGTATTCTTTTATATATATATATATATATATATATATATATATATATATATATATATATATATATATATAATTATTATATGTATATATATCCATTATATATATATATATATATATATATATATATATATATATATATATATATATATATATATATATATATATATATATATATATATATATATATATATATATATATATATATATATATATATATATAATTATTATATGTATATATATCCAGTCAGAAAGTCGTATTGCACCACTAGTGTCTTAGTGTTTAACTTAGTTTAAAAACTAAGTTTATGTGTTATTTCTACAGTGACGAGTCACCAGGCATCTATAGCATTTCTATCACTGCCTTGCTTTGCTAAAGGCAAGTACTTCTACAAACTTTACATACTGTTACAACAATGAACTGCGAATCCAACCATGTTAAATGCTGATCCTTGGGGTAGCAAGTTAAATCTTCACATGTTGTATTTACTTTCAGTCACTACCATGCTTAGAACAGTCTTTATATATCTCTCACATGATTAGAATCTGGGTTATGGGGAAACTGATAGTAGAGTACATGATCATGCTCCATTCTCCGTACGTATGTACCGAGCAAAGTTTTATTTTATATGATTACTGCACCGTAGGCTTTATCTCAAAGCGGATTTGTGCGTATGTACATCTATTGCCTTATCACTTGTATGAAAGTATATTTCATTATGTGCCCCTGTACATTGTATACCTATTGACGATCACGTACCTGCTACAGTTTTAAACATTACATATACATCTGTCTATATGACATATGTGTCCTTGCCATGATAGATTATGAGATGCCATGATTCCAGTTTATTCCTCTTATGTTCATTTCATGTTTCGTATATTAGTTTGCTAGAAATAGTACTTGCTTCCGTCCTGACAGGATAACGTTGTAGGTATACTTACAGAGGAGGAGTTGCTCTGTGACTCATATTATGGAGTTACTGCCGAGGACCAGGCTTTGTCTTACGAGGATGTACCAGCGGAAAAACTCGTCTAGTTGTATATTTACATTTTGGACTTTTGAGAGTAGTCATGTATTAGACTATGTATTTTGTGACTGGACCAGTATTCAGCTTTACATTTCGGACTTGTACTTGGACTTACTATTATATGAGATGACTTTTGTGTTTGGAGCATTTATGACTCTTTATTACATATAGAACTGTTAGCACATTTTAGTCTTACCTTCATATCTTTGGAACAGCTTACTACGCTTTATCTCAAGCGTAGGATGGACATGACTCGGCTCGGCCCAACAATTTGGGTAGCAGATCGTGACAAGATCTCTGCTTGCTACTGGGATTCACATAACATCACGACACTTCGAACCAACTTCCTAACCAAACAAGGACAGAAGTTGGCCCGTCATATCCTGACATTCTGATCATCTCAGTTAGTTAACAGAGTAGGTACAGTACACAAACAAGTCAACTTAAACGGCCATGCAACTACTACGGCTTGCTACGGTGAGTTCCAAGTTATCCTAGAATTATGCAATAAGGATTCCTCAGTTCTTACTATGTGCAAGCAAGGCTAGTCTATCCAATCAATCAATTGCGCCAATCGTGAATTAGACGAGTCCCAACGGGACGCTCGTCATCAATATACAATATACAATAAATAATATAAGCAGATACCGCTCCTTGCCCGTGTGACAGATTTGCAGTATCTGTGGGAACCAGCCGGCCTGTCGGGCACTTAATAGTCCCAAAGAGGGCTGCCATGTAAGAACTCGAGAATCCATTTTTCTCCATGCAATCATTATTTTATTTAACTTAATAGCCTCTATGTTAAGTGAAATCCTATGTCGTGGATCATGGTCATTCAGAATGAGTACTTTCGTACGGGGTACGATATGCACAACTCTATAACGATACCCGAGCGGTTAGGTTATAGGTTTTACATAGCGTAATGTAACAATCAAAACTAACTACGGAATAATCATACCTTGACCATAAAGTACACATGCTGCTTTTGTAAAATAAATAAATCAATTATAGCCTGCATGTATCTATATGCCAATATTCGGGATTGGCCAATCGATTGCAATAGTTCATAGTTAATATGAACGTGTCTTATTCATTTAATTTAAATAAGACGACTAGCCAGTCTCTTAGTTCCAACTAGGAACACATGATCAATTTTTAATCAAGATAACAATCAATGTTAATTTAATGTCAAGATAACGATTAATGTTAATAAATGCCAAGACAATCAATCAATGTAAATAAATGTCAACTCGGAACAGAATCAGCCAAAAGTCATTATGGCTAGCATTCATGCGGCTGGGAAATTATTGGTTCATGCGCCTGAACAGTATCGAGCTTATGCGGTCGAGAATTAAATGGTTCATGCGGCTGGTTTCGAGTCTCATGCGGCTAGAAGAAGACAGGGCTCATGCGGCATGCGGCTTGATGACACACGGCCAGGGAAGACTGGGCTTATGCGGCTAAGGGCAACGTGCACTTATGCGGCTGAGAATTGACAACCTATATGCGGCTTGGGAGTTGAGCCTTATGCGGTGAGAAGATCATGTACTCATGCGGCTCCGAGATGAGCTTCATGTGGCGGAAAGGTCATGCGGCTGAAAGTCTTGTCGCATGAAAGAGTCATGCAGACAGTGTTAGGTCATATGCGGCCAGATAGGCTCGGGTCCTTATGCGGCCAGGATGTAATGCTCATGCGGCTAAAATGGACGGGGCGTATGCGGCCGGAAAGCATCAAGCTTATGCGGCCAGAATACATGCGGCCAGGCACTCCATGCGGCCAGACATTCCATGCGACCGAAATACTTCATGCGGCCGAACACTTCATGCGGCCGAAATACTTCATGCGGCCGAACACTTCATGCGGCCGAAGTACTTCATGCGGCCGCACACTTCATGCGGCCGAAGTACTTCATGCGGCCGAACACTTCAGAGTTCATGCGGCTAGAGAAGACTTGCCGCATGAAAACTCATGCGGTCAAGCACTGTTCTTCTTCTCCATTTTCTGAGAAGAAGAACCATAGGAAGTCATTGCTTCCAAGCTCCCTAAATTCTTCATTCCAAGCCCAAATCTGGACTTCCATGGGTCAAAATAGGGTAAAACAAAATTCTCTACAACATGGAACCATCAAAACTTGAAGAATAACAAAGTTACTAGATCAAAACCTAAGAAATCCGAAAATATATTAAACTTAGATCTACATGAAATGAGCCATGGAAATTAAAATGCTAAGTACTAAAGTATCTAAGAATCTTGAGAGGAAGACAATGGAACAACAAAAATGGAAATCCATCAAGAAGCAAGTTGGCACTTGCTTATGCGGCTGGGTAGGTGGGGAGGGGGAAAGAGTTTATGAGGAAGAAGAAGAGTAATGGTGAAGTAATAAAGAGAGAAAAGGAATAGGGATTTAAATGAAGGGATGGTGGTAGGTGGAGAGTTGGGTTCATGTTGAAACATCCAAGGCCGAAAAATAAACCAACTCGGGCCGAACCCAAAAGCAAAGCAGAAAGTAAAATACAGAAAAATAATTAGCGAGAAATTAAAGAAATTTAAATACAGAACAATACATGATAAATATTAAATAAATACATTCAAGCAGTACATGTATTTAAAATACGTATTCTGGGAACGAGAAGTGACATCTCTACCCTCCTTTAGAAAAATTTTGTCATCGGAATTTCAAATCCAAGCAGGATAGAAACATCGGAGCTAAACTAATCTAAGTACAAGCAATTAGAGCAAGCAATCCCTTTTTACAATGATAATAACAAGTAACATATCTATGTTTAACTATCGACGACACCAAGCAATTCTACTCATAAGGTGACAAGCATGAGGAGTTAAGACAATCAAGGTATACAGAAAGAGATATACCTTGTGAGTCAAACAGGTACGGATACCGTGATCGGATGTCATCCTCATGTTTCCATGTTGACTCCCCTAAAGGGTGATGACCCCAAGCAACCCGGACAAGGCTAATTGTACGGTTCTTGAGTATCTTCTCTCTTCAGTCCAAAATGGACACAGGCTGTTCCTCGTAAGACAGGTTGGTACCAACAAACAACTCAGAATGATCAAGGATATGGCTTGGGTCTGATATATACCTGCGTAACTGAGACACATAAAATACGTCATGCACCTCTCGTAACGAAGGTGGAAGGGATAAACGATAAGCAACATCGCCTATCCTATCAAGGATAGCAAATGGGCCCACGTATCGCGGACTCAATTTCCTGCGAACGCCAAATCTAATGACCCCACGGGTAGGTGAGATCCGCAAGAACACATGGTCCCCAACAGAAAACTCTAGCGGCCTACGATGTTGGTCCGCCCAATGACGATGCCGATCTTGCGTAACTCGAAGTCGCTCTCTAATTCCCTTAACCACTTTAACTGTCTAGACAATCATTTCTGGGCCTAGCATCTTCCTCTCCCCGATATCATCCCATGCTAGTGGCGACCTACACTTCTTACCATATAGTGCTTCAAATGGTGCCATCTGGATACTAGCTTGATAACTGTTGTTGTATGATAACTCGACTAAGTGTAGGTGGCCCTCCCAAGACCCTCCAAAATCTAAGGTGCAAGTTCGCAACATATCTTCTAAAGTCTGAATTGTTCTTTCTGATTGCCCGTCCATCTGTGGATGGTAAGCTGTTCTAAATCTTAACTTGGTACCCAGACTATGATGTAAGCTCTTCCAAAAATGTGATGTAAAGCGGATGTCTCTGTCTGACACAATACTGACAGGGACTCCATGCTGCATATACAACTCTGCCAACTTTTTTGTAGATTGTCGTACTCTGAAAGGAAGAAAGTGTGCCACCTTTGTAAGCTGATCTACTATCACCCAAATAGCATCTTTACCACTTGGTGATCTCGATAAACCGGTCACAAAGTCCATTGTAATATGTTTCTATTTCCATTCCGAAATAGGAAGCGGTTGCAATTACCCAGCTGGCCTCTGCTGTTCTACCTTCACTTACTGACATACCAAGCAACGGGAAATAAATCTAGCTATCTCCCTCTTCATCCCGTTCCACCAGAAGTGCTGCTTGATATCTTGGTACATCTTGGTCCCTCCAGGGTGTATAGAATACTGAGAACTGTGAGCTTCTGCCATAACCTCCTGTCTGATATCTCCACTAGGCACACATAGACGTGATCTAAACCTAAGTGTACCATATTTATGAATTCTCATCTCCTTGCTGAGTCCTGACTCACATTCTGCCCTAAGCTTCTGAATCCTTGGGTCCTGTGCCTGAGCTGCCTTGATCCTGTCTACCAAGTCAGATTGAACTTGTAGACTTGTTAGAACCCCTACATCACTAGGAAGTATAACCTCGATGCCCATCTCCTGAAGGTCTTCTAAGATGCTTTTGTGTTGTCAACATAAATGCGCCGCCTCTCCTGCTAAGAGCGCCTGCTACTACATTAGCCTTGCCTGGATGATACTGAAGCTCCACGTCGTAATCCTTGATCAACTCCAACCATCTTCTCTGCCTCATGTTCAGTTCCTTCTGAGTAAAGATGTACTTCAGACTTTTATGGTCTGTGTACATGTCCACTCGATCACCATATAAGTAACGTCTCCATAGCTTCAAAGCAAATACTACTGCCGCCAACTCCAAATCATGAGTTGGATAATTCTTCTCGTGGTCTCGAAGTTGCCTAGATGTATATGCTATCACCTTCCCATGTTGCATAAAGACACATCCAAGTCCTCTTCCTGACGCATCACAATAAACGGTAAAACCTCCGGGTCCAACTGGCAATGTAAGAATAGGCGCTGATATAAACTTCTGCTTCAAGTTCTCAAATGATGCCTGATATTCTGCCGACCAGACGAATGGTATATTCTTTCGTGTCAAGCGGGTCATGGGTGCTGAAAGTCTTGCAAAGTCTGCTACGAATCTCCTGTAATATCCTGCCAATCTCAAGAAACTCCGCACATCTGCTACGGTCTTGGGTATTGGCCAACTCTCTACTGCTTCTACCTTCTTGGGATCCACTGCTACTCCAGAACTCACACTTGCTGAGCTTGGCATACAACTGGTTCTCTCTTGATGTGACCCAAGAATGAAATGTGATCCGTCCAGAACTCACACTTGCTGAGCTTGGCATACAACTAGTTCTCTCTCAGAACCTGTAACACTTTTCTGAGGTGGTCTTCATGCTCCTCTTCACTAGCAGAGTATACGAGAATGTCGTCAAGAAACACAACGACAAACTGATCTAAGTACGGCATAAAGATGCGGTTCATCAAATCCATAAATATTGTTGGAGCATTGGTCAAACCAAACGGCATTACCAAGAATTTATAATGCCCATACTTCGACCTGAATGCTGTCTTGGGAATATCCTCCTTCAGAACCCTTACTTGATGATACCCTGAACGAATATCCTCCTTCAGAACCCTTACTTCAAACAAGTCGTCGATCCTGGGTAGTGGGTACTTGTTCTTTACTGTTGCCGTGTTAAGCTTCCTGTAATCGATGCACAATCTGGATGACCCATCCTTCTTCCCCACAAGTACCACTGGTGCTGCCCATGACGATATGCTAGCTTGGATGAACTTTTTCTCCTTCAGTTTCTCTATGTGCTGATGTACCTTGGCCTGCTCTGAATTCGCCATTCTGTAAACTCGATCTGATATCGGTTTAGTTCTAGGTGCCAATTCTATACTGAACTCAATATCCCTAACCGGTAGTAGACCTGGAAGTTCTTCTGAAATACGTCTAGAAACTCTTCAACTACCTTCGGAACCTGAACTTCTTCCATTGCCGTTACTACCCCTTGCACTTGGTGAGTTGCCATTGTTCTGACTAAGGTGAATCTCTTTATGCCTGGAATATCAAAAGATACACTCCCTCTACGACAATCTATTGTCGCATGACTGTCTTTCAGCCAGTCCATGCCTAAGATAACGTCGAAATTTCCAATAGGAAATTCTATCAACCGGGAGGGTAAGGAATGCTCGCAAACTACAACGCTACATGCTAGAATAACTCTACTAACTCCTAAGAGCCCATTACCAGTGAGTATATTTAACCTCTCTGGCAATGCCTCAAATTCCATTCCTAGCCATGTTGCAAATTGTGCAGATATAAATGAGTGTGATGCTCCCGAATCAAATAATGCTACTGCGGGATATGAGGCGACGAGAATGTTACCTGCCACAACATCTTTCGATGCTAATGCCTCTTCCAAGGACAGAGTGAATGCCTGTCCTCGACCTCCTTGTTGGTTCCCATGTTGCGGCCTAGCCTGGTGCTGCTGCTGGCCCCTGCCTTGATGATACTGGGGTGGTCTATGCTGGTGTTGCTGTATCGGCGGTCCCTGCTGTCGAAACATTTGAGCTTGTGACATGAACGGGCGCTGTGCTAACGGTCTCACTGCCACCGCTGGTCCTCGATACTGGCCTGCCCCTGGTGCTGGCAGAGCAGAAAATTGTTGCACTGGTCCTCCTGACCTCGAATTCATGGGACAGGTGGTAACCCGATGATCTGGACTTCCACATATCAAACGCAGTCCGTTCAATGTCCGACACACATCTCTAGTGTGCCCTACCTTTCAACAATAAGTGCAGCCCATCGGGGGTTGCTAGTTCTTCCTCTGTTGCTGTTGTTGCTGCTGCTGCTTTGGTGGTGCTGGCCCTCGCATTGCCACATCGTGAATACGAATGCCAAGGGACGGTACTGTTGTTCGGGGCGCTACTCCCCCTCCTCCTTCAATCTGACTGTGGGATCTCTTCTGGCCCCCAGTCCTTGTCGTGATCCTCTGAATGGTGATCTCATGCTTTCGTGTTGCCGTCAATACTTTGTCAAAAGTATGATAATTGTGCCCCTCTATCAATTGTAAGAGCTCAAGATGAAACCTTTGCTGGAACCTCATAGCCCTCTGGCTCTCCGTTGCTACCATCTCTGGGACGAACCTACTCAATCTGCAGAACTCTGCTGCATAAGCATCTACCGTCTTGCCGGCCTGCTTGAGGTTGATAAACTTCTGTTGTAGCTCAAGCTGCACTACAACTCCATAGTACTTGGTCTTGAACCTTGCAGTAAAATCGTCCCAAGCAACAGGACGTCTGATGCCCACTTCCTCTGATTCCCACCAATCGCGTACGAGATCCTGAAGTAACAACTTTACCTGATCCACACGTTCTTCTGCCGGCACCTTAGCGGCTGTCAAAATGGCCTCAATATCCTTAAGCCATGCATCTGCTGAGATGGCATCTTCCGTGCCCTCGAAACGGCGGAGGTTGTACTTACAAAATCTGGTTGATGCTCCTGAATCTGTCCTCGCCCCTCTTTCCAAAGCCGTCTGCAATCCTTCTGTTTGCAAAAACAAAAAGTCTTTATTTTACAAACTTTAAAGAATAGTACAAAAGTACAATGAATTCTGGAAAAGTACAACTTTAGAAATCCGATCTGAAGACTATCACTTTATCCTTTGGACTATGTGAACTTTGAAGACGATAGCCTCTGAAGAATGCAGCAGCACTTGGACAAGAACTCCTGATCTCTGATGATCTCGAAAATGATCTGATCCCCCTAATAAAGAACTTAAAACTCTATTTATAGAGTTCTAGAAATAACTGTTTTGTAGTTATTCTGGATTGTGCACAATGGACTGCGCCAGTGACAGACTGCGCAGGCTGTAAACTGCGCTGGCCTTTGGACAGTTGCTCGATCATGGGCTAACTGTATTTAGATGTATGACATTGTTTGATTAAAATACGCTTGGTAGTGTACAGGCGGTTGCCACGTGGCGAGCAATTGATGGCATGTAAGCCACGTAATAAATGTCAGTTATCTTCAAAAAAAACTTGATGGATCGTGCCACTTGAATAGCGCTAGCTTCAGACTGCGCTCAGCTCTGGTCAAATGGATTGCGTTAGGATTTGGATAGCTGGACCGCGCTAGGATTTTGACAGCTGGATCGCGCTAGGATTTGGACAACTATCCTAGAATGCGACACGACACAGGAAACGAGCAGACTCCTCGTTTTTCGGGCTGTCAGGCTGTCAGTAGATTTGATTTTCTTGTCAAGTAATGATGGCTTTGCCATATCAGCATAGCGTGCTCAGGCATTGGCGCGGTTCAGTCTGGCGTGGTTGATTTTTGGCGCTGTTCATGTTTAGCGCTGTTCATTGATGGTGTGCAGTTTGGGCTTCTGTGCACTATTTGATGGGTGCAACTTGATTTTTTAGGACTTACAAGACCCCCTTCAAAGTTTTCAAAATTTGAAAATATTCAAAGTTTCGAAATACTTTGAATTCCAAATTTAAAATCAAGTTGCGCTTAGGCATGCGCGTTTTGAGGAATTAGTTCCGATTTTCTTGGCACAATCGGAGGTGACTGTTGGGTTCCTGTGAGAAACTATAAATAGTTTCTTCCTTCGTTCTTTTAAGCTTTACTTGCTTTTGAATCTCCGAGAGAAAAACTCCTTCGAGCATTTGAGCATTTGTGATTCTCCTACTTCAACTTCTTCTTCCTTCTCTCGTCGTCGACACCCATGGTGCCTAAACGATCGGCCGCTGAGAAGGGTAAAGGCCCTGCCGAACCTTCAACTCGTGCTGCACCGCGAGTGTCTCGCCATGAGACATGCCACCCCGCTCTTCAAGGTGAAGATGGACAATGATTGAAACCCCTTTTTAGGGTTTTTGATGATTTCGAACCTTCATGCCTCTCTCTTTTTAGAGATTGATGGTATTTTCAACCACTTACGCCATCCTGTTTAGGGTTTTGGCTACATATACAACAATTTTTATTTTTATGAAAACTGTGTCTTGGCTCTAATTGCGCAATCGGTTGGAAAGCGCTGAGAGTGTTTAGCGCAATCTTTCGATTTGTGCACCAAGACGTCACTGGCGCAATCTGATGTTTTGCGTAACTAGGCTGTGCTGGCGCAATCGGATAGATTGTGCACGCAGCGCAATCGGATGAATTGTATATGTAATTCATTCAAAAACTTTAATTTCTTTTGCACATACTGATGCTTGTCTCTTCATCAATACAGTTAACCTCAGAGAAGACCCAAACTATGAAGTTCTTGCCGGAACTCTGTCCGAGTCAGAGTTCAAGGAAGATCTTTCGCATGTCTCCTTTCCTCAGTACGCTTTGCCTTCATCTCGACAGGCTGTCTTGATTGCACAAGATAATGAGACTTTATTATGTCTGATGAACGGGCAACCTCTACAGACTGCTGATACTGTCACACACAAGAAACCCCTATTTTTTGTTCGGTGAAGCTTTTGATAAGAATTCGCAGCCGAGGCCTCGTATGGAGGAGAGAATCTTCCAAAGGGGCGAGAAAACAATATATCTAACAGAGATCTCAAGATGTCTTCCTCTGTTCAGATACGCTTTTGCGAGTTATCCCAGAAAGATGGAGTGGGACATAACTCCACTGCAACAGGCCCGAGTGGGCAACATCTATGTCAAGAAAGGGCCAGAAAATAAAGATGTATTCTACAGCTCTTCTGAATGACATACTTCTTTGCTCCGAGGACTAAAACCCGATTGCATCCCACAGGAGGATTCTTCTCTGTTGTTGCTAGTGAGGACCCCAATATTTGCAAATAAGTTTGCAAAAGCGGAAGGGAGATATCCAGACCATGTCCTGCGGTTGACAGGTCTTGTTAACCCAGAGAATAAAAGATGGAGTTGTGTGGCCAATTGGATATTGGTCCAGTTTGAGAGTCAGCTCAATATAGTAGCGTCTACTGCTGGAGAAAAAAAAAAAGGTTGCTGATTTGAAGACAGAGTTCGCCCGGCTTCAAGAGGAGTTGAGAGTCATTCAACTTGCTATTGATGAAGAGACCACACAGCACCAGGCCGCAGTTCAGCAACTGGATGTTCTGACCCATGAGAAAAATAAATTCGTCAAGTTTCATCAAGATGAAATTGCTCGCCGATTAGTCACCTTGCCAACATTCGATGCTGAATCTGGAATGGCAGAGGCTAGAAGACGAGTGCTGGATTCTCGTGATGAACGGCTCCAAACTTTGAAGCAGCAGATTGCTGATCTTATGATCCCTCCGGCTGAATGAAAGAAAATTTTCTGTATTTTCTTCTTTGCAGTATGTCTTTTAGTAATATCTTTCACCTTTATCAATGAATCAATGAAAAGACATTATTTTGTGGCTCTATTATTTGTTGCATATCCTGTTACGGATATAAATAATAGCGATAGAAAATATATTCAGAGGTTCAGGACATGATATATTTTTTGATTTAGAAAATAATTATATTCCTTATATCTGCTCAGAGGTAATGTGGACATGGCAGAATATAATTTTTTGAATATCATTATTTCGATAGACAACTTAATCAGAGGTAATCAATACGTAAAAAGTTGCTGATATGGATGAACGGATGAGTCGTCAAAATGAATGAATGAAATGAATCATCGGGATGAACGGATGAACCGTCAATTGGATGGAGTGAACGGGTGAACCAAAATAGGATGAACGGGTGAACCATCGGATGAATGGAATGAACGGATGAACCGTCGTAATAAATGAGTGAATGTTGTGAAGAACACGTCGCTTCGGTTCTCGTAATAGACTATCTCAAGAATCTTTATCTATAAATAGAACAGAAATTCAGATGGAATGATCAGTTTCAATTTTTTACACAAAATATCATCTGAAGATGCATCCAAGAAGGCTGAGATCGTCCCAAAGGTCGAAGAAGCCGCTGAGGAACGTCCAGCCGAGTCAACCCAGCCAAAGCAGACGGAGGCGGGCGAAGGTTCGTCTGCACCCAAGCCGCCACAGGATATTTTGGCCTTCCTAGTTGAGCCAGGGAAGACTGAAGAAGAGGAGGCTATGAGGATGGCCGCTTGCGTATTTCTAGTGAAATCGAACAAGGATGTGGTCAGCTCCTTTGCTGACTATATTTTTGAAAAGGACGACAGTGGTCCTCGTCCTGTCTTTAAAAAGGACGATAGTGATCCTCGTCCTTGATATCATGTAATATCGTTTATGATGAAATAAAAAAGAAAATTTATGAATTGTCTTGTCACATTTACAAGAAATCTCTTTTGCATTTATACATAGTATTTTTTAAGGAATTTGCCATTGATAGGCATCATCGCAACTCGAACGTCCAACTTTGTGAGTTGATAGGCTCCATTAGAGAAAACTTTGCTCACGATATAAGGCCCTTCCCATTTTGCGTCAAACTTGTCTTTGCTCATATGAGTCATAGTCATAGGACGTCTGACTGTTAGAACAAATTCTCCTTTCTGAAAGGCTCTGACTTTAACTTTGCGGTTAAAAGCCTTCGAGATGCGGGCTTGATACAATTCAATATGTTGTTGAGCCAATAGTCGCTTCTCGTCGAGCGCCTCCAATTTTTGAAGTCGAAGAAGATCATTATTCTCTGTAGTTAGTTCGTTAGCGATGGCAATTCTCAAAGATGGAATTTGAAGTTCCAGGGGTAGAACTGCTTCACAACTGTACACCAGAGAGAAGGGTGTACAGCCTGTGGGGTTGCGGACCGTAGTACGGTAGGCCCATAGACATTCTCCGAGCTTTTTACTCCAGTTTTGTTTGTTAGTAGACACAAACTTCTTAAGGAGTTTGATGATAGTCTTGTTGAAGGCTTCAGCCGAGCCAATAGCAGCAGGGTTGTAAGCTGTCGAGGCGACATTGTCAATCCGATGATCGTCACAGAACCTGGTGAACTTTTGACCGATGAACTGAGGTCCATTATCGTGAATGATTCGTCGAGGTACACCAAATCTGTAAATGACATGGTGTTTGACGAAGTTGATGACGCTGTTGGTTTTGACTTCAGCCAAAGGTATAGCTTCGGCCCACTTGGAGAAATAATCCGTTATTGCTAGAATAAACCGATGTCACTTAGAAAAATGAGGATTGATGGGACCTATAATATCCATGCCCCAAGCTTCAAAAGGCCAGAAAGTAACAGTCGGATGAAAGAATTTTGACGGTTGATGGATGAAATCTGCATGGATTTGACAGGCTCGACATTTTCTTGCATATTCGATGGCATCAGATACCATAGAGGGCCAATAGTAACCCATTCGTCGGATACGATCCTGTAACTTGGGGCCGGGTTGATGTGCTCCGCAGACACCGTCATGAGCTTCACGCAATACCTGCTTCGCTTCATCCCCAGTAAGACAACGTAAGAGTAGGCCGTCATAAGTCCGTCGGTAGAGAGTCTTGGTGGTCTGATTGTAGTAGAATCGTAGAGATCGTCGACGAATACTCGTAGCCTCCTTAGGATCTTCAGGAAGTATGTCATGAACTACGAAGTCAATGAAAGGAGCCCTCCAATCTTCATTGATAACATTGACTTCGGTGAAGTTACTGAACTCAATGTTGCGATTGTTTTCAATGCAGAACAACTCTCTGTTGGAAACAACAACCACTTGTTGTCTTTTGACGGGAATTGCTAAGACTGCCGCGAGATTAGCTAAAGCATCTGCCTCAGTGTTGCAAGCTCGTCGGACATATTCAATAAAGAAAGCCTTGAATGATGTAGCCATGTAAATTGCTGCTTCATGATAGAGCACTAGATCTTGATGGCGCACTTCGTATGTTCCTCTAACATGATTGACAACCAGTTTAGAATCACAATAGACTTCAAGATATTCGACTTCCAACTGTTTAGCTAACTGGAGTCAAATAAGCAAGGTATTGTATTCAGCCACATTGTTAGAACACGGCTGGTCTAAGGAATAAGCTCTTTGGATAGCTAATCCTTCTGGAGAGACTAGAACAATTCCAACTCCTACGACAATGGTCCCATTTGGTCCGATCCGGGATGCTCCGTCGAAGAACAGACGCCAGGTTGGAAATTCTTCAGAGAACATGTTTGATTCCAATGTTTCGTCTGGAATTTCGTCATAAAGCTTAGATGTCTCCGGAACATGATGTGCTGCTAAAAAGTCAGCCAGTGCTTGACCCTTAATAGACTTTTACGGAACATAAACCATGTCGTATTGGGCTAACAAAATGGCCCATGTAGCCAGTCGAGCATTGAGTGTGCTGGGCTTCTTCATCAGTACCCGAAGAGGAGTAACTCGAGAAATAACGTGAATGGTTTGGCCAATGATATAATGTCGAGTCTTTTGAACAGTGAACATAAGAGCTAGGCATTCTTTCTCAACCGGACTATAACGGTGTTCACCAATCATAGTACGACTAAGATAGTAGATGGCTTGTTCATGGCCTTCTTTGTTCTTCTGGGCAAGTAAAGCATCCAACGAATGATCCATAGCACGGACATACATTAAGAATGGTATGCCTAAGATTGGTGGCACCAAGACTGGTGTGTTCATCAGATACCGCTTTATACCATCAAATGCTCGTTGACATTCTTCGGTCAAAACGAAAGATACATCCTTCTTCATTAACTGAGTAAACGGTCTGCAGCATCCAGATAGATTTGAAATGAACCTCCTGATGTACGCAAGTCGACATTGGAATCCTCGTAGCTTTTTTAAGTTGCGTGGAGGACGCATCTCTTGAATGGCTTTGATCTTCTCAGGATCCACGTGTATACCTTTAGAGGTAATGACGAAGCAGATAAATTTACCACTAGAGACACCCAAGAATGACTTGGTGGGATTTATTTTTAATTGATGTTGGCGTATTAGATTGAAGATAGTTCTTAAATCTTGGATGTGATCTTCTTTTAGACGACTCTTGACAGCAATATCGTAGACATAGCATTCGACAGTCTTGCACAGATGATCTTGAAAGATGGTACTCATAGCTCGTTGGTAAGTTGCACCAGCGTTCTTGAGAACAAATGGCATCACAGTGTAGCAGTAGACTCCGTGAGGAGTGCGAAAAGAGGTACGTTTTTCATCTTCAGGGTTCATCCGAATCTGATTGTATCTAGAGAATCCATCCATGAAGGATATCCTTTCGAACCCACAAGTGTGATCGATCATGACATCTGTAATAGGGAGAGAAAACTCGTCCTTTGGACAAGCTTCATTAAGATCTCGAAAGTCGATGCAAACTCGAACTTTGCCAGTCTTCTTCAAGACTGGAACAACGTTGGCTACCCAATCAGGATGTTGTTCTTCTCGAATAAAGCCACAAGCTATGAGCTTTTTGACTTCATCATCAATTGTATCCATTATTTCTGGCTTGAATTGCCTTTGCTGCTGTTTGACTGGCTTTGTATTAGGCAAAATATTCAGTTTATGAGTAGCAACTTTGGGATCTAAACCTGGCATGTCTTCATAACTCCAAGCAAAGACATCAATGTATTCTCGAATAAGAAGAATTAATTCTTGCCTATCCGCCTCTGGGAGATTTTTGCTGATGAATATTGGACGAGGTGACCCGTTTTCTCCTGCATCAATTTGAACCAATTGATCTTCGGTAGGAGGTTCCCGTTGTTCGAATCGGAGTTTCCATTTGGTATCCATTCATTGAACCCAAGGATCTGTTTCGGGATTTTCTTCGATATCCTCGTCATAGCCTTCTGAGAGTTCAGCGGAGACCATGTTAGAAGATACGATCAATCGATGAACTTGACCAATGCTGGTGTCAGAATCCCATGATCTGGAATCAGAAGAGTTAGAGCGCTCCTCATTATCGGATTCGGAGACTTCTGGGGATAAGACTGGAGGTAAAGTATATCCGAGACCTCTTTTCGTCCTGCTGTAGTACATTTCTGATTTTCCTTTCGAAACAACTGTACGGATAGGAGTTCGTCTACCCTTACCATAATTGAGGCCATTCTTGAAGTCATAACTCATCTTCCGGATGATGTCTTTTGATTGTTGACTATAACGACGAAGTTGGAGATGTCCCATATCGTTACTTTTGCTATCATCTATATAGCTGAATTTTTTGTTCTGGCCCTTTACTAAAAAGTATTGGACTCTCGTCTCTCTTTCGAGAAGGGACAACAAAATATGAATCATCTGGATGTTCAAATAAGACCTCTGTCTGAAGGGATTGTACGACCCCTATTGTAAATGACTGAAAGCTATCTAGCATATCCAAATAGCATTTAGTATGATAAATGACATCAATATTCTGGAAAGTAGATGCTTTTTCATTGATTTGTACATCCGTATTTAAAACAAGACCTTTAGCCTTAGTAGGCTTGGTCAGATCGATTACAAGGGGAGGGAAAGAAGAGCAAGGAGGATTAGACTTGTCATGACGAAGGTTGATAACAAGCGGCTCAGAGGAGGTGAGCTCCCTTTTATCCTTGTTACGACGGAGGTCGATAACAAGTGGCTCAGAAGAGACGAGCTCCCTTTTATCCTTGTTACGACAGAGGTCGATAACAAGTGGCTCTGAAGAGGTGAGCTCCCTTTGATCTTGATTATCCCCAGTTGATTGCTTCCGGGCCGGCAGGTGAATAGCCAGTGGTTTGGAGGATTGAGGATTAGAGACACGCCCTTTAACAGGTATGATGAGAGTGTTATTGGGCAATGCTTCTTGTTCTTCCTCAACATCCATGGCCAGTACTACCTTCATAAACTTTTCTTTGTACATGCGAGCGTCGTTGCAATATGCTTCAACGCCTTTAAAAGGGTAGAGATCCGCAACTTCTTTTTGGACCTCTCCTTTATCATCAACGTACTTGAAGCATTGATGAAGAGTAGAAGGAACAATGTTGTGTTCATGAAGGAATGGTCTCCCCAGAAGATCATTGTAAGAGCAACCATGGTTATCTATAATGTGGAAGGTTACCTTCGTACGAAGATTGCCAATTTGGAATTTTAGGCGCATCTTGCCTAAAGATTCACTCCTTCCCTGGTTGAATCCCAGGATGGTGGTGATAGTGCCAGAGAGGCTATGCACTGGAATCTTTAGAGCATCCAACATCGTCTTCGGCATGATGCTGAGTGCTGACCCTGGATATATCAGAATACGGTCGACTTTCATGGTGTCGACATATCCTGTAAAGTAGAGAGGACGGTCATGTCGATTGTCTTCCATCAGTATGTCATCTTGTGTGAAGGTAATGTTTGGAATTAATTCCAGCATACTGTGACAGTGGAGACAAGAGACAGGTTCTGATTAAGGTTTCTTGAGAAGAGTTAGGCAAGTTTCTGCCTGCATCAAAGCTTCACTCAGTGTTTCTCGAGTCTCTTTAGAGAGGCGTAAGAGCTCAAAGATGGACAGCCTGGCCGGTGTATTGGCCAATTGAGCCAATATGTCAAAGTTGTACGGCTTCTCAAGTCCAGAAGGGAAATACTTCTTCAAAACTTTGTCGAAGCGAACTTGTTGTTTGCCTTTGTCGGCTGCTGCCGGTTTAGGAGGAGTTGGTTCCACAACTGGTAATAATGTAGAAGGGATGTCCTCCGTAGAGACAGGCTGTACTGGAACTACCTCAGAAGATGAAGCAGGATTCTCCTGAGTTTCGGGATGCTCCTGTAGATAGGTTTTCCCTGACCTAGTGCCCAATAGGATCTCTTCTTCCACTATGGGGGTCAAAAGACACCATATTGCAGCTCTTTGTCTTGCCCTTAGAGCGTTCTTTTTGCTTGTAGGAAGAAGGAACTTTAAAATCTGAAACAAGATCAGGATGGATCCACATGATCTCAACATTATCAAGGGATAAGGGGACAAGACCTTCACTTCGTGGAGAAGGAAGATTCTCAATCTCCAGAGTGGCCCTGGGAATGGGGATGATGCCACTCTGCACTACTTGTGGCGGAAAGTCACCGAACTGTACATAAATCATATTGGCTGTAACAATCTTTTCATTCTGCTGGAGAGTGACGACACCGGCGTTGACCAACTCTTGAATCTTGCCTTCGAGCATGTAACATGCCCGAGTAGGATGCCCTATGAACCTGTGATAAACACAATACTTAGGGTGGTCAGTCTTACCGACTTCATCAGGCTTCTTCGGGTCTGGGAGTTGTAATTTATTACTTTTAAGCAGACAGTCGAAGATGCTCGCTGTATCATTTTCATCAAAGGAATACTCTACTTTTGGGCGAGTTCCTTTGGTGGAGGTACAGAAGGAGCAGAGGTAGACGTGGGTTGAGCCACGTTAATGGCCAAAGATTCTTTGCTCTTGAGGTTGATGTTCAAGGTTTCTTTACCCTTGCGATTATTCTGGCGATTACCGCTATCGGATGCAGAAGGCTCATCTCGGTCAGGGTTAGACATGTGTACTCGCAACTGTTTGAACTTCTCGGCGCTAACTTCAGCTGCTTTAGCATTGACGATGAATGATGGCCAATCCTGGAATTGTGTTGACCCCATCCACATGCTAATGATAGACAACAAGTTTGATTTACAAGTGTCTATCGTTACAACAGATGGGGTTCCAGGAGGCATTTTGAGTGCTTCTCGGCGGAATCGTTCAATGAAACTCTCAGTAGTTTTATTATGTCTTTGCTTGATCTTGTTGAGGGCAGATATAGTCATATCGTTGATACCCTCGTAGAATCGTTCTAGGAACATCTGCTTGAGTCCGGCAAATGAAGTGATAGAGCCGTCAGGCAGGCTGCGGTACCAATCGTATGCTGTGCCGGCTAAGCAGCCGACGAAGACTCTAGTAAGAAGAGCGTCGCTTGGCTGAAGCTGGACAATCATTACCTCAAAATGGTTAATGAACTGACTCGGAGAAGTGCTGCCGTCAAACAGCGTGATCGTGGGAATCTTATACTTTGGAGGGAATGAGACTTCCTTCCATTCAACCGGATAAGGTTATTTAATCCCCAGCCTCTGTAGACCATCTTTCTCTTTGAAGGCTTCGAACTGAGTACGCAGAAGTTTTATAGCTTCATTGGCATCTCCTGAGGATGGAGAAATAATGGGCTGGCTTATCGTGTTAGGAGGAGGAACAGCATGGTAAGCACTATCCCCAGCCCCTGAATGTCTGGGTGTAATTTGAATAGGTATTGAAGCTATTTGAGGAGACGGTACCCCCAGACCCGCATTGACAGGCATCGATGATGCTATAATCTCAGGATTTACAGCAGGTGCAGTCGGTGATACTGTATGTTGAGCTACAAAAACGGCATACATATTAGTGATCATTTCAGTCATGGTCTTCAATTTGTCTTCCAGTGCGACTATTCGTTGCTCTTAACTTGCCGAACTAGAAGCGTCTGGATCTTCAGTAACGACATAGGCTAACACTTCTCTGGGTACAGTAGAAGACACTATCTGCTCAGAGATTTTGCTATATGCATCATAATCAGAGAAAGAATCATCCCCTGAGTGAGAAATGGAGAAATGACCAGAGGGATCTTGGAGAAGATTCCTATGATCGACTGTGTCTCGACTTCGGGATCGGGTGTGTCGGAATACTCCTTCAGAAGATTCATGGAGTAAATCTAGATATCGTTGACTGGGTTTACGGGGATTACCGTGCTTTGAACACTTCTTACTCTCAGTGTCTCGAGAAGTCATATTGACAAAGGCATAGAGCACCTTGTCTTCGTCTTCTGACATTGGTTCAGATGTTAGACGATCGAAGACAGATCATTTTGTCGTCTGGCAACAACACTTAATAACCACCTTGTGCTTACAATGGCGTTCCAGTGGTTGGATTGGAGGTGTTGAAGTGTTGTCCCGTTTCTGCTTAAGGTGTTCCCGAAGATCAGGAATATATTCTTTGACGACATTCGGAACATAATTCCGATTCTTCAGATACTTTGTCCCATGAGTATACAGAGAAGTACTCAACTCGTTGGCATAGGTGTCAGGATTTTTCCTCCTGGAAGTTTGCTTCTGATACAATTTTGCCTTTGGCATTGGTTGCTTGCATTTATTGAGATAAGTCCGTAAATCGGTAAATTCACCCCCAGGGGCCTCCGTCTGAGACACCAGTAATTTCCCCTGCTTCGAGCGGGATATCCGAAGAGTTGGGAGATCTTGGAAGTGTGCTACTGGAGTAGGCAAGATGCCTCTCTGGTCAATATTCTTCCCTTTAGCAGGAAAAGAAGAACTCTTGTTTGAGAGAATTTTTGTACTGTTTGGTGCCGAGGCATGTTCAGATGGATCTTCCGAGGTAAAAATCGGAGAAGATTGGGAAAAAACCAAAGGGCATTTTCCTTTATTTTACGATGAAGGGTTGGCCAAAGAGAGTTTCCCTCTGTTGTTTTCCAGGTTTTGGACTACGGAATATTGAGAAAAGGCCAAAGGGTCTTTCCGTTTGTTCTGAGACGGAGGAGGAATAGTCAAAAGACTATCCCCCGTGGGTTGTGCAGGAATAGAAGAGGCAACAACTTGCCCTCTAGAGGAGATGACAGATGGCTCCTTGGCCATAGAACCAGCAGGGGGTGCAACCTGTGCTCTGGAAGAAGTAGCAAGTGAAGCCTTGGCTACAGAGGGCTTAAATTGTGCTTGGACTGCAGGAGCCTTGGATTGCGCTTTGGCAGAGCGGGTAGTGAATTGCGCAAGGGCAGAAGTGGCCACTGGTCCCCTGTCAGAAGAGACAGCAGGCTGCACAGAGGACTTCGGGGTCCACACTGAATGGACCTTGCTCTTGGCAGAGGTCACAGTGCGCCGAGTAGCCCCAGAATTGATCATTGCTTCGTAGGCAGTCTGGTTGACCTTCACAACCAGCGTCTTCTGCGTCTTTCCGATAGACGCAATGTCATATTGAGTTGTCACTTCCTCGTCGGAGGAGAAAGTCGTCCCCAGCAGAGTCGTCATTTTGTTTACAAAAACAAAAAGTTTTTATTTTACAAACTTTAAAGAATAGTACAAAAGTACAATGAATTCTGGGAAAGTACAACTTTAGGAATCCGATCTGAATACGATCGCTTTATCCCTTGGACTATGTGAACTTTGAAGACGATAGCCTCTGAAGAATGCAGCAGCACTTGGACAAGAACTCCTGATCTCTGATGATCTCGAAAATGATCTGATCCCCATAATGAAGAACTTGAAACTCTATTTATAGGGTTCTAGAAATAACTGTTTTGTAGTTATTCTGGATTGCGCACAATGGATTGCGCCAGTGACAGACTGTGCAGGCTGTTAACTGCGCTGGCCTTTGGGCAGTTGCTCGATCATGGGCTAACTGTATTTAGACGTGTGGCATTGTTTGATTAAAATGCGCTTGGTCGTGTACAGGCGGTTGCCACGTGGCGAGCAATTGATGGCATGTAAGCCACGTAATAAATTTCAGTTATCTTCAAAAAAAACTTGATGGATCGTGCCACTTGAATAGCGCTAGCTTCAGACTGCGCTCAGCTCTGGTCAAATAGATTGCGCTGGGATTTGGACAGCTGGACCGCGCTAGGATTTTGACCGCTGGATCGCGCTAGGATTTGGACAGCTGTCCTAGAATACGGCGCGGTACAGGAAACGAGCAGACTCCTCGCTTTTTGGGCTGTCAGGCTGTCAGTAAATTTGATTTTCTTGTCAAGTAATGATGGCTTTGCCACTTCAGCATAGCGCGCTCAGGCAGTGGCGCGGTTCAGTCTGGCGTGGTTGATTTTTGGCGCTGTTCATGTTTAGAGTTGTTCATTGATGGTACGCAGTTTGGGCTTCTGTGCACTATTTGATGGGTACAACTTGATTTTTTAGGACTTATACCTTGGTTGAGTAGTACGTTCTGCTCTTGCAACTGAGCATGCATGCGCTGCTGGGCTAACATCTGATGTTGCTGAGTAGCCATCATCCCTCTCATGATCTCCAGAAGGGCTGGTGTGTCCACTTCCACAGGGGTAGGTGGAACTATTGGTGGTATAGGAACCTTCGGATACTGCGGTCCAGCTGCTGGTTCCACTATCACTTCTTCTTGGATAGTCTCTTGAGGTAGTTCTGGCCCTTGTTGCTGACCAACCTGGTCAGGTTGTCCATGCTGCACTCGTTGTTGCTGTCCAGTTCTGACAGATACGGGCGAGGTGCCCCTAAGAAAAGGGACAAGAGAACAATCAAACGATCGGACAGAGAAGATCAATGAAGTCCAAGGATACTGAAAGTTCAAGCTAGGGTCGAGAATCAACGAATCATGAGATCAAGGAGAAACATGTGTGATTGAGACATCCTGTAAATTAAAATACCTCACAAGTCTAAAATCTGACCTGCATGGGCCACCACTAAAACCTTGTCACACCTAGGGGTGTAAAATGGACAAAGTAGTCCGTTGTCCGTACGTGTCCGGCTCGATAAATGGTTCGACCGCGGACCGTCCGATTAATTAACGAACAGAACTTGGACAATTTTTTTGGTCCGTTTAAAATCGGATCCGGACACGGTCATATCCATGTCCGGTCCGAATTTGTCCGCGAACCGTCCGATAGTGGAGACTCATTTTGGTTTTGCATCAATTATGTCATATTATTTTGGTTTTGCATCAATTTTTTGTTGTTCGGACTCGATTTTTGTTAACCTTTTACTATTGTTTGTTGTATTCTATAACCTTCAATTGTATTTTCTTTCAACTTGATTTTTTGTACCAACTATCAAGGTATCTTGATAAAATAATAGCTTTTGCTAATATATTTCATTTGTCCGCGGACCGTCCGATTGAATTAACGAACAGTGATTGTCCGTGTCCGTCCGGCCCGAACTCGAACAGTGAACTGTCCGTGTCCGTCCGTCCGAACTCATTTTCATTTTCGGACCGAACACGGACAGTAGACTGTCCGTGTCCGTCCGGCCCGTTTACACCCCTAGTCACACCCCAGAACCAGAATACTGGAGAGCGGGAGAATGACTCAGCCAGCTACGTATTACGGGTAGAGGAATACCGTATAATACGATCAATGCTGTCTAAAAGACGAGGGATTGCATACTATATGAAATTCTCGCTATGGTAGTTTCACATCTATTGTCTCAATCATTCAAACAAGAAAACAGTAATAGAGAACATGTAAGATAAAGCAGTAAGGCGTCCCAAACTCTCAGTCAAAATGTTCTTGATATCTGGCTTTACAAAACATAGCCAGATGATGAAGCAAGGTATACACAATTGTTTATCAGCTGCAGCCTGACTTAGTTACAATTATGTAAAAGTAAGTACAAGACGATCCAACTAACATGTCGGTGCCAAACGACAAAATTTAAAGTAAGTAACAAAACGAGCGGGGAAGTAAGGAACCCACTCGAGTCCTCCTGCGATCATTCCTCTAGTATTGACCATCTTGGAGGTGGAAGTAAGCTAAGTCCTCGGAAACTGGCTCTAAATTTGGTCATGCAAAACCAGAGAGGTTAGACCTCTAATAGCAAGTACCGTAAGGAAGCACGATTTGAGGAATTAGAACCGCTAATAAGAGAATATGATATATAGATCTCTGCTTGCTATCGGAATTCACATAACATCACGACATTTCGAACCAACTTCCCAACCAAACAAGGACAGAAGTTGGCCCGTCATATCCTGACATTTTGATCATCTCAGTTAGTTAACAGAGTAGGTACAATACACAAACAAGTCAACTTAAACGGCCATACAACTACTACGGCTTGCTACGGTGAGTTCCAAGTTATCCTGGAATTATGCAATGAGGATTCTCCAGTTCTTATTATGTGCAAGCAAGGCTAGTCTATCCAATCAATCAATTGCGCCAATCATGAATTAGACGATTCCCAGCGGGACGCTCATCATCAATATACAATATACAAAAAATAATATAAGCAAATACCGCTTCCTGCCCGTGTGACAGATTTACAGTATCTGTGGGGACCGGCCGGCCTGTCGGGCACTTAATAGTCCCAAAGAGGGCTGCCATGTAAGAACTCGGGAATCTATTTTTCTCCATGCAATCATTATTTTATTTAACTTAATAGCCTCTATGTTAAGTGAAATCCCATGCCGTAGATCATGGTCATTCAGAATGAGTACTTTCGTACGGGATACGATGTGCACAACTCTACAACGATACCCGTGCGGTTAGGTTGTAGGTTTTACATAGCGTAATACAACAATCAAAACTAACCACGAAATAATCATGCCTTTACCATAAAGTACACATGCTGCTTTTGTAAAATAAATAAATAAATTATAGCCTGCATGTATCTATATGCCAATATTCGGGATTGGCCAATCGATTGAAATAGTTCATAGTTAATATGAACGGGTCTCATTCATTTAATTTAAATAAGACGACTAGCCAGTCTCTTAGTTCCAACTAGGAACACATGATCAATTTTTAATCAAGATAACAATCAATGTTAATTTAATGTCAAGATAACGATTAATGTTAATAAATGCCAAGACAATCAATCAATGTAAATAAATGTCAACTCGGAACAGAATCAGCCAAAAGGCATTATGGCTAGCATTCATGCGGCTGAGAAATTATTGGTTCATGCGGCTGAACAGTATCGAGCTTATGCGGTCGAAAATTAAATGGTTCATGCGGCTGGTTTCGAGTCTCATGCGGCAAGAAGAAGACAGGGCTCATGCGGCATGCGGCTCGATGACACGCAGCCAGGGGAGACTGGGCTTATGCGGCTAAGGGCAACGTGCACTTATGCGGCTGAGAATTGACAACCTATATGCGGCTTGGGAGTTGAGCCTTATGCGGTGAGAAGATCATGTACTCATGCGGCTTCGAGATGAGCTTCATGCGGCGGAAAGGTCATGCGGCTGAAAGTCTTGTCGCATGAAAGAGTCATGCGGACAGTGTTAGGTCTTATGCGGCCAGATAGGCTCGGGTCCTTATGCGGCCAGGATGTAATGCTCATGCGGCTAAAATGGACGGGACGTATGCGGCCGGAAAGCATCAAGCTTATGCGGTCAGAATATATGCGGCTATGCACTCCATGCGGCCAGACATTCCATGCGACCGAAATACTTCATGCGGCCGAACACTTCATGCAGCCAAAATACTTCATGCGGCCGAACATTTCATGCGGCCGAAGTACTTTATGCGGCCGAACACTTCATACGGCCGAAGTACTTCATGCGGCCGAACACTTCAGAGTTCATGCGGCTATAGAAGACTTGCCGCATAAAAACTCATGCGGTCAAGCACTGTTCTTCTTCTCCATTTTCTGAGAAGAAGAACCATGGGAAGCCATTGCTTCCAAGCTCCCTAAATCCTTCATTCCAAGTCCAAATCTGGATTCCATGCGTCAAAATGGGGTAAAACGAAATTCTCTACAACATGGAACCATCAAAACTTGAAGAATAACAAAGTTACTAGATCAAAACCTAAGAAATCCGAAAATATATTAAACTTAGATCTACATGAAATGAGCCATGGAAATTGAAAATGCTAAGTACTAAAGTATCTAAGAATCTTGAGAGGATGACAATGGAACAACAAAAATGGAAATCCATCAAGAAGCAAGTTGGCACTTGCTTATGCGGCTGGGTAGGTGGGGGGAAGAGTTTATGAGAAAGAAGAAGAGTAATGGTGAAGTAATGAAGAGAGAGAAAAGGAATATGGCTTTAAATGAAGGGATGGTGGTAGGTGGGGAGTTGGGTTTATGTTGAAACATCCAAGGCCAGAAAGTAAACCAACACGGGCCGAACCCAAAAGCAAAGCAGAAAATAAAATACAGTAAGATAATTAGCAGAAAATTAAAGAAATTTAAATACAGAACAATACATGATAAATATTAAATAAATATATTTCAGCAGTACATGTATTTAAAATACGTATTCTGAAAACGGAAAGTGACATCCCTACGCAACAATATCAAATATCGATCCCCGAAACAGGGTCGGGACTGCGTCATCACAGACTAAACTCGGGAGGGACACAGGGACACAGGATTATACCTCGGGTGCTCGGCTAGAGCTCTCAGAAGCATAAAAAGAAGAATCCACGCGGACTCGAAAAAAGTCCAGAAGTACGTGGACAACAGAAATTGTCGTACGGGAACATCACAAAGGCGGCCACGGGGAACGACGCTGGGCGGTGCTGTGGGAACAGCGGGACGCGACACGATGGGGCGCGTGTGGGAGGGTTGGCCGGCAGAGGAGGCGCCGCGGGGTCGGGACGACGGCGGGGGCTGGCGTGATGACGGGGTTCGGCGGGCGCTAGCCTGGGCGACCGGGGGTCGCCGGGCGGGCGCGGGTCGGGGGTCGCCGGGAGGGGCACGACCGGGGAAGCTCGGGTTAGGGCTTGGGATGGGTTTGGATGAGGGATGATGGAGAGGGAGAGGGGAAAGGGTTTTATAGGGAATGGGGCTCGGGGGTTACGAGAAGGGGAAAAGGAAGGGGTGGCGTGGTTTCGGAAGGGGAAGGGAAGAGTCGGATGTTTACGGAAGAAGAAGGGAAGGGTGGGATGAGTATGGTTCTGGAAAGGAAAGGAAATTCTTTTATTTCTTTTAAAAATGAAATATGTAAAAATGAATATGTAAAAGGATTAAAAGTTGGTTTCAAAAAATCGAGATTGGGTTCGGTTTCGGAAACGAATTTGAGACGGGTTTAGGACGGGTCAGGCCAAACAATAAAAATTCAATGAATAATTTTTTATTTATTAAAATATGATTTTTTAAATAATAATAATAATAATAAACTGACCAAACTAATTAGCAAACAAAATCCAATAATTAAAAAATAAATCCAAAATTTACGGATTTTACAACCTTCCCTCCTTAGGAAATTTCGTCATCGAAATTAAAGGATAGGGTTAGAAATTACCTCAGGCTTCAAACAGATACGGATACTGCTCCCGCATCTCATCTTCTCGCTCCCAGTTAGACTCGTCTGGGGAGTTGTGCCGCCACATCACTCTGACTATCGGCGTCACCGAATTCCTGGTTCTCTTCTCTCCTCTGTCTAATATTGCCACTGGCTTCTCTGGCACTGTGAGGTTGGGTCCAATTTCCAGCTCCGAATGGTCCAAGATGTGGCTCGGGTCCGAAATATAGCGCCTGAGCTGTGAAACGTGGAAGACGTTATGCACACCCTCAAGATTAGCTTGTAGAGCTAATCGGTAAGCTACTTCTCCAACTCGGCTCAAAACTTTGAATGGGCCGATGTATCTGGGACTAAGCTTTCCTGCCGTACCGAATCGGATGGTTCCTCTGGTAGGTGAGATCTTCACGAACACACTCTCACCTGCTTCGAACTCCAACGGTCGGCGACTGCTATCGGCCCAATACTTCTGTCTGTCCTGAGCAATCCTGAGCTTGTCTCTGATCATCTTTACCTTCTCTGCTGCATCGGTCACCATTTCTGGTCCAAGCAATACTCTTTTTCCTACGTCGTCCCAAGCAAGTGGAGTGCGGCAACGACGTCCATAGAGTGCCTCGAACGGAGTCATACCGGTACTAGCTTGGTAGCTGTTGTTATAGGAGAACTCTACCAAGTGTAAGTGGTCTTTCCAAGACCCTCCAAATTCCAAGACGCAAGATCTCAGCATGTCCTCTAGCGTTTGGATTGTTCTCTCCGATTGTCCGTCAGTCTGGGAATGGTAGGCGGTGCTGAACTTCAATTGTGTTCCCAAACTGTCGTGTAAGCTCTTCCAAAAATAAAAGATGAATCTGGTATCCCTGTCAGATATGATACTTACCGGAACTCCATGAATTCGGTAGATATGCTGCATGTACAATGCCACCAACTTCTCGGTGGATAGACCAACCTTGAAAGGGATAAAGTGAGCTGACTTCGTCAGTCGGTCCACAATAACCCAAATGGCGTCCTTCCCTCCTTGGGATCGAGGCAGTCCCGACATAAAGTCCATCGTTATGTGTTTCCATTTCCACTCCAGGACGTCTAGCGGCTGCAATAGTCCTGCGGGTCTCTGTCTGCTAGCTTTCACTTGTTGACAAATTAAGCATCTAGCTACATACCTGGATACGTCTTTCTTCATTTCGTACCACCACACTACAGTACGCATATCCCGATATATTGTGTTAGCCCCTGGATGTATGAAATACTGCGACTGGTGTGCTTCTTGCATCAGCTCGTTCCTCAGTTCGCAGGTTGGTACACAAAGCCTCGTACCATGCCTCAGTGCTCCGTCATTGGCGGTTGAGAATCCTTCAATTGTTCCTGCCAGCACTTGATCTCTGAGTTTGTAAAGCATCTCGTCTTGGAATTGTCTCCTTGACTCTGTCCATCAGACTTGAACGCACTTGCAACTGCATCACTGATAAATCAGCTCCTGGTACAATGGCTTCTCTTCCCAGTTTCTTTATTTTCTCTTCGGGCAGTACAATCTCCAGTCCAAGCTTTTCTATGTCTTCTAGCAAGTGCCGTTCCTAGGTCAAAAATATTGCCATCGGGTATCGACTAAGTACATCTGCAACAACATTAGCCTTACCCGGATGATACTGCAGGTCGATGTCAAAATCTTTCATCAGCTCCAGCCATCGTCTCTGTCGCATGTTCAGCTCCTTCTGAGTGAAAACATATTTAAGACTTTTGTGGTCTGTAAATATTTCCACTCTCTCTCCATAGAGGTAGTGCTTCCACAACTTCAAAGCAAATATAACCGCTGCAAGCTCCAAATCATGCGTGGGATAGTTCTTCTCATGAGTCCGTAATTGCCTAGATGCGTAAGCAATTACTTTTTCGTGTTGTTGAAGAACACAACCCAATCCTTTACCGAAAGCATCACTGTAAATTGAGAAACCGCCGGTACCTGAGGGTAGCGCAAGTATCGACGCTGTTGTAAGTCTCTTTTTCAGTTCCTCAAATGCTGACTGGCATTCTTCGAACCAAACAAATTCTTCATTCTTTCTGGTGAGCTTCGTCATCGACTCAGCAATCCTGGCAAAATTCTTCACAAATTTTCGGTAGTAGCCAGCTAAGCCCAAGAAGCTTCTGATTTCTGCAACTGAGCTTGGTGTAGTCCACGTCTCAATAGCAGCTATCTTCTTTGGATCCATCAAAATTCCTTCTTCTGTGACAACATGACCTAGAAAATCCACCTTGTCTAAGAAAAATTCGCATTTAGATAGCTTACCATAAAGCTTCTCCCTCCTTAAAGTTTTCAGAACTTTTTTCAGATGCTCTTCATGCTCTTCTTCGGTCTTCGAGTAGATCAGAATGTCATCGATGAAGACAACAACAAACTGATCCAGGTATTCATGGAAGACCTTGTTCACGAGGTTCATGAATACTGCAGGGGCAATAGTCAATCCAAACGGCATAACGGCATGACCAAAAATTTATATTGTCCATATTTGGTGTTGAACACTGTCTTTGGAATATCCTCCTTCCTGACCTTGATTTGATGGTAGCCAAATCGGAGATCTATCTTCGAGAATACCTTAGCTCCACTTAGCTGATCAAGTAGGTCATCGATCCGGGGCAGAGGGTACTTGTTCTTGATGGTGATGTTGTTCAGCGACCGGTAGTCGATGCACATCCGCACGGTTCCATCCTTCTTGGGCACGAACAAAACTGGTGCTCCCCAGGGTGAAGCTCCATCTCTGATAAATCCCTGGGCCTTCAGTTCGTCAATCTGGTCATTCATCTCTTTGGCCTCCATGGGGTTGACTCTGTAGCATCCTCGAGAAATAGGAAAAGAGCCAGGAACTAGGTCTATGGTGAATTCCACACTTCGATCTGGGGGCAATCTCGAAAGTCTATCAGGGAAGACGTCCATGAATTCTGCTATGATAGGATGAGGAGGCCCGGGTTCTTCGGTGATAGAGGAGTAGATAACACTCTCCATATCTTCCGGAGTTCGAGAGATTTCAAACTCTGGTTCTCCCGGTGGGCTGAAGACTACATATCCTCTGTGACAATCTATCAGCGCATGCTGCTTACTTACCCAGTCCATCCCTAGGACTACATCATAGTTGGGCAAGGGCATCACAAGTAAGGGTGCTAAGAATTTGTGGCCTGAGATAGTTATGTAGCAGTTACAGGTCTCGATGATGGATATGGGTCCACCACCGGTCATAACTCTACATATCATATTGCTAAACCCCGTAACTAGGTGGTGTACAAAAATAAACTTTGATGATATAAAACTGTGTGATGCACCCGAATCAATAATGCTAAAGCAGGATATAAATTCACATAAATGGAACCTGTGATGACATCAGTGGTGGGTTTCTACTCTGGCTCTTGCTCGTCTACTGTTAGGGAAAAAGCTCGCACAGCCTTCTGTTGGTGTTGCCCAAACTGTTGTTGCTGAATGGGTAGGGGAGCTTTCTGCTGTGTTGTTCCGGTCCGGTTGAATGCCGTGGGGCAGTCCCTCACTTGGTGGGTGGCAGACCCACAAACTAGGCAGTGTCCTAGTCTTTTCCTGCAAATGGTTGCCTGATGTCCTGGCCTCTTGCAGAAATCGCAGACATGGATCTGCTTCTGAGGGGCTCTGTCATTGGTCCTTGCCTGATGGTGCTGCTGTTGGTGGTGAGGAGTCCTGTTGTGGTTGTTGTTGTTATTGACATTGGGCCTCTTCTGGTTACTCTGGAAATTGCTTGTTCCAGAATACTCCCTTTTTGAACGAGCAGGCTGCCTCTTCTCTATATCCTGAGCTCATATTAGAATTCTCTCGTACGTCTTGGTGCCGCCTGCGATCACAGGGGTGCGAATCTCTTCCCTCAGTCCAAATCTGAATCTTTCAGCATGATCTGCGGGGTCAGCAACCAAGTTCTTGGCAAAGCGACTAAGTTAACCAAACTCTGCCGCATATTCACCAACCGTCATGTTCCCTTGCTTCAGATTCTGGAATTGTCTTTCCATCTCCCATAACTCTGATGTTGGGAAGAACTTTCTGCGGAACAACCTCTTGAAGGTGTTCCAGTCAAGCTGTCTGTCCTAGAGTCGAGGTTCATTCCGATACCAGGTGCTTGCAACATCTAGCAGTTGGAGTCCTACAGCTTCGACCTGGAGTTCGTCTGGAAGTCGAGCGACACTGAGGAGACGCTCCATGCTGTCGAGCCATTCGTCGGCATAGTTGATTCCTTCGGTTCCCTTGAAGGGTCGAGGGCCCAGCTTCTTGAATTTCTCTATATCGCCGACCTTAGCAGGCCTTGGTTCTGATTGGGCTGTTCTCCTCTCTCGAGGGCAGCCATAGCCACGTTGTGGGCATTCTCCATGCCTTCTCTCATAATTACAGTCTGTTCGCGATGAGCTTCAGCTTGGGCTCTCTGGGCCTCAAGTACTCCTCGTAGCAGGCCTACAAGGTCGGTAAGGTCCACGGGCACTGGTGGGGTAGCTGGAGCGGGCATTACCGCAGGGGATTGCAGCTCATTCCGGGAAGATGTAGGATCTGCCATCGGAGTTGTAGGAGTGTAAACTCTACGGGGTGCTGGTGCATTATGGGGACGATCGGTCAGCTGTCGAGGTGTAGGATCCGAACTTGCTTGGGGAGGTGGGGTGTGATCGAGTGATGACATCCCATCGCCAGCAGTGTTGGTCTTGTCTGTGGCCATACTCTGGAAGGTTTAGGATGCAAAACATAAGCAAGGTAGCCTACCAGTTTATAACAAACAAAAGTATTTATTTATAATATATTTTGGTCCTATGTTGTGACAAGTTAATGTTCTAGTGCTCTAATTATTTCTAGATATGTTTACTTAAGTCGTTGAATCAGACCTGCATGGGCTACCACTAAAAATATGTCACGACCCGATCCCAAATTGTTGGGTCGAATCGGATCATGCCCAGCCTGCACCGCTGTGAGACGGCGGCAGTAAGCTGTTTCTATATTCAGATAATCTCAACAACAATTATATTTGTCACAACTTTAATATTACGAACATTTAAAACTTTTGTTCAACAATTGAAAGTACAACTGAAACTGAAATACTGAAATGAAAAGTCTGCAACTCTAACATAGAGAAAAATGAAAATCAACTAGCTAAATGGCCGGCTCATCGGCCTCGGAATCAGCATCTTCTAAGTGAGACTCTGAAAGCACCGCACGGTACAGCACGGGATCATAATAGCTATAGAACAATAGCTCAGCATCATCAATGTCACCTATTGGGGGAGATCCAGTCAGAAAAGGAGCAAAGAACAATTATATATATCTAACAGTTCAAATAGTAACAAAAATTTGTAATTTTTAACAGTTTGAAATACTTGAACAATATTTTCCAGCAATTTTTCCAGCAATTCAATATTTGAAAATAATGTGATTTGAATAGGTAATGTATATGACCGGCTTGGGTAGTAAAATAGCATCCTAGCGATGCGATACGACTTATCCCCATGTGTAAGAGGGGTAGCTCGCACAATTATGGAATATGAAGGTATTGGTCATAAGCACTACACTACTCCCCCAATATCCCACAATCAATATTTGAACTCTGGAAGAGAATTCCGTGTAGCAATGTGGTTTAAGCATGCAAGATAACAATTACTAATTAAATTGCGAGATAACATAACCGTACTTGCCTTTGCTATAGACTGGATTGAGGTGTCAGTACCGGAGAGGAAGTCAGTTACGTCCTCGAATTCCTACAGTTGAGAATCCTGACTTAGAATCATAGATAAGCCATTTCTAAGTGTGCTAGTTACAATCTCTAAAAGTAGGTCCTAGTCCAGTTTTAAGTTGTTTAACGAATATACTACCGGATCACGTTTTTCGTCGCGAGCTACAATCAATATCAATTAGCGAAGTAAAAGTCAATTTAACCTTTATTGGGAAATAGAATTTCCAGGTTAATTAGCAAAACTTTGTATTTTTTTAGTAACATATATATATATATATATATATATATATATATATATATATATATATATATATATATATATATATATATATAAATATATATATATATATATATATATATATATATATATATATATATATATAATATATATATATATATATATATATATATATATATATATATATAAATATAATTAGGTTTTTCTTTAAATGAGAAAAATGTGAATTTTTGTTAACTTACAAACTTGTAATTTTTTACCATTTACTTAATGTGAGAAAACTTATTAATCTTTCATACCAAAATAAATATTCTTTTTAATATTTTACGCGTCTAACGACAAAACCAACAAACCAGAAAATAACCAAAAAGCTATGCTACACAATACAAGGTCACAGAAAATAAATAGAAAACTGGGCTTATGCCCTTACAACTTATTACATAAATTAATTAAATAATAAAAAGCTGTTGGCGAGCTCTGAACGCCGGAAAGCGGTCCATTCAGGAGGCACGAATGCCCTGCACTCGAAATACAAAAATACCCAGTAACAAGTTATAAATAATTAAATTATAAAAGTATGAATAGGGTAAGTCTCAGACTTGGTCATACAAAACTCATGTTGCTGGCTAACGCCTCAACGTACAGGAAGTCCTGTAGCGTTTGCGTTTCGCCGAGGCTCATCCGACCGATACGATCGTCGCCTAAGGGAATACCGAAACTCATAAAATCCAACACTTAAACCTATCTGAAACCATTTTCATAAACCGTTTGCAAAGACCGGGATTTGGAAATAGATTTTGTTATCAAAAATAATATTTTGAAAACTTCTAAGAAAAATTGGACAGCACCTCCTCTGTGACTAGGAGTATTAGTGTAGATGTGTGGTCATTATCCACCTTGTTATTTTTGTAGATCTTGTGAGTGTTAATCATACACCCCACGTATGATTAACCAGGCCAGTAGACCTTGTGCAGACCCAAGCCGGCCACATGTTGAAACTAGTACTCATACACTTAGACAGATGATTCTTGATTCTTGTACATGCCATGATCAGTTTTACTTGCCTTGTTCTAGCTCTAGATTTACAGCTTACCTTGCCATGATACTCACATGTACATTTTATTATTTCTTGTATATTCTCTCTATCTACTGCTACATGTTCAATATCGTCTAATTAGAACTGTTATTTGAGATTTGTGCTCGTTCCATCCTGACTGGATATGTTGATAAAATTTTAGGAGTAGTTGTGCCCTCAGTATTGTACTTCATGATGTTGCTAGCTGAGGTGGATCTCACTATTCTTCTATGTGAGTTGCCTGGTAGTTATCCTTAGTTAGTCTTGTTGTTCCTTCTTTATTTTCCTGTCTTATGATCATTGTAGATTCTAGTTGTTCTAGTTATATTGTTATTAATTCTTGTCTTATCTTCCTTAGTTTTCGTGATGTGACATGAGTACATTTCTAGTTATGGATCTTAAGATGTTGTAGTTAGTATAGTATACTTGACAGCGCTCTACCGCCGATACTGCGGCGTAGGCTGGGCGTGGCCCACGTATTCGTACCCGTATATCCGGGTGCGGATCGTGACAGAGCTGAACTCGGAACAAGTATCCCTACGCAACAATATCAAATACCGATCCCCAAAACAGGGTCGGGACCCTCGTCATCACAGACTAAACTCGGGAGGGGCACAGGGACACAGGATTATACCAACTACAGAACTAATCCGAGCCTGTAAGCCCCTGAATTTAGGGCTTATTTTTTTAATTTTATAAATCCATTATTGCAATAGATATTATTATTTGTTTATTATTTGATTTAATGCTCCTTACCGTGACTTGAATTTCTAGAGCATCAGGGATGCCAGTCTCTGGAAACTTCCTTCTTGAAGTTTGTAGTAGACGAGATTATCTTCATGTTGATATATCGTGTCCCACTCGAACTTGTTCCCTTGTACTCTTTTTGCTTCGCACAAGTTCGGGTCAATTTAGACCATTTAATTATTAATTGATTTTCCCACTCTTTTCCTTGATCCTCATATGCACGTTATCGTGACTTTTAATTTAGGAGCACCAGACTAGTCTTTTCCTTGGAACCAACTTGCCATGCATGATCTACTCGAGACGCTCTTCACCCATGACCTTCGTGTCCCACTCAGACACACCCATGACCTTCGTGTCCCACTCAGACACACCATCTTGCCCTGGCCTGTTTTGAGTCAACTATGCACGTGCCACTTGCGTGCCACCGATTTGATCCCCCTTGTGCGTCCATCCCATCGATGATTTAATTTGGTTTAAAAATTATTATTTTAATTAAATCTTGGCTTCGACTTTTGTCCAAACTTGGCCCAACGTCCGACCCAGTTGGCATGGACCCTACCATGACTGCCCATACATCCCACTGATGTGTCTGTATTTTTCTATTTGAAAATATGTTTATTTTATATAAAATATCTCTACCTCTCTCTTTTATATAATGTATATTTTTTTATATAATGTATATATACATATATATATGTATAATGTAACTCTCTCTCTCTCTTCATTTAAACAACACTCTCTCTCCTCACATCACCCACTCCCCCTCACCCATGTGGCCGACACCCCATCACCCTCACAGCCGACTAACATCTCCCCCTCTCTCTCTAAATATCTCTCTCTCTTCTACACATAATATCTCTCATTCCCTCCCTCTCTCTTTATATTATAAACACACACACCCACATATTCAACTCTCTCTCACTCCCATCAACCCACACACCCCCTCCTGTACACGAGAACAACACCTCCCACTCTTTTCTTCTTCTTCCTCACTCCTTCATATTTTTTTTTCTCTCTCTTTCTTTCCATTCAAACCACCATCACCACCCTCACCATCTTCAAACTACAACCACCACCATCATCAAACTACTGCCGCCACCATCACCTTCACCATCATCTCACCTCAACCTCCGCGAGCACCACCACTCCCTCGTCGTGCCCCTGGCCGCTACCGCCGTACAGGCCAGTGCCGTCGCCGCCGCGTGCAGCAGCAGTTGCGGTGCTGCAGCAAGCAGCAGCTTGCGCAGCACAGTCGTGCGCGCACCTGCCGGCCGCGCCCCGCTCCGGCCACCGCCGCCGCTGGCGAGCCCTCCCCCCCCCACGGTCGTGCGCAGGCTGGGCGACCTCCCTGTGGCGGCCAACGTCCTCCGGGATGCGCCGTCTAGGCGATTTCAGCGTTTTTCTCGGAGTTCCGTCGACGCGCGCGCGGAGAAAGTTTCAGAATTCGGGTCTCGGGGCAGCAACTTCGTACGAATTTTCTGGACAATCCGACCGTTGGATCGGCGATTTCTTCGCTCCGTCTCGATCTCGATATATATCCCTTTATCCCTCTCAAATTTCATCCGTTAATTTCGTCGTTAGATAGATCAAATCTGGCCGCCAAGTGACGTTTTAATTTGTACTGTTTTTGGACAGTTTTGTGACGCCAACTTCGCGGGCTTGTATCTTCGTCGTCGCAGCTCCGTTTTGTGCGCCACTAGTTCCTGTACGCAGCTGGTATAACCCTCTTCCTGCCCCCTTTAGATTTCATTTCAGTTTGAGCTTGTTTGGTCAGTCGAATTCGACGCCAAAGTTGACCGTTCGAATTCTTAGTATTGCACTTGTTAAATTCTATTTTTGAACCCGGGACTCCGGATTCAATTTCTGACACCACCAGTAGACTCGTGGCATCGTTCTAGCATGTTTTCATATAAAGTTTGTTAGATTTGGAGGACGTGAGCCCTGGCACGCATTTCGGTGCAAAGTGGGCCCCACAGTCCGGGTCAACGGGACTTTTTGACGTCGGCTCATCGGAATCCAATTCCGGATATACCGTTGAGTTCGTATCGTCATTCTGGACTCGTTGACATATAATTTGCTAGGTTTTAGTGGTCATTGGTTCCGACACGCATTTCGGTGCAAGTCGGATACCAATATCCGGGTCAACAGGTCATTTAAGATCGGCTCATCGGAATCCAATTCCGGATATACCGTTGAGTTCGTATCGTAATTCTGGACTCGTTGACATATAATTTGTTGAGTTTTGAGGATATTGGCTCCGACACATTTTTTCGTGCAAATCAGATTTTAATGTCCTGGTCAACGGATCAATTTGAGATCGGGTCAACAGAATCCAATTCTGGATATACCGTTGGGTTCGTATCGTCATTCTGGATTCGTGGACATATAATTTGTTAGGTTTTGTGCACTTTTATTTTGGCACATTTTTCGGTGCAAAGTGGGTCCGACACGGACACCTTTTTGGCCCAAAATTACCTTTTTGCCCCTGTGTCCAAATTGGACTTATAGACAGGCTATCATAGCTGATTTGACCATTCTGGACACGTTGGTAATGGTTGTTTCACCATCCGACAACATCTGTAGGTTTTTACCATATTATTATAATCTTTCTCCTTTTGTGGTATTTTGAGATCCATCGATTCCAGTGATTTCACAATCACTGAAATTGATATGTTGACCTTGTAGATGTTTATAGAGACTAGTTTTGACCCAGTTTGACCATGGTTGACTACTTTGACTGAACGGCGAAGTAGAGTCAACATTTGACCTAGGTTAGACTAGTTTTGACCTTGGTTGACCACAGTTGACTATTATGACCAAAAGTCAACCGGAGGTCAACCGTAGCCTAAAATTAATTAGAACTTGACCGAAGTTGACCAGTTGACCCAAAGTCAACTTTTAGTCAACGTTAGTCAAGTTTGACCTAGAGTTGACCTAGGGTTGACCAGAGTTGACCAGTTGACCAGAAGTCAACTGTAAGTCAACCCTTGACTTAGATTAACCTAGTTTGACTTGCTTTGACTTGCCTTGACCTAGTTTGACTTAGTATGACTTGATTTTACTTCCAAACCCTTATATTGATACAGTATTTCGCCTATAGGTCCTCGAGGCACTGTTCTTGGACCAGTTGACATATTCCACCAGATCACAGGCGAGTACATTCTCTGATAATATTTTTGTTTTATGATATCGTCTATATTTCTTGTATTTAGTGTAGATATCCTTGTTCTCTTGACACATTGTTCACACGGATTGGTATTTTTCTGGATCCCGTCATGAGATGTTATTCCTTCCTTTCCTTGGTATATCTTGTGCAAGTCTTTCTTGTTCCTTGTGCATTGTATAGACACGATTCCTACGAAGGCTAGCTACCCTCTTGGAGAATCATGTGTCATGATATGTCATGGTTGGATCGACTATACTAGTCGGGGACGGGGAGTATTAGTGTAGATGTGTGGTCATTATCCACCTTGTTATTCTTGTAGATCTTGTGAGTGTTAATCATACACCCCACGTATGATTAACCAGGCCAGTAGACCTTGTGCAGACCCAAGCCGGCCACATGTTGAAACTAGTACTCACACACTTAGACAGATGATTCTTGATTCTTGTATATGCCATGATCAGTTTTACTTGCCTTGTTCTAGCTCTAGATTTACAGCTTACCTTGCCATGATACTCACATGTATATTTTATTATTTCTTGTATATTCTCTCTATCTACTGCTACATGTTCAATATCGTCTAATTAGAACTGTCATTTGAGATTTGTGCTCGTTCCATCCTGACTGGATATGTTGATAAAATTTTAGAAGTAGTTGTGTCCTCAGTATTGGACTTCATGATGTTGCTAGCTGAGATGGATCTCACTATTCTTCTATGTGAGTTGTCTGGTAGTTATCCTTAGTTAGTCTTGTTGTTCCTTCTTTATTTTCCTGTCTTATGATCATTGTAGATTCTAGTTGTTCTAGTGATATTGTTATTATTTCTTGTCTTATCTTCCTTAGTTTTCATGATGAGACATGAGTACATTTCTAGTTATGGATCTTTAGATGTTGTAGTTAGTATAGTATACTTGACAGCGCTCTACCGCCGATACTGCGGCGTAGGCTGGGCGTGGCCCACGTATTCGTACCCGTATATCCGGGTGTGGATCGTGACAGAGCTGAACTCGGAAAAAGTATCCCTACGCAACAATATCAAATACTGATCTCCAAAACAGGATCGGGACCTCGTCATCATAGACTAAACTCGGGAGAGACACAGGGACACAGGATTATACCTCGGGTGCTCGGCTAGAGCTCTCAGAAGCATAAAAAGAAGAATCCACGCGGACTCGAAAAAATTCCAGAAGCACGTGGACAACAGAAATCGTCGCGCAGGAACAACACAAAGACGGCCACGGGGAACAGCGCTGGGCAGTGCTGCGGGAACAGTAGGGCGCGGCGCGATGGTGCGCGGCGCGATGGGGCGCGTGTGCGGTTGGCCGGCGGAGGAGGTGCCGCGGTGTCGGAAATGGCTGCGGGGGCTGGCGCGATGACGGGGTTCGTCGGGCGCTGGCCTGGTCGTCGGGGGTCGCCGGGAGGGCACGGGCCGGGGATCGCCGGGAGGGGCACGGCCGGGGAAGCTCGGGTTTGGGCTTGGGATGGGTTTGGATGAGGGATGATGGAGAGGGAGAGGGAGAGGGGAAAGGGTTTTATAGGGAATTGGGATCGGTTATGGGAAGGGGAAAAGGAAGGGGTGTCGTCGTAACGGAAGGGGAAGGGAAGAGTCGGATGTCTACGGAAGGAGAAGGGAAGGGTCGGATGAGTATGGTTCTGGAAAGGAAAGGAAATTCTTTTATTTCTTTTAAAAAAGAAAATATGTATAAATGAATATATAAAAGGATTAAAAGTTGGTTTCGAAAAATCGAGATTGGGTTCGGTTTCGGAAACGGATTTGAGACGGGTTCGGGACGGGTCAGGCCCAACAATATTAAAAATTCAATGAATAATTTTTTTTATAAAAATATGATTTTTCTAATAATAATAATAATAATAATAACAATAATAATAAACTGACCAAACTAATTAGCAAACAAAATCCAACAATTAAAAAATAAATCCAAAATTTACGGGTTTTACATCACCACACGGACTCTTAAAGTCCGGCCAGCTCCTAATCCCCCCCCCCCCAAACAGCTAATCATTTCCTTAACCCTTTTCTACGTAGTTAATGACATAGTGACGTCAGCAACCGGACTTTAAAAGTCCGGTTGGATGCTCAATTGGTAATTTTGCCAAACTTAATGCTTTTCCTGGAATTTAGAGAAAGTTGGATGCTTTACATGCAATTTTCATGCAATTTTCTATATATTATACATATATATATTCTTTTCAGTACATATATTTCTTTGTTGAAACTTTGTTGATATTTTAATTTATTTATTTTTATTTGTCAATATGAATGACATTGTTAGTCCAATAATTGTATCATATTTTTTAAATATTGCTAATCGATTAAGTTTAACATTATGATATTACTAATATTCATGCAATCAATATCATGTTGATACTTAAACTTAGCATTGTCAAAATATGTATTAAATGTAACCAAATTTGCTACTATACACTGTTTTGTTAGTCTAACATTTATTTGCAGAAAAGCAATAAGTAGAATAAGATATAGACATATGCAATTAAGAAAAAATGTTGTGCAAAAGACGACCTTATATCACAAGATTTTTCTGAACCATCCATGACATCTCCGGAGTCTCCGAAATGTATTCATATTTCATGATATGTTTATCCTTGGACAATTGTGTTCAAGGAAACAAGTCATCATTGTACAAAGGAAGAAGACAAGCCAAACTATGCCATCATCTGCTGCTCGTGTCTTTATATTTTATTTCTATATTTGATTTTAATTTGTCTAGGACTCATGTACATTGAGTCATATTGGCACCAGTAAGCCCAAATCATGAAGCCTAAACAACATCCTACACCACCAAACCAAACTGGCCAAAAACCCACAAAACCATTATGGTCTTACAGAGAGCAAACTCGGTCCTTGACCAAACTCGGGCCCTTAAGACCCAGTTTTGGCTAACTTGTTCATTCCAGATATCAGAGCTCCAACGTTTAAATTTATGAACATTGGGGACCGAACTGTGTCCGAACTCGGTCCACGTTAGCCTATAAATGACTATGAGTTTCATTCATTCTCAATCATCTCTCACTTTCAAACCATATAAATAGCCTATAAACATTCATATTCTTAAGATCAACTCCTAGTCTTCTAGTGCCAAGTGCGATCTCGGCTAGAAATCTGCTAGAGTTGTAAATGCTTGGTTTTCAATTTTGTTCTCATTCAAGTGTTGAAGTCAACAAATTTTTCGAATCAAAGCTTGTGGTTGTTTGAAGTTGAAAAACTCTTCGGATTAAAGCTTGTGATTGTAAGAAGTCGGCGTGCCATTCAGATCAAAGCATGTGGTGTATACTATTACTCTATAGTGGATTGACTCCGTACAAGAGTTCTCGAGACTGGATTAATCCTCCACGAGGGATACAAGTGTATATCGTAGTATTAGCGTTTGTGACTTCTATCTCTTCACTTGCTTATATTTTTACTTGCTGAATTATGTGTTGGTGATTATTATTTAGATTTGATTTTTATTTGAGTATTATTGTTAAAACTCGATTCACCTCTCCCCCCCCCCCCTCCCCCCCCCCCCCCCCCCCCCTTCTTCCTAGAGTTGCTGTCAGGGCCTACATATATTAGTTTACATGTTTATTTACATTAATTTTGAACTGAAGTTCATTGTACTACAATGGAGTACGCTACGGGGCGACCCAAGAGGCTGGATCCCTCCATATGACATATTTGTTGGTTAGTTCGCTTGCATGTTCGACTTCTTTTGGAAATGAGATGTACCAATAACTTCAATCCATATTCGTGTATGTCTTCATTTTTTGTCATAGTGGCTTCTTTGAATACCAACTTGTGTAACTTCTTTTATCGGATTATCTTTTAGTAACATATCTAAATTATCTAAGACAATTTTCTCTTTCTTATTCTTATTAGATGACATCTCTGACTTTTCATGAATATACCGATTTTTTGTCTCTACCATGACATAAGGATATACAAAGAGATAAAAATAAGAGTAACATACTATGACAACGATAAATACCAAACGTCTTGAAGGTCACAGTTGTCTTGAGGAGGTACCAATTGACGTTTACGTTTTGAAATAGGAAAATGTCAGTTAAAATAGGGACCAAGTTGGCCTTTTCTCTCAAACATTTGTACCCAAATGCAAATGCAATAATTATTTAGAGAGAAAAAAAAAACTCCATTTCTCATCTTAGATCTTGCATAAATAAATCACCTACCATCCCTTAATTTCTTAATTTGTAAAAACATCAAAAATGCCCTAGTCCCTTGCTCACGTGGAGCTCTCACCAACACTACTGCCCTCCATTGAAGACAAAAGAGCCAGCGTAGTGGGGTTCCATGGGACGAAACAGTCTCGCCATTGTGACTTCTCATCACAATCAAAAAATATTTTATATGCACGTAAGAAAAGGCTTAGAAAGTTAGCTTTATGCACTTGTCAACACTAACTATCATTGCTGGATTATAAAGATCCTATAAAGTGTGAAGAAGGTCGAAAATACAATAGATATTTGAAACATAAATGTTACAACAACAAATTTAAAGCAATCCAAAAAAAGAAAAAGAAAAAGAAAATTACAACAAAGTTACTACAACGAAAACAAAACATAAAGAGATGAAATTATCGTTGGGGGATATAAATTATCGTTGTTCAAAATATAATTCGACCATTTTCGTCGATTCGTTCTTATAAATCTATAGTTCGAAGAAGATTTTTTGAAATATTCTTTGTCACTCTCGTTTTGGACTTCTAATTTAGACAAATGGACAGACAGTATCTCGTAGATCTTTGTGACGACCGCTAATGCTTATGGCATAGTAAAATATATATTTTAATTCTTTATATACACACACACAGACACGAGAGACATCAGCCGACCTTAACAGTAAAATGTCCCACGTATATGTTCACAGTAGAGAATACAGAGGCCTACTGCGCCCATTCCAATGTCTCCCTCCTCAAAGAGACGAGACGAGTAGAGTGAGTCATCGACAAATAGAAAACACATGATCCCCATGTCCTTGCTATTGGAAGTGGCAACAACACACGCTCTATTCTCTTCCCAAGTTTCCAAGCACTATAATTCACAAATGGACCCTCTTTAAAATTTTAATTATTAGGGAGATTTTTTTTTCTACAGGTGTAGTAAATAATTTTAGGTACAGACCCTTTCTACTTGAAAAAAAGATAATCGCCTGACCTGGTGGTCCAAGTGAGGTGTTTTAGTCTTTTTTTTTTTTTTTTTTCCTCCTCTATTTAGTCGCACCATATATATATAATTACAAATCAGGGTACCTCCAACCCCAGCTTGCGTACATACCCATTTACATTATGAATGATGTCAGTGGCCCACATGCTCAGACCTTCAAACACTCGGTTGTTCTGTTCCCTCCAAATATACCAGACAACTGAGGCAAGTCGAACACCTGCCTCCCGAAGCCATTCCAACCCTCTCCCTCGAGCAGTCTTGATACTTTGAATTATTTCCTTTAGATCAATTCATGCTCCTGCATGCAGACCAACCAAGGCAGCCTGGGAACGCCAGACGAGCCTCGTGATATCGTACCGAAAAAATAGATGGGGTATAGATTCGACCACATGCTGACAAACGGGACATCAAAGGTACTGTTGAGAACTAATAAGGGACTTTAGTCCCACATCGGAAGTTGTATTGTGAAGAGAAGGTGTACTCTCTATAAGTAGTGGCAGGAGCCCATCAATAAAATCATCTGAAAAATTTTACTCATTTCAACTTGGTATCAGAGCCAGGTTCCCAAAATTTTTTTTCCCTCCCTGACGCCAGCCCCCCCTCCCCCCCACCCCCCTCCCAAACTTCCCATCTACTATTCCAGCTCCTTCTCCCCCCCCCCCCCCCCCCCCCGGACCTGCGGTGCGGCGCCCCGGACCTGACCTCCCACCTTGCCGCCAGCCCCCCACCCCCCCCCCCCCCCGATCCACTATTCCAGCTCCTTCCCCCCCTTCCGCCGGACCTGCTGTGCAGCGCCCCGGACCACCCCTCCCTTCCTGACGCCAGCAAACCCTCCACCCCCCCGATCTACTATTCCAGTGCCCCCTCCCACCTGCCCCCCCGGACCTGCTGTGCAGCGCCCCCGGACCTGCCCCCCCCGGAACTGCTGTGCAGCGTCCCAGTTTTTTATTTTTTGCACCTTCTTTGGAAGTGCTTGCAAAAGTTCGTTATTTTCGCACAGCTCCTACTCGAAGTTCTGGAAATATCGATCATGCACGAAGTCACGATCCAATTGGTTATGCTTGCACTATCTACCCTCGTCATCATGACGCGGTTCTAATTGCTCGTATGCCTGAAGAATTTCTGTGAGGAGGCCACTTGTTATTCCCTCCTGGTCTCTATAGTTGATGACTTAGACACCCGAGATCGGGACACCCAGCAGTTAGCAGACGACGACGACTAGGGATACAACAAGACCTTCCTACTCACAGTTGAAGACGCCATGGATTCTATCAGTGGTAAACTGACGGCAGTAGAGATGAAGGCCCTGGTTGATGAGATCTTATCAAAGAGATTAACCGAGGCAACCCTACGGGTGACCCATACTGATGTGGATCCGTCACCCTACAAAATGGGAAAGTTGGAAAAGCTGAAGACAAAGTTGGAAGGAACGTCCAACTACTTGAAATGGTCGAGGCAGGCGATGCAGACGCTGAAGGGACGTGGCTTGGTTGGCTATGTCAATGGCCAAACGAAGGCACCATCCGATCCCTCCTTAAAGGAGTTTGCTATCTGGGAGATTGTGAACAACGTCGTAGCTGGGTGGTAGACAGCCTTCTTGACCGACCAGGTGTCGGGCAATATCGAGGCGATGGAGGTTGCCGCTGATATATGGCGAACTTTGAAGGATATGTACTCAGGCTCGGGCAATCCTATGCAGGTCTTCCAACTTCAGGATGAACTTGATAGGGTGGCCCAAGACGACTGTACCATCTCTGAGTACGTGGCCCTGTTGAAGAAGTACTGGTCTGATCTGGATCACTATGATCCTCTTGGGATGGAAGATGCACAATTCGAACCGGCATTTGTGAAGTATTTTCAGACGTTCCTGGCTTATATTTTGCGACAGCGAATGATGAAGTTCCTAAAGGGGCTCAACCCTGTGTTTGAGCAGAGAAGGAATATTCTCCTGTCCCAACCCACGCTTCCAGCCTTGGAGAAAGCTATAGCGGTCATGACATAGGAAGAAGCTCGATTGAAGTTGATGCCCAACAAGGGCTCCTTCCAGGGGGACCAAGCCGCGGTTGAAAAGTCTGCCCTTGCTGTCTTCACTCAGCCTCCATCTGTGAGTGGTGTGTGCCACAACTGTGGTGACTCTGGATATTACATCAAATTTTGTCCAAAACCCCTGCGAAGTCAGTCTAGTGATCGCGGACGGGGACGTGGAGGATGTCGTGGAGGTAGAGGAGGATATGCTGGTAGAAGGAAGATTATTTTGGAGGACACAAAGCACATCTGGCGGAGGAAGGGGGAGAAAATCAACTGGCAGAAATAACCTCGCTTGAGCGGGAGTTCCTTGCAAAGTTGCGTGGTACGAAGCTGGGTTCGGCCGACAGTCATGTCACTTCTGGGGCGTCATCTACCTCGGGGGATCACATCACTTGCTTTGCCCAACCCAGCACTGGTATACCTGTACGTGCTCTTGCATCTGTCCATCAGCCAGGTTGGATTATGGACTCTTGGGCATCTCGCCATGTCATGGGATCCCGTGGGGAGTTTCAGGACTATACTCACCTACCATTGCCGGAGAGTATTCAGACTGCTGATGGTACCTCCAGACCTGTAATGGGTAAAGGCACCGTCGCATGTACCCCTTCCTTTACTCTCAACAATGTCTTACATGCTCATTCTTTTCCTGTCAATTTTGTATCTATTAGTGCCATTATCCTTGATCTAAACTGTATTGTTTCCTTTGACATTCCTAAGGTAACTTTTCAGGAGAAGGGGACAGGACGGCGACTAGGGACTGGCACATGGTATAAGGGGCTATGGTACTTGGACATGACCAGACTGGACAAAGCATTGGCATCTCTAGTAGCAGACGCACAACCGGACGCTTCACATAGCAGTGTAGAAGACGAATTGCTCCTCCATCACCAACGTGTCGGGCATTCTTCCTTTAAAGTTATTAGTCGAATGTATTCGTCCTTATATAAAAGGGCTAATAAAGAGAAGTTATTTTGTAATGCTTGTGAGTTGGAAAAATATACCAGAAGCTCGTATGTGAGCTCCGGGAATAGAAGTTTAGCTGCATTTGACATGATACATTCGGACGTATGGGGCCCTTGTCCTACAACCGGTATTGTTTTCGATGGTTCGTCACTTTTATTGATTGTTATACTCGCGTGACTTGGGTCTACCTTATGAAGAATAAAAGTGACGTCTTTGAGGCATTTCAGATTTTCATCGCCGGGTAGAAACACAATATGGCACTAAAATTAAGTGCTTGCGGTCTGACAATGGAATGGAGTATACTAATAAGAAGGTTGCTGAGTATTTATCCACTCATGGAATACTACACCAAACTTCATGTGCCTATACACCGACACAAAATGGTGTGGCCGAACGGAAGAACAGAAACCTGCTGGAGGTCGTACGGACGATGATGCTGGCTATGAATGTCCCAAAACACTTATGGGGATAAGCTGTCTTGACGGCCTCTTATCTCATCAACAGAATGCCATCTCAGGTATTGGACTAGAAGACACCGTTGGAAATGCTTACTGGTGTAACCACTTACACAGTTTCACTGAAAGTATTTGGGTGTGTGTGTTTTGTCCAAGATAATAAGCTGGGAGTTGGTAAACTGGATTCTAGAGCGGTTAAATGTGTCTTTGTCGGGTACACGGCGACTCAGAAGGGATATACATGTTGGAGCCCGGTTGAGCGAAAACTGTTTGTAAGCATGGACGTTACATTTCGAGAACTGGAACCATACTATGGTTCAGATGAAGGTTCAGCGTTTGGTGACACACCTAACACGGAGGGTGTTAGATGTGAGGGGGAGAGAATAAGTCCAAACGTGGTAGTAGGATCAGTCCCGTGCCCGTTCGTGGAGAACTGGCGAAAGGGGAAGATAGCAGTGACTCCGATGAAGAAGACGATACATATGTTACGCAGGGGAGAAGTCGTGCCCAGTGTCAGTGCCTACTGTACCAAGTCCAGTGCCTACCATACCAAGTCCCTCGTCTACTCCTACCCCGGCTCTTGAAGATGTTGCCCCCGCACTGAATCACTCTGATTCCGATGCGGATCTCTATGACTCTGATGGTATGTCCTCTCCACCACTTATTGCTCCTTTAAGGAGATCTTCTCGCATCAATGCGGGTAAGGCTCCTCGTCGTTATGATGATTATGAACATAACATTGCCAACTTCTTGTCTTATTCTAACATTTCTCTAAATTATCGAACCTTTATTGCATCGTTAGACTCTACTTCTTTGCCCAAGTGTTGGCAGGAAGCAAAGAAAAATCCAAGGTGGAAAGCTGCAATGATGGAAGAACTTGGGACACTAGAGAAAAATAAGGCATGGGAGCTGGTTCCATTACCCAAAGGGAAGAAAGTTGTGGGATGCAAATGGGTGTACACAGTAAAGGAGACGCCAGAAGGAAAAGTAGAGTGGTATATGGCGAGGTTGGTTGCAAAAGGATACACACAATCATATAGCATTAACTACGATGAGACGTTTGCCCCAGTAGCAAAAATGAGCACGTACGTGTCACGATCCGCACCATGATTAGGGACACGAGTACGTGTTTACGTCCAGCCTACGCCGCAGCATCGGCGGTAGAACGCTGTCTAGGTTGTCTACAAAATTACACTAAACAGTATAAAGGTACCTGTACAGTATATACACTCCGAATGGAGGTGACATAGCAATACAGTTTCAATCACAAAAATAAACTAGGATAGATAGGATGAAAGAAAATATGATAGATGAAAACAGAAAATAAGTTCAAGATCCACACAAGTCCAGAGCTATACACAACTACACAGAGTCATAGAAATATAATATAAAATGCTACAAACTGAAAGTACTAGCTGGCTCGCAGGCCAGGCAAAACTAACTAAACTACACTACTCAGGGTGAGCAAAGTGTAGTGGCTCTACTAACAAGCCACCGTCCGGGTCTACTCCATCAGACTTGATCCCATAATAGGTCGGGCAATCTGCCTCAGAATCATCTGTAATATATCAACGGTATCCTGTCAGAAAAATGAGCAAGTACAAACACCAAAAACAGTTCCATGTGAATTGACAAATACTATAAGAGACATTATAATGAAATACAAGACAAAGATATGTGAAATACAGGGTAAAATTAGCAGAAAATATATAATAGATGTGAGTTCTGAATAGGACGACAATATATATAGGATGACTTAGGAACTATTCGAAAGCCGAGTTACAACCCTTAAACCAAACAAGGGCCGGGGTTGTAACTCTTCTCCCAAACAGAACTTAGCCTCCTAGGATAAATAAATATAAAAATGTGACTTGAATTATTAGAGCGCTATGTGATCGGCTAGGAAATCATGGTAAGGTTATCCACTTGGCCCGACAATCATATGAAAATCTGAAAGGGACATGCCGGCCAACCTGGATAACAAGGACATGGAAGTATCTGCTATACCCTACGTGAGGTGAGAGTGGCGCAAGCAAAATAGGGACATGGGACTTTGATCACATAACCCCTAATAATTCCCCCATCCCCGAATAGTATCATGGATCCGGACATGGCACGTCATGACACGGGATTCAAAAACAGGGGCCAGCCTACTCCCAAATCGATGTCTATATAAGTACATGAAACATGAAATTTCACACACCAATATACCAAGGAAATCTGGGAATAACATCTCATGACAGGATCCGACGTATACTAGTCCATGAACTATCGTGACTGGAAATCGAGTAAGATACTACAACTGAATCGGATATAGTAGATATCAAGACAATAAAAACTATCAATAAATGTACTCGCCTGTGGTCCTGAGCTGATAAGGTGAACAGACGCTCAGAGTAAATCACAGACCTAAAATGAGATAGTATGAGTCAAACAGGGTTTCATAATGAAAAGGAAACTAATTTAAGTCATAAATGCAAGTCTAAGTCAAACTAGGTCAATCTAGGTCAAACTGAGTCATACTAGGTCATACTGGATCAAACTAGGTCATACCAGGTCACTGGGAGTCAATCCAAGTCAAACTAGGTCAAATGGGGTCAAAGGTTGACTTACAGTTGACTTTTGGTCAACTGGTCAACCCTGGTCACTCTGATCAACTCTGGGTCAACTCTAGGTCAATCCTAGGTCAAACTAGTCTAATATTGACCAACTGTTGACTTTCAGTCAACTGGTCAACTCTGGTTTGGTTTCGATCAAATCTAGTCACTTATAGGCTAAGTTTGACTCTCGGTTGACTTTTGTTAACTTTTGGTCAAAATGGTCAACCGAAGTCAAAACTAGTCTAGGAGCACTATATTTGATCATTACCAACCAAGGGAACCAAGTTCTAACCATATCTTAATCTCTAAACTCAAATACCTTAGTCTCTAGGTAAAACCTACATTACCCTTACCAAGGTAATCCCGTTACCTTGCCCAATACAAAGGAACCCCGCTAATTCTCAAGATACTAGCCTAGGCTCCCTAGGGTAGTTAGATACTATCCTATCTAAGGGTTACCTACCAAGAAACATAGGTTTTCTAGATATCTAATCCATCTTAGAACACATGTTGGTCATCTAACCATTACCTTATCCTTACCCTTATACCATTCTCACATCTCACTAAACAGTCACACACACCAACTCTCACTCACTCACTCACTCATATATGGTCACATATAGGCTCTCACCGATAGGTTCACATATAGGCAATACCTATAGGCTATTAGCTATACATATATAGGCTCACACACACACAACATATAGGCAATAGGACTGATTTTTAGGGGCTAATGGGCTGTCAATGGGCCAAGTTTAGGACCGCTTAATGACTGATTTTGTGGACAGGTTTAGAGGCTAAGTGGCTGTCCAATTTTGGACTGATTTTGGGGTGAACAAGGACTGGTTTTTGGGCTGGAAATAGGACTGTTTGGGATAGGAATTTGGGACTGTTTCTAGGCTGATTTTGGGGACAGGTAATAGGCTATACATGGCTGTCCCATGGACTGATTTTTGGACTGCTTAAGGGTGCTTGTAGGCTGAGTTTAAGGGGCTGAACATATGGGGTTAATGGCTGGAATAAGGGGCGGCTTTGAGGCTGAATTTGGGACAACCATAGGCTGGGTTTAGGACTGCTTATAGGCAGAACAAAGGGCAGGTTTGGGGTGCTAATAGGTTGGTTTTGGGACAGGTTTTGGGGGAACTGCTAATGGTGGTTAAGGACTGATTTGGGGGTGCCATTTAGGACAAGTAATGAACTGTTTTAGGCTAGTAAGTAGGCTGGTTTAGGGGACTGGTTAAGGACTGCTACAAGGCTGTGTTAAGGGCTGAGTTGGACTGGTTTATAGGCTGTTTAGGGATGGTTGGGACAGCTACAAAGGACTGAAATTAGGGGGGGCTGTAAATGACAGGTCTAGGGGGCCTTGGGGGCTGCCCAATGGCTGGAAACCCTCCATACTACATGCTGTTAACAGCAGGTGGTGCTGCCTCCTTTCCACTCTCAAATCCACCACTCATCCCCTCTCTAAACTCTCACTCTCTCACACTCTAATCTCCTCACAAACATTCCCTCAAACACCCTCTATACAAACACATATCAATACCCACACCAACACTACCATTCTAAATCCTCTCCTCCATTCCTTGGCCGATCTACACCCAACATGAACACAAATGAAAACACACATGACACACCATTTATATCACATATATATATAAGCCACAAACATATATATATATATATATATATATATATATATATATATATATATATATATATATATATATATATATATATAATAGCATATATAATAGCATATATAATAGCAAATATATAATAGCATATATATAACCAAATATATATATACAATATATAGGTAGATAAATATGATACAATATGATACTTTGAAAACACATCTCTAAACAATTAGAAATCTGAGATTTAATCTCTAAATAATCATCCACAATATACATATAATAAATACAAGTGTCCAAATAGGTTTTTTCCACTATGACATAAACCTACACATAGGACACACCTAAAAGTCTCCAAATAGACACAAAATGGACACAAATGGAGACACAACCATGGGGGTCATTCCTATGGGTCTAAAATCACCCTATATGCATGAGAAAATGAAAAGGAGAAGGGATTTATACCTCCCGGTATAGATCGAATCGAAGAAAAGCCTTCCCGATGCGACACCGACACGTAGGAATCCTGAATGGACCCGAACGAGCTCCAAATCCTCCCAAACTTGGCTAGCTTCCTCCTTGGCTTGAGTAGAGAAGGAAAGAAGAAGATTGGGTGGAAGAATGAAGGGATTTGGTGGAGAAATCAATGGATGTTGCTCTCTAAAATTTTGGAGAAGAACAATAGAGAGAAAATAGAAAGGATAATGATGAAAAAACTTGTCTATTCTTATTCATAGGTGGTCGGCCCTAATGGGCTATTTTTCTCCATTATAAAAAGTCTAAAATGCCCTCCCCTAGTCCCATTGTTTAATATTAGGAAAGGGCTAAATGGTTGAGGCTAAATTAGTCATTCTAACTCTCTAATCTAACCAAACCCTATCCATAATTAATTTGTCTATCCACTAACTAAAATTAATATCATGTGGGCCATGGCTAACTAGTGTGTGGATCCCACTAGAGTCAAAACTATCCCGGGTTTCCGTTACAAGTCGGATTGAGCTGAAATTCGAACCCGACTCAAATAATCCCAAAATAATATTATAAATAAATAAATAATTTCAAAAATATTCAAAAATAAAAAATGACAAAAATACCCCTATTTCTGAAAATTCGGGGGGACAAATCTATCCACCTAAAAAATTTTGTCATCGAAATTAAAACCAAACAATAGTAAAATATCAAAATCACAAGTCATGGCTTAAAATTTAAAATGATTAAATCTCAAAAATCAAAGCATGAATTAAATGACTAAAATTATAAAATTTAAAATTACTCTCCAAAAGAAACTGGGTGCTATAAGTCTATCCACCTTAAAAGAATTCATCCTCCAAAAATTAAACCAAAGTAAACACAGAAAAATCATGCAGTTCGATCATCGTATGCGTCTGTCCAACATCATGATACTCAGAATCTTCGTCATGCCAGTGAGCAAGGCTACGATAATCACAGAGTACTCAACTACGGTACATACCTCTAGAATTATGGTATTTAAAATTTTCGCATTGCCGCATGCTTGGCAGCGAAAACCTTAAATTCCCATACCCGAGTAATACGACCATAATTCGACTATATGTCCTCACTATGTCTGCTAGCATGACCCTAGAGTATTCTAAAATCTCATAATCGAGGCGACCTAGCCCATACGACTTATCTCAGAAGGAAATCACATCACAAGAACAATTTTCATCCAACGATCAAAGAACAGATAGAATCGAATTTCAAGACAGTTTATAAGAAGGCAAATGCGGAAAGGAGATCGAAAGATTGGAACCTTCTATCTGCTCTGCTACTGCCTGAGTGGGCTCAACTATCAAGACGAAAGCTCACCCCTGCTGGCCTCCTCTAGCCTGCTGTACGCCGTCCTGGCCTCTTCGGATTCCACTAGCGTGGCAATCCCTCAGCTGGTGGTCAGGCGCCCTACAGTATAGACATACACCCAACCTCTTTCTACAGGCATCTCGAGTGTGTCCCTGCTTTCCGCAGAAAGTGCACTGATTAGCCTGCCCCTGGCCCCGTCCCTGGTACGGCTGGGCACGCACTGGTGCCTGCTGAAACTGTAACTGAGACTGCTGCTGCTGAAACTGCCTCTGCTGGAAATGAGGGCGCTTCGTCGGCCCCGCACTCGAGCTCGCTCCAAGAATGTCACTGTCCCTCTTCGGCTTGAGGTCGAAGTCCTCCTCTGCAATCTGTGCCTCCATCAGGATCTGCTCGAAGGTTGCGTCACGTCGCCCAGAGGTACGAGTGTGAACTGCATGTATAAGACCCCTCCGGAACTTCTGGGCCTTGCACCCCTCATCCTGGATCAGACTGGGTGCAAACTTGCTCAGGCGGAAGAACTCCGCTGCATACTCGTCTACCGACGAGTTCCCCTGTACCAAACTGGCAAACTGTCCCTCCAAAGCTGTCAAGGCCACATCTGGGTAGAACTTCTCCTTAAAGAGCTTCCTGAAGTCCTCCCAAGACAATTCCCTCACCGACGCACGCGGATCCATACGAAACCAAGTCAGCGCTATATCGAAAAACTGACTCGCTGCAGACGTCACCCAAAGCCCTCTCGGGACCTCTGCCAACTGCAAACCCCGCTGGATATCCTCCAACCAGTCATCCGTATATAGGATACCCTCGGTACCCCTGAACTCCCTCGGTTTCATCTTTTTGAAGTCTAGGTGTGTGCCAGGCCTCCCCTGGCCCTGCTGCTGAACTGGGGCTCCCTGATCTGTACCCGGTGCACCCCTCTCTACTGCTGCCATCGCCAGCTGATGGGAGTTCTCCATGCTCCGTCGTAACAACTCTGCCTGTGCGCTCTGGGTCTGCAACATCTGCTGCAGAAGGGCTATTATCCCCTGAGTATCAGTCGACAGCGGAGGCGGCGGTAGTAGAATATCAGGAATGACCATGGACGGTCTCGCTGCTGGAGGTGGAAGACCTTCCAGAACCGTCGCTGCTGCTCCCGCTTGAAGGGCAGGGACTGAGGTGGCAGCTCCCTCAACTGCAGCTCCCTCTGCTGGAGGTGGAAGACCTCCAGAAACTGCCGCTGCTACTCCTGTCTGAAGGGCAGAAACTGAGGCTACTGCTCTCTCGATTGCTACTCCCGTAGCCGGAGGTGGAAGACCTCCTGGATCTGACCTCTCTGGAACTGTACTAGGCCCTACTGCCTGAGAACGAGTCACTGTCATCATGAAGACGAATTAAACCCAAGAGATCAATATGACACAAGACAAGATATTATCAAAGGAGGACAATTGAATTCAAATGCAAGAAGAGTTATCATGGTAATCAAAAGATCAGAAATTTTCTAAAATGTGATTGAGTAACTCCTATCATACCCTAGATCCTACGTCCTTTTCACAGGCTCGTAATTAGCACTCTAAGTCGAGCACCATTACGAGATCGCACTATTGCGACACTGACCTGCATGGGCCACCATAAAAATGTGTCATGACCCGTACCCTGATTAGGGACACGAGTACGTGGTTACGTCCAGCCTACGCCGCAGCATCGGCGGTAGAACGCTGTCTAGGTTGTCTACAAAACTACACTAAATAGTATAAAGGTACATGTACAGTATATACACTCAGAATAGAGGTGACATAGCAATACAGTCTCAATCACAAAAACAAACTAGGATAGATAGCACGAAAGAAAATATGATAGATGAAAATAGGAAATAAGTTCAAGATCCACACAAGTCCAGAGTTATACACAACTACACAGAGTCATAGAAATATAATAAAAAATACTATAAACTGAAAGTACTAGCTGGCGAGCAGGCCAGGCAAAACTAACTAAACTACACTACTCAGGATGAGCAAAGTCAAGTGGCTCTACTAACAAGCCACAGTCCGGGTCTACTCCATCAGACTCGACCCCATAATAGGTCGGACAATCTGCCTCAGAATTATCTGTAATATATCAACGGTATCCTGTCAGAAAAATGAGCAAGTACAAATACCAACAGCAGTTCCATATGAATTGACAAATACTATAAGAGACAGTATAATAAAATACAAGACAAAGATATATAAAATACAGGGTAAAATCAGCAGAAAATATATAATAGATGTGAGTACTGAATAGGACGACAATATATATATATGATGACTTAGGAACTATTCGGAAGCCGAGTTACAACCCTTAAACCAAACAAGGACCGAGGTTGTAACTCTTTTTTCGAACAGAACTTAGCCTCCTAGGATAAATAAATATAAAAATGTAACTTGAATTATTAGAGCGCTATGTGATCGGCTAGGAAATCATGGTAAGGTTATCCACTTGGCCCGACAATCACATAAAAATCTGAAAGGGTCATGCCGGCCAACCTGGATAACAAGGACATGGAAGTATCTGCTACACCCTACGTGAGGTGAGAGTGGCGCAAGCAAAATAGTGACATGGGACTTTGATCACATAACCCCTAATAATTCCTCTATCCCCGAATAGTATCATGGATCCGGACATGGCACATCATGACACGAGATTCAAAAGCAGGGGGCCAGCCCACTCCCAAATCGATGTCTATATAAGTACATGAAACATGAAATATCACACACTAATATACCAAGGAAATCCGGGAATAATATCTCATGACAGGATCCGACGTATACTAGTCCGTGAACTATCGTGACTGGAAATCGAGTAAGACACTACAACTGAATCGGATATAGTATATATCAAGACAATAAAAACTATCAGTGAATGTACTCACCTGTGGTCCTGAGCTGATAAGGTGAACAGACGTTCAGAGTAAATCACAGACCTAAAATGAGATACTATGAGTCAAACAGGGTTTTATAATAAAAAGAAAACTAATTTAAGTCATGAATGCAAGTCTAAGTCAAACTAGGTCAATCTAGATCAAATTGAGTCATACTAGGTCATACTAGTTCATACTAGGTCATACCAGGTCACTGGGAGTCAATCCAAGTCAAACTAGGTCAAAGGTTGACTTACAGTTGACTTTTGGTCAACTGGTCAACCCTGGTCAACTCTGGTCAACTCTTGGTCAACTCTAGGTCAATCCTAGGTCAAACTAGTCTAATGTTGACCAACTGTTGACTTTCAGTCAACTGGTCAACTCTGGTTTGGTTTCGGTCAAATCTAGTCACTTATAGGCTAAGTTTGACTCTCGGTTGACTTTTGTTGACTTTTGGTCAAAATGGTCAACCGAAGTCAAAACTAGTCTAGGAGCATTATATTTGATCATTACCAACCAAGGGAACCAAGTTCTAACCATATCTTAATCTCTAAACTCAAATACCTTAGTCTCTAGGTAAAACCTATATTACCCTTACCAAGGTAATCCCGATACCTTGCCCAATACAAAGGAACCCCGCTAATTCTCAAGATACTAGCCTAGTCTCCCTAGGGTAGTTAGATACTATCCTATCTAAGGGTTACCTACCAAGAAACATAGGTTTCCTAGATATCTAATCCATCTTAGAACACATGTTGGTCATCTAACCATTACCTTACCCTTACCTTATACCATTCTCACATCTCACTAAACACTCACACACACCAACACTCACTCACTCACTCACTCACTCACTCACTCACTCACTCACTCACTCACTCACTCATATATGATCACATATAGGCTCTCACCTATAGGTTCACATATAGGCAATACCTATAGGCTATTAGCTATACATATATAGGCTCACACACACACACACAACATATAGGCAATAGGACTAATTTTTAGGGGCTAATGGGCTGTCAATGGGCCAGGTTTAGCACAGCTTAATGACTGATTTTGTGGACAGGTTTAGAGATTAAGTGGCTGTCCAATTTTGGACTGATTTTGGGGTGAACAAGGACTGGTTTTTGGGCTGGAAATAGGACTGTTTGGGACAGGAATTTGGGACTGTTTCTAGGCTGATTTTGGGGACAGGTAATAGGCTATACATGGCTGTCCCATGGACTGGTTTTTGGACTGCTTAAGGGTGCTTGTAGGCTGAGTTTAAGGGGCTGAACATATGGGGTTAATGGTTGGAATAAGGGGCTGCTTTGAGACTGAGTTTGGGACAACCATAGGCTGGGCTTAGGACTTTTTATAGGCAGAACAAAGGGCAGGTTTGGGGTGCTAATAGGCTGGTTTTAGGACAGGTTTTGGGGGAACTGCTAATGGTGGTTAAGGACTGATTTGGAGGTGCCATTTAGGACAAGTAATGAACTGTTTTAGGCTGGTAAGTAGGCTGGTTTAGGGGACTGGTTAAGGACTGCTACAAGGCCGTGTTAAGGGTTGAGTTGGACTAATTTATAGGCAGTTTAGGGATGGTTGGGACAGCTGCAAAGGACTGAATTTAGGGGGGGCTGTAAATGACAGGTCTAGGGGGCCTTGGGGGCTGCCCAATGGCTGGAAACCCCCTACACTACCTGCTGTTAACAGCAGGTGGTGCTGCCTCCTTCCCACTCTCAAATCCACCACTCATCCCCTTTCTAAACTCTCACTCTCTCACACTCTAATCTCCTCACAAATATTCCCTCAAATACCCTCTATACAAACACGTATCAATACCCACACCAACACTACCATTATAAATCCTCCCCTCCATTCCTTGGCCGATCTACACCCAACATGAACACAAATGAAAACACACATGACAAACCATTTATATCACATATATATATATATAAGCCACAAACATATATATATATATATATATATATATATATATATATATATATATATATTTTTTTATATATATATATATATATATATATATATATATATATATATATATATATATATATATATATATATATATATATATAGAGAGAGAGAGAGAGAGAGAGAGAGAGAGAGAGAGAATAGCATATATATAACCAAATATATATACAATATATAGGTAGATAAATATGATACAATATGATACTTTGAAAACACATCTCTAAACAATTAGAAATCTGAGATTAATCTCTAAATAATCATCCACAATATATATATAATAAATACAAGTGTCCAAATAGGTTTTTCCCACTAGGACACAAACCTACACATAGGACACACCTAAAAGTCTCCATGTAGCCTCCCTTCCTGGATTTTTTTTTAAAATATTTTTATTTATTTATTTCTTTTAAATGGTGATTTTAGAATTTATAAATAATTATTTTAGTTAATTATTACGGTAGATGATTTTAGCCAAGGTTGAGTTTTGAAGTACCAAACGACTATGAATCATGGCACGGATAGTACAGTGGCATGTTTTGACTAGTGCATTAGCCCTGGTAGAGAAGGCCGAGCCATAGTGATGTCCTAACTAGGAAAACCAGGCCAAGTTGCGACGTAACCCTTATCGAAGATTATTTATTTATTAATTATAATATTTAGTTTTAGGGAACCCGGTTGTACCAAACTAGTACAAATTGGACCCAAACCAAGCCCAAGCCTATGTAGACATACTTTTAGGTATGTACAAATATTTTCTAGCTTTTTGGGTAGACTTAACGATATTTTCTAAATATTTGGTTATTTATACAAAATGGGTATTATTATTATTATTATTATTATTATTATTATTATTATTATTATTATTATTATTATTATTATTATTATTATTATTATTATTATTATTATTATTATTTAAATAGAGTTTTAGAATATTGGTATAATTTTCTAGGGCCAGATAGGTCCACCAAGACTCTTTGGATTATCTGTGGATTATTGTATTATGGAGTTTATTAGTGGGTTTATTGGTATATGTATATATATATAAATATTATATATGTGTGGAAGTGAATGTATGTATATATAAATATTAAATACGTGTATAAGTGTTTGTATATATATAGATAAATATTTATTATATATGGGTATATATATGTATATACATGTGTGAGTGTATATAGATGTATAGAGTTATATAATTATATACGTGTATATGTATATCGGTATACATATTACGTATATGTGTATATATATTATATACGTGAGTAATTGTGTGTATATACAAATATATTATATATGAATGTGTATATATATATATTAATATATATTTGTATGTATATACGTATATATATATATATATATATATATATATATATATATATATATATATATATATATATATATATATATATATATATATATAATTGTATATATATATAATTGTATAAAATATATATATATATATATATATATATATATATATATATATATATATATATATATATATATATATATATAATTGTATATATACGGATATATTTGTGTGTATAAATAAATATATACGTGTGTATATATTACGTATAGTATGTATGTGTATATGTGTGTATATATATACATAAATATATATATAAAAATATAGGTGAATATGTGTTTGCATATATAAATATATATTGCGTGTGTGTATATACGTATACATATATATATATATATATATATATATATATATATATATATATATATATATTATGTGTATATACGTGTATATATATATATATATATATATATATATATATATATATATATATATATGTTTATATTAGATTAAGTGAAGAGAAAGAAAAAAAGAAAAAGAATAAGGAAAAAGAAATAGATACTACAACAGCCAAGCCCAGCCGAGCCCAGCCCAGCCCGCGAAGACCAAGCCGAGCCCAGGTCTTCCCCATCACAGGAACAAGCCGATAGTAAGGGGATACGTATCTATATATATCGAGGGATAGAGAGATCAACGAAAATCCCACGTAAACCCTAACTCTCCCAACAGACCGCCACCACCTTTCTGTGCGCGCGCACAGACGTGGTACAGCAGCATGGCAGTGAGAGCCCCGACTTCGTGAGTAGATTTCTCCCTCGATTCTCAATCGTTTTTAGATTTGTAAATTGTTATGGAAACCGTGCATGACCCTCTTTACGACCCACCCAATAGTTCCTCGAGGCAACGACCCATTGAGTCGATAATTCAACTCGAAAAAACCCGAAAAACCTGTCCCAAAATAGGGCACATAACAGTCCATGAACCCACTTTTGAGGATCGTTTTCGATCAATCCAGTCCAATATTAGAAAAATTATTTGAAGAGACTTTTAGACAACATATAGGTCTTCATCACCCTTTTTGAGGATTTAGAAATCATCGACTACGCATCGAGAAATCGAATCCCAAAGTTTCTCAAAAACCTGTTTTAAAAACTAGAAATTTGTTCGACACGACGTGCGTCACGCCAATCCGGACGACGTGGTCGTGAATCGAACACATCGAAAGCTGCGTAATGGTTACGTGGTCGTGTGGACTTTGACGGAATTCGAATTGGTCACGTGTGCGCGACGAATTTGATACGTATCCGTCAAAATTCACCGTATCGTGTACTTTGCAAATTATCCAATTACTTTGTGCACGCTCGTCAGATCGAGACAAAACTTACGCCAACAGAACCGTATCGTTTTTTTGGTCCTGTATGCCAAGTTTGGTCCGATTCTGAGACCGTTGAGAAAATCACCGTTTTGCGGGCCTCCGATCCGACTCAACGGGTAATTTTGTGCACGGCCCGCCGGAATCCAACTTTGGACATACGGTTGGGTTCGTATCGGAAAACTGGATCTGTAGACATGTAGTTTGATGACTTTAGAGACCATTGACTCTGGCACACTTTTCGGTGTAAAACGGGTCCAACGGCGGACATCATTTTTGCCCGAAATTACCGTTTTGCCCCTGTGTCCAGAATTGGACTTAAGAACAGGCAATTTTAGCTAATTTGACTATTCTGAGACTGTTGGCATTGTCTGTTTCAGCTTTTGGAGACAGTTGTGATGACTTGGACTTCGTGGTTTATCGGTTGACTATATATTTGTTGGATCTGCGTGCAACCTCCAGGCAAGCATATCTTGCCTTTCTCTACAGTTTCACTTACATGCATTTTCTTTCGTTTTTCAGTCCTTTGATTGTTTATGGACATGTACTTTTCGTATTATTTTCTGTGGAGTTGTTTTTATTGTTTATAGCCATGTTCATGTTTTGGCCTTGTATTTCACATTTGGAGTTCTCATCAGTTCCTTGCTTGAGTCGTGTCATAGAACGAGTACGTATAAGTGAACTGCTAAATCCTTGATATTGTTTCCTTGGCACCAGAGAGTCCACACTCGGGACGAGGGTGTTTTCCTTGATCTGTTTACATCCGAGAGTCCACGCTAGGGACTAGGATGTCGATTATTTGCACCAGAGAGTCCACGCTCGGGACGAGGGTGTAGACTTGACTTGACTTGACTTGCCCCAGAGAGTCCACGCTCGGGACGAGGGTGTTTACATCAGAGAGTCCACACACGGGACGAGGATGTAGTATTTGCACCAGAGAGTCCACACTCGGGACGAGGGTTAGTACTAACCAGAGAGTCCACACTTGGGACGAGGGTTAGTGTTTAGTTCAAACCCGTGAGTCCACACTCGGGATGAGGGTTTGGTTTCTTCCATTGATCTCGTGATTATCGTTCATCCGGCAGTTCATTTATACGTAGTTGTTCTAGTGTTCGTGTCTGTGTTCGTATTCTTGTTCGTGTTCGTAGTCATTTGTCTTGTTCTTGTTCTTTCTTGCTTATTTTTTTGCGCATGATAAAACTGTTAGATAGGCATGTATATTATGTATCTTGCTATGTCCTCTGAGGACCTGATGATCTTCTCAGGTTTAGTGATTGCATGGAGTTAGCTAGTAGTTCTGGATGGCGGAGGATTTGCGGTTCTTGCGGGATTCAGGTACCGTTATTGTGCTTATTATCCGCTCGTGCTTTCATACCTTATCATGAGCTATCCTGTTCCTTATTTCAGTTGTAGACTCTTGCTATATTCCTTAGAGTCTTATCGAACATTTATGCTAGTGGGCTGCAGACCACGACCCATAGTGTTCATTCATGTTTCATATTCTTATTGTGGATTGAGATATAGATTGTTTGCCATGATTTAGCAGTATACTATAGCCTTGACAGCGTTTACGTATTCGAGTCGGACTGGAGTCCGTTCGATACGTAGCTGGGCTTGCTCATGGACTCGCGTCCGAAAAGCGGGTGCGGGTCGTGACACTCCAAATGGACACAAAATGGACACAAATGGAGACACAACCATGGGGGTCATTCCTATGGGTCTAAAATTACCCTATATGCATGAGAAAATGAAAAGGAGAAGGGATTTATACCTCCTGATAGATCGAATCGAAGAAAAGCCTTCCCGATGCGACACCGACACGTAGGAATCCCGAATGGACACGAACGAGCTCCGAATCCTCCCAAACTTGGCTAGCTTCCTCCTTGGCTTGAGTAGAGAAGGAAAGAAGAAGATTGGGTGGAAGAATGAAGGGATTTGGTGGAGAAATCATGGAGGTTGCTCTCTAAAATTTTGGGGAAGAACAAGAGAGAGAAAATAGAAGGGATAATGATGAAAAAACTTGTTTATTCCTATTCATAGGTGGCCGGCCCTAATGGGCTATTTTTCTCCATTATAAAAAGTCTAAAATGCCCTCCCCTAGTCCTATTGTTTAATATTATGAAAGGGCTAAATGATTGAGGCTAAATTAGTCATTCTAACTCTCTAATCTAACCAAACCCTATCCATAATTAATTTGTCTATCCACTAACTAAAATTAATATCATGTGGGCCATGGCTAACTAGTGTGTGGGTCCCACTAGAGTCAAAACTACCCCGGGTCCCCGTTACAAGTCGGATTGAGCTGAAATTCGAACCCGACTCAAATAACCCCAAAATAATATTATAAATAAATAAATAATTTCAAAAATATTCAAAAATAAAAAATGACAAAAATACTCCTATTTCTGAAAACTGGGGGTGACAGTAAGAACTCTGGTCTCCATTGCAGCAAACTATGGGTAGAAGCTATACCAGTTAGATGTGAAAAATGTCTTTCTCCATGGGGACCTGCAAGAAGAAGTATACATGGAACCCCCGCCAGTGTGCTATGCGACAGAATCAGACGGAGGGACGTCGTATGGTAAAATGTGTAAACTAAATAAGTAACTATACGGACTCAAGCAATCTCCTCGAGCCTGGTTTGACAAATTCAGAAAGGCTGTTACAGGTATGGGGTACCATCAAACAAATGCAGATGATACGGTCTTTCTCTAGCATACAAGAGGTCACATTACTATACTTGCTGTATATGTGGATGATATAATAATCACTAGTGATGATGAAGTCGAGATTACTAAGCTGAAGTTAAAACTCGCGAAGGAGTTTAAGGTGAAAGATTTATGAGCAATGAGGTATGTTCTGGGTATCGAGGTGTGTGACGGCGAACAGGGAATTATTCTCTCACAGAGAAAATAAGCTCTAGATCTGCTAAAGGAGACAGGAATGCTGGGATGCAAAGCAGCAGTAACTCCAATTGACCAGAAGTGCAAGCTGGGAGCAGAAGCAGGAGAGCCTGTTGATCGTGAAAGGTATCAAAGACTTGTAGGGAGATTGATTCACTACAAAAATTTGTCAGATTAGCGAGGTTCCAAAATGTCGCTAAACTCGGCCAAAATGTCGCTAAACTAAATTAGCGATATTTTCAGCGACGTTTAATAAACGACGGAAAAAAGCGTGTCGCTAATCGAGAAAATATCGCAAAACGTCGCTAGGGTGACGTTAGTTAGCGACGTTTATAACGTCGCTAATTTGCGACATTATTTACGACGTTTTCAAGTGGTCGCCGATTAGCGACACTTAGTGACGTTCTTGCGACGATGTGGTGGCATCAGATTATTTGCTACGTCAACAATTTAGCGACCTTTATATGCGTCGCTAAATTTTAGCGACGAATATAAACGTCACTAAAAATGTCGCTAAATTGAAAAAAATAAAAAAAATCCAGAATGCAAATGTACAATCCAAAATACAGAATCTAATCCCTGGGTTCGCCGACCCCTTCGGTGGAATACTCAACGTCGGCCCGCACAATACAATCCAGAATAGACCAAAAATAATTGGTCATCTCCTCAAGCCTCTCGGAACATCACAATATGCATCACATATCACACAAACAAATATACATCACAATATGCATCACACAGCAAGCTATACCAATATACTTCACACACAAGAAAATAAATATCCATCACAATATCCAAAAGGAGATATATCCATAAAAACAAATAACCATCAAAATATCCAGATCATGAGATATATCCATCAAAACAAATCTAGTCAATATATGTATCTACTGTCGTCTATGCTGGGGCAGATAGAACTCCCTCAGCCAGCGCACATAAGTAGGATCCGCAGCAGCCAGATCAATATACAGAGGAGATGGATGACTGGAACTCCCGGTGGAACTGCCCTGTGGTGCCACCTTCTCCTTCACAGCTCCCTCGGCTTTAGGAATTACTTATGGAGCAGCTCTTTCGGTGGAACTGCCCTCTGGAGCTGGAGCCACCTCCTCTTTCACAGCCATCTGTGCCTCCCTCAAGCGAGATCCTCGGGTCTTAGGTGCCATCTGTGAGAACGGGTGTCATCTCGTTTGAGTACATTTTTGAAAGCAGATAAAATACAGAAAATTCTATTTTTTGCCATGTGTGAGAACGGATGGCTCAGAACACAACCCAATATTCATTCTAGCATACATTAGTGTGAATCATTTATGTTCTGTACATATGGTATAGTATATGTTCTTATCGTATCTAGTATCTAAAGAATGTAACAGAATCAAGATGAACTCACATAATGTAAAACTAAGACATCATCTACTACTATATAAGATATAGTGATAGGTTGCCATATCATCATTGCCGAGGGATGTGGGTCGAAGGACAGTCAACTTTATATACGGCTACATAGTTTCTGCCTTGCCAGTCGAATGGCTGCAGGGACTATGTCGTGATCACCATGTCGTACCATAGATTAATACAAATGGAGCTGGAGCTGGAGCCAAAATATAGAATCCAAAATACAAAATACAAAATCCAATCCCTGGATTCACCGAAAATACAAAAACAAAGATTGACACACAGTACTAATTCATATGTGTTTTAAGTGTGAGAACGGATAGCTCAGAACACAGCCCAAAATTCATTCTGGCATACATTAGTGTGAATCATCTATGTTCTGTACATATGGTGTAGTATATGTTCTTATCGAATCTAGTATCTGAAGAATGTAACAGAATCAAGATAAACTCACATAATGTAAGACTAAAACATCATCTACTACAATATAAGATATAGTGATAGATTGTCGTATCATCATTACCGAGGGATGAGGGTCGGAGGACAGTCAACTTCATCTACGGCTACATAGTTACATGAGCTAGTCGCCGCGAAACGTCGCTATGACGTCGCTAATAGCGACTAATTTAGCGACGTTAGTATGAACGTCGCTAAATTCTAATTATATTTTCCCCATCAATTCATTTCCTTCTATTTTACTCTCTCACTCTCGCTCGTCCCCCCCTCCGGCGCTCTCACTCTCTCCGGCGCTCTCACAGTACTAATTTATATCTGTTTTAAGTGTGAGAACGGATGGCTCAGAACACAACCCAAAATTCATTCTAGCATTAATTAGTGTGGATCGTTATGTTCTGTACATATGGTGTAGTATATGTTCTTATCGAATCTAGTATCTGAAGGATATAACAGAATCAAGATGAACCCACATAATGTAATACTAAGACATCATCTACTATAATAACAGAATCAAGATAGGTTGTCGTATCATCATTGCCAAGGAAGGGAGGTTAATTAGAGAAAGTTACAGCAGAAAGTGAAGACCGACATGAACTGACGCACGAAAATGAGGAGCTCTAAGCTGAAACAAGAAAAGTTGTACTTTGGAAAAAGAACTCTTATAAACTCTTTGTTCATAAAGCAAGCTATAATTAAAGAATACAGAACAAGTATCGAGTTCGTAACTTAAGTATAGAGCTTACAAGAGTTATAAACTCGATACTTGTTTTGTATTCATTATATCTTGCTTTGTGAACAAAGAGCTTACAAGAGTAGAACATCCAAAACACAACTTTACTTTTTACAGCTTTGATCTCCTCCTTTTTGTGCGCCAGTTCATGTCAGTCTGTACTTTCTGCAGTAACGACCACAAGTTTTATGTTCTTCAACGATATATTTCACATGCTTAATTGCCAAGTATGGGGACGAATGGCTCAAAACACAACCCAAAATTTATTCTAGCATACATTAGAGTGAATCATATATGTTCTGTACATATGGTGTAGTATATGTTCTTATCGTATCTAGTATCTGAAGAAGGTAACAGAATCAAGATGAACTCACATAATGTAATACTAAGACATCATCTACTACTATATAAGATATAGTGATAGGTTATCATATCATCATTGCCAAGGGATGAGGGTCGAAGGACAGTTAACGTTATCTATGGCTACATAGTTTCTGCCTCGCCAGTCGAATGGCTGCAGGGACTATGTCCTGATCACCTATGTTCTGTACATATGGTGTAGTATATGTTCTTATCGTATCTAGTATCTGAAGAATATAACAGAATCAAGATGAACTCACATAATGTAATACTAAAACATCATATACTACTATATAAGATATAGTGATAGGTTGTCATATCATCATTGCCGATGGATGAGGGTCGAAGGACAGTCAACTTTATCTACGGCTACATAGTTTCTGTCTCGCCAGTCGAATGGCGGCAGGGACTATATCCTGATCACCATGTCGTAGTCCAATACAATCCAGAGATTGACAGTACTAATTCATATATGTAGTCCAATACAAATAGTCTAATACAAAAACAACCCAATACAAATAGTCCAATACAAATAAGTACTAACAGCTAATGAGAACCACGCAGCTCACGCAAACGCTCAGTGATACGATCACGCAACTACCTCGAATAAGTGGGATCGACGGCGGCAGGAGAGATGTAGGCCATCGCAAGTGCTGGATGATTAGAACTCCCGGTCTCACTAGCTACCGGTGCCACTTCCTCCTTAACAGTAGGAGGAGCCACCTCAGCATTCACTGTTTCCCTCAAACGACGTGCCGCTCCTCGGGTCATGGGTGCCATCTGGTAAGATCGATATTAACAAATAATATAATTGTAACATAAGCAAGCTAACTAACGGAACCATCATCTCGTTTGAGTATATTTTCGAAAGCAGATAAAATACAAAAAATTTAATTTTTTGCCAAGTGTGAGAACGGATGGCTCAGAACACAACCCAAAATTTATTCTAGCATACATTAGTGTGAATCATCTATGTTATGTACATATGGTATAGTATATGTTCTTATCGTATCTACTATCTAAAGAATGTAACAGAATCAAGATGAAATCATATAATGTAATACTAAGACATCATCTACTACTATATAAGATATAATGATAGGTTGTCATATCATCATTGTCGAAGGATGAGGGTCGGAGGACAGTCAATTTTATCTACGGCTACATAGTTTCTGTCTCGCCAGTCGAATGGCTGCAGGGACTATGTCCTGATCACCATGTCGTACCATAGTTTCTGTCTCGCCAGTCGAATGGCTACAGAGACTATATTTTCCGATCACCATGTTACCAATTAACCAACCAACAAAACTACTTGTTACAAATATCGGCACTATCGGTGCATTCGAATTAGAGTATCACATTTTTCGGTGTCGGAAAATAAATAATTATTACTAAATTATTAGATTTTTCGGCACTATCGGTGTCCCTGACCAAGCCCCCCCTCCCCTCCTACACCACCCCGAACCCTAACCCTCCCCTCCCCCCAGCTCTCCTCCCCCACCCACCCTTCTTCCACTCCCCTTTCCCCCCCACCCACACATACCCACCCCTAACCCTAACCCTAACCCTAACCCTCCCCTCCCCCCTTGCTCCCCTCTCCCAGCCGCCCCCACCCCTCCTGCTCCCCTCGCCCAGCCACCCTCACCCCCCTCCCCGCTCCCCCCCCCCCCCCGCCCCCACATACCCACCCCTAACCCGAACCCTAACCCTAGCTCCCCTCCCCCAGCTGCCCTCGTCTTCCCTGCCCCACCCCCCAGCCACCCCCCACTCACCCTCCAACCACCCGCATCCCCCCTGCCCCCCCCCCTCGAGCCACCCGTACCCCCCAACCCCCAACAACCAAAACAGCCAAAGAAAGAGAGATAGGGAGGGGAAGAGTCACTTACCGTAGAGGGAGGAGAGTCGTCGGAGAGAGTGAGAGTCGTCGGAGAGGGAAGAGAGTCGCCGGAGAGAGTGAGAGCGTCGGAGAGAGTGAGAGCGCTGGAAGGGGGAGGAGAGAGAGTGAGAGAGTAAAATGGAGGGAAATGAATTGATGGGGGGGAAATATAATTAGAATTAGCGACGCTAATATTACCGTCGCTAAATTAGTCGCTATTAGCGACGTCAAAGTGACGTTTCGCGAAGACTAGCTCATGTAATTAATATACGTCATTGTTACGTCACTTATTTCGTCGCTAGTAGCGACTATTAGCGACGTTTCAGTGAAACGTCGCTAATGAACACAATTTAGCGATGTTAATTGAACGTCGCTAAATTTATGTCGCCAATTAAGCAGATTTTAGTAGTGATTTATCTGGGGTACACTCGCCCGGATATCTCATTTAGGGTGAGTGTAGTGAGCCGCTACATGCATGATCCAAGAACCGGTTATATGGAAATAGTATTTCAGATCTTGAGATATCTGAAAGGAACGACGAAAAAATGGCTATGGTTCAAGAAGAATAGACACATAGAAGTTGAGGGATACTGCGATACAGACTGGACAAGCTGCATAGACGATAGAAGGTCTACCACGGGGTACTGTATTTTTGTAGGAGGAAACCTAGTCTCATGGAGAAGCAAAAAATAGCCAGTGGTAGCACGATCGACAGCTGAAGCAGAATACAGGGCAATAGCTCTGGGAGTGTCAGAGTTGCTATGGGTAAGAGCACTGCTGACAGAGTTGAAATCGGACAAGGGAGCACCATTACGTCTTCTGAGCGATAGTCAAGTTGCAATAAGTATAGCTAACAATCCAGTTCAGCACGACAAAATGAAGTACATCGAGATCGATCGATTCTTCATCAAGGAAAAGCTGGAACAAGGGATACTGAAGATTGACCATGTTCACTCAGAAGAATAAGTTAGAAACTGTCTGACTAAGGGTCTTAGTTCATTGAGTCTGTCAAAGCTATGTAACAAGATGGAGATGATTAATATCTATCGTCCATCTTGAGGGGGAGTGTTGAGAACTAATAAGGGACTTTAGTGCCACATCGGAAGTTGTATTATGAAGAGGAGGTGTACTCTCTCTAAGTAGTGGCAGGAGCCCATCAATAAAATCATCTGAGAAATTTCACTCATTTCAACTAAAGGTCCTCCACCTGAATGCCGAATCACTGAACCCGATCCTTTGTCAGGACTTTCTCCAACACAACCTAGTATAAACATAGCTGCATTTTCTACAAAATATCTTTCATCCAGATGATGTTAGCATGCTCCATATCTTCATGCACCTTCCTAACGCTCTCGTAAGCAGCGCCAGACTCGAATTCCCCATCCATGGAATCCCTCCACACCCGTCTACCCCTCAGCAACTGTATGTCGACTACACAACCTCGAATCGGATGAGCTATATGCCTTGCATGAGGAAGCCAGTCCAATCTCCACTTCCCATTCACCAGTATCATGCACCTTGTCATGCCCAACTGCCTGCACCAACCTTGGCATGCCCACCCAGTCAACTATGCTCTGATGGTCAACCCAAGGTTCTAGCCATAGGTCCATAGTCGCCCCATCTCTAAAATGTCTAGAGATAAGCGATTTGAGAACCCTTCTATGTTAGAGGATTTGTTTGAAGGATATACTGAGTCATTGTTACTCAATCTATAAGCCCATAAATACTTTCCTTGATGTAATGCCTATAGTTTGTATTACGTATTTTGAAATACGTGTACGTATTTTATCTTGTATTGCATGATTCCTTGCTTGGCTTATCTTGGCATTACATGGCTTGGTCTATTTTGGGTTGGTTCGGCTAGGCTTGGGTTGCCTTGGTTCATCATGAACCAAGGAAAGAACCCTTACCTACCACCGCCATCATCCTTTATTAACCCTTTCCCTCATTCTCTTTCTTCATTTACTTCTTCTCCTCCACTATTACTTCTTCAACCACAAGGAGAGAGAGAGAGAACTTAGCTAAGTGCAGCTTGCTTCATGGAGGAACCCAAATTTTATTGTTCCATTCTCTTCTTCACGAGATTCTAACACACTTTAGTATTTGGCATTTCTAATTTCCATGGCTCAATTTGTGTAGATCTAAGTTTATTGTATTTTTGGATTTCTTAGGTTTTGATCAACTTAACATTGTTATTTCCAAATTTTGATGGTTCCATGTTGTAGAGAATCTCGTTCTGCCCCATTTTGATCTATGGAAGTCTGAATTTCGACTTCGGATGAAGGATTTATGAGCTTTGAAGCCATGGACTTCATGGCTATTCTTCTCGGATCAGTGGAGAAGAAGCACAGTCTCTCAGCCGCATGAAGTACTTGTCCGCATGAACATTCATGCGGCAAGTCTCTTTCCAGCCGCATAGCTTTGCCTTTGATTCAGCCGCATGAGATGGCTTGGCCCTCAGCCGCATAAGCACTTGTATGTCCGCAGTCGCATGAGCACTTGCATCTCTAGCCGCATAAATCGCCTTCATTCTCAGCCGTATAGGGTTGCCACCCCCGAGCCGCATGAGTCCTATTTTTACCCGGCCGCATGCGCCCCTGCCATACCCCCAGCCGCATGGACTGATTCCTTTCCAGCCGCATAAGGCCTTGCTCCCCCAGCCGCATAAGACCTTTCGTCTCAGCCGCATGGGATCACTCCTTTCCCAGCCGCATGAGTTGTTCCCTTGCTCAGCCGTATATAACCCGAACCCTTAGCCGCATGCGCCCTACACTCCCCAGCCGCATGCGCCCACTTCTTTTCGGCCGCATGGACTTGTATTATTCGAGCCACATAAGATCTTGTCTTCCCCCAGCCGCATGGACTCCTGAACCCCGAGCCGCATAAGCTCTATTATCCCTGGCCGCATGAGCTCTATTCTCTTAGCTGCATGGCTCCCTCTACAGTCTTCTCCTCTATTATTATTATTATTATTCTTGTTCTTATGTTAGAATATTACATAATACTAATATAACTTGGGTCTCTGGATAGAAGGCTCGTACTATGAAGATTTGCACATATTCCCTGAATATGATAAGTGGCCCTTCGGGGCGCACTCTTGACCAGTAAACTGACATGATATACCATGACATGCTGTTACGACAGCTAGCCTGACATGACAAGTATGAATGACCTGGACACCGTGGGCGATTGCATTTGTACAAATAAACCAGTACTGTCTTGCATCATGTCTAGAATAGGGATCCCTGAGTATTTCGTACTGTATCTCCTGAATATTTCGTACGTTCCTCAAATCAACCTTTGCTATTTACCTTCTAGTATTGTATCGTTAGATCATTGATTTCCTCAAATTATACATTGCCAGATTTTGATTCCATACTTCGTTTGTGTCTTGTCTAAATTTTGATCTTAAATCATGTCTGTCTGACCATGATTTTCCTATCTTGTGCTAGCCACCTGTGTTAAACTATCGATTTTTGATCGTACTTAATATTTGTGTCTTCATGATGTTGCTCCTCTAAGTTGTAATTGAAATTCCTTCCACTTCATGACTATTTGATCCTCGATCCTTGTCAAAGCGTGATATCCCAAACTTCTTATGTGTACTTGGACTCAAGGCTCAGAGCGTCATGGATCGACAGAAGCACTAGGCGGACAACAGCAGATGGTCACCGAAGTTCGCAGCTAGAAGCAGAGTGTTCCTGAAGAACCTCGTCGACCAGAGGCACCATTCGTTTTGGCAGAGACGGGAAGTTCAGTCCGAGATTCATCGGACCTTTCGACGTGACGGCCCGGATTGGCGAGGTGGCGTATCGACTGGCGCTTCCAGCTAACTTGGAGGGAGTGCATGACGTCTTTCACGTATCTCAGCTTCGACGCTACATTCCAGACCCGAGCCATGTGGTGGACTATTTCGAGCTGGAGGTGGGCCCGAGATTGACTTACGAGGAGCAGCCAGTAGAGATCCTGGACCGGAGGGAGAAGCACTTGCGGAACCAGACTATTCCTCTCGTTCGCGTCATAAGGAGACACCACTCTCCGGGAGAGTCCACATGGGAGCGCGAGGACGAGATGCGGGAGCGCTATTCCACTTTATTTGATTGATTTGATTGTACTCTGTTTGTGGGATTCTAATTTCAATAAATAACTGGTGTTTGGATCTTTTGTGAATTGCTGAGTTTTGGTTTTGGTCCTTTGAATTTCGAGGATGAAATTTTTTTAAGGAGGGGAGATTTGTAACTCCACTTCCCGGTATTAAAATAAATAAAATTGATTTCTAAAAATTATATAATTGTTATTACTAGTTTAAACAATGAATTAGTTTTCATTTATAAATTTTGGTTATCTATTTTTGGAGGGAAATTTTAGAGCAGGATTTTGAATTTCAAAAGGTTGTTACAACTAATTAGAGTGGTCCCCACTCAAATCACAAGTTTTTCTAACTGAATTCTAGATTTTCTGTAAATATGAAAAAGCAGAGGGTATATTTGTAAATATTTCATTGCGGGGGGACTTGGAAGAAATTATAAGTTGCGGGGGAGGGGCTAAGTGCAATTAGTCAATTCTTTTTATATCAAGCGAATGAGAACAGAAAGTTCTCATTCTCTTTTCCTCTGTTCAGTATAACTCTCCCTGCCCCTGTTTCTTCTCCTCTCGACGGAGAACGACGACGGTGATGATCTGTCTGGCGAATCGACGACGGTGGTGACGATCGATGTCTCGGCTCAGCTCAGTGGAGAACGTCGGCTACGACAGAGATTTCTCTCTCCAGAGAACGACGACGACGACGGAGACTCGACAACGTCGGTAATGATCGTCGACGACGCAAGATTTGGTAAGTATGTTTAACTTCGATTCATGCTTCTCCTTGGAATTTCGAAAGTAAGTTGAATTGTTTTTTTTGATCAATTTGATCCTCTTCTCAGTCGAGATCATCTGGAACCTGTCGATCCTGTGGTTTACTTGATCGTGTTCGATCCAGAACCATTGGTGAGTTCTCTAATCTATCCTCCAATTGTCTCCGATCGATTGAACTGATCCCGATTTGGAAATTCCAGGCATCGGTCGTTCTAGTGATAGATTCGTGCGGCGATCGTTCTTATCGGAAAGATCGAACGTTGGATCCTATCAGTTGGTGTAATTGTGGATCGGGCCTCAGTATAATTTTGAATCCTAACTCAGGTGAGGAATTTGTATCTCTAAATTTTGTTGAAATTCTTTTTGAAGTTCTGGTGTGAGGATTGTCTTCGGATTTTTGAGTCTCTGATTTGATATGGACGATCGGACTATTTGATCCTCACAGTCCGGGATATTTTTCTCGAATTTTTGAGTTTAAATTTTTAAGGAGAAGTGTAGATCATAACTCTGTTTTCCTGAGCATCATCTGTTTGCTGAAATGCCACAACAGGTTCGTATATAATTTTTGGCATGAGGAGCAGTATTCGAGTGCCTAGGATCGAGTTTCTTCTTCGATTACTCTTCAGGTATTAATCAATTCTCTCCTTGCTGTGTTTATATCGAAATTTTCTGTTAATTATTTAGTTGGGTCGACTGGCAGTTGTGGCCGAGTGCAAGCGTTGGTGTCTTGTCTGCGATACTACCTGTATTCGTGTTTGAGAGTTTTCATGTTTCCTGCTCAAGTCTTCATATGTCCGGCTTTGTTCGTGACTGATGGCTGATATCCATGTGGGGGGTCGCGTCCGGGGAAGTAGTGTCGGGCTCTGGGAAGAGTTGTCGAAATTTAGTTGTATAAGCTGTGGTGTGGCTACTGCTTTCAAATTCAAATTTAGTAGCCGTTGATTTGAATGTGTTTATGTTCCTGTTGATAATGAGCTGGGACCGAGAGTGGAAGTTATATTTTTGTTTGTTATTTTTTTTACTGTTGGCAGAGCTAGGATTTAGAATTAATTTATAGTTATTATCATTTTGACTGTTGGCAGTAGTAGCTTGGGTTGGGAGAGTGGAGTGGTATTTTGTTTGACAATCTCTGTTGGCAGTAAGAAGCTGGGTTGGAGATTTGAATCATAATTATTTGTCATTTTTACTGTTGGTTTGAATTTAATCCTTGGAGTAATATGATGACAATGGTTTGGGTGGATGATGTAAGGGCCATATTGTAGTTTTACATTCTTTATGTATCTACTGCTAGTTGTTAAAATCAGTTGCTGGGTTTGAGAAGTTATGAATTCATTATGAGTAAGCTAGCCTTGGGTTGTTTTGTGGAGTTGGGCTTGACAACTAGAGTGAGGCAGAACCAATGTGGTTCCTGGAATGACAGTCCATATGTCAAATCCAGATTACCATTTAGAGTGATTAGTTAAAAACATTTGGTATATTGTATAGGGTTATGTTCTTATTAATATTCTACTTAATTAAGCATTGCGAGACTTGCTGATTTACCATTTTAGTATATGTATTTAAATCTAAGATTTCTTTTAAAAACTAAAGGCCATGATCTCCTAAGAAGATTAGATTAGAATTTATAGAACTGCAAAACCAATTTAGAGATTATGTTTAGTTCATAACCATCTTGTACAAATTATAAATTCAGGAAGACATCCAGTTCCTGATTACCAGTACTTTCCGGAGCCAGGCAAGTACTTTTCTACGGTTTTGTGCATTTACATTCCTGTACCATTTCTTGTGACACGTCATGGCACGATATTCATGTACTCCTGTATTCCTGTACCCTTGCTCTTGTACTTATTAGTGTCGGGGGTAGAAATACACTAGCCATGTGACCAATCCCGGTTACTATATATTCCTGTACCTAGCTTAGGCCTCGCACTGTGCACGCGAGTCCTAAGACCATATTCATGTACTCCTGTGCATGCTCCTGTACTCACCCCAGCCGGTCACATGGACTAGATGTATTTCGATATTGTGCACTTGTCATGTCTGGTACTTCAGGATTATAGTTTCATTCCTGTACTTTACATGTTCCTGTACTTTATATTCATGTACTATAGTTCCTGTACTTATTCCATGTACTACTTTCCTGTACTTTCATGTTTATTCCTGTATTTCATTTCATGTACTCCTGTACCCTGTTCATATCATGTTCATGTTTCATTACCTAGAACTGTACTTTGCTCCGCTCCTGAATAGGATATGTTGCAGGTATGCTTGCAGGACATTGTTCTACTCTATGGGCCAGAGCCCAGGTTTTAGCTGAGCAGGATGAGGCTTAGCTTGAGGCTTCAGGTTTAGATTGCTTAGCTTTACTTTTAGATATTGTCTTTAGAATTCATGTACATTTCATTCTTGATGATTCGTACATTTATATACATAGAATTGTGGATTATGGTGATCATTCTGGGATACGTTTTTAGATGTTGTGATTCTATACTTTCATGTTTATCTGGTTAGTTTTCCCTAGCTTGGTACAGCTTACTTCGTTGTGACTAACGACGAAGGCTGGGCGTGTCCGACTCGTGTCCGATTATTCGGGAGCGGGTCGTGACAACCACGGTCAGGGATACCTACAAAAATTGACTAAGACTAATAAACTAGAATAATTCAGTAGACATGAAGAGATTTCCAGCTACAGGCAATTCCGTTATCTGGGCGCATTAAGTGGACTTGTAACCTACCGACGAGTAGGGCACATTTCCAGCACACAGTCACGTGTTGTATTCTTCATAAACGGACATTCGACCTGGATAACCGGATGGTCTGCAGGGCTTGTGACTGTTGGGATAATCTCATTGCATCTTGCTAGTAACTAGGCCTGTGATAACCCTAGTTAGTTAAAAGTATCAAATCGTACTCTTGCTTGGCCGTGATTGATTGGATGGAGTTTATTCCAGCTTAGTCTTGTCTTGATCCTGTACAAGATTGTGACATGACATGATTATAGATGCTTGCCTTAACAATAACGATCGGGGGTCCAGTTCTGTTCAGGCGAAGGGTTACAACCCCGGTCCTTGTTTGGTTTAAGGGTTGTAACCTGGCTCCTGGAGCAGTTCTGTGTCCTCTTTTCGTTTATTGTCTTATTGTAACCCCAGGCCATGCTCGTCATATTTTACTTATTTCAGCGGCATAATTATTTATATTGGCCTTAACAATAAAGATCAGGGGTCCAGTTCTGTTCAGGCGAAGGGTTACAACCCCGGTCCTTGTTTGGTTTAAGGGTTGTAACCTGGCTTCCGGAGCAGTTCTGTGTCCTCTCTTCGTTTATTGTCTTCACTGTACCAATCGTATTTGAGACATATTTCTATTCTGGTGAAGGGTTATAACCCCGGTCCTTGTTTGGTTTAAGGGTTATGACCTGGCTACTTGAATGGTTTCCTCGTACTCAGTTTACTGTTGTTATCTCTATTATTATCAGTTCTTTTTTTATTATCTTTAATATTCTATTGTGATATGCTGGTTTTAGTTCCTAAGTGAAGCCTCTTTTGTGGCACTTGCTCTTTCTGGGGTCTGACCCAGCTGGTTTTGTATGGCCAGATATCGGAGCAGCACCAGAGGATCTACCTGTTTTCCAGCCCGATGGTGACCACCAGGCGTAACCCTGGAAATGAGTGGATTTCTTTTTGTCCTCCCACTTTATTATAAAAATTATTCTTTTGAGGCGTTTAGCCGGCGAGCACTTGTTAGCTCGTATTGCACCTTTACTTACTGTCTGCCTACGGGCTGTAACATGATTGACAGATCCTAGGGTTGATCATGTATGACTGAACTCTTGCTAGTCTTGACATTTTGTACGACTAGCTTCATGATCATCCAATATGTAATATATGGGACGCCTTGCTATTATATATTTGGTGCTCTGACATCTTGTAACTATTATTGCTTGCTTGAGATTGAGACAATAAGCTTGTTCACGACCATAGGAGACTGTTAGCTTGTAGTTAAATCCTCATGTATCTAGACAGCCGTGACCGTATAGCGAGGTGGATTGCACTTCAATATACGTAGCTGGCTATGTACGCCCCCGCTCTCCAGTATTCTGGTTCGGGGGCGTGACATGGTTTAAGTGGTGGCCCATGCAGGTCTTGTCAATCAAGATATGTGAGGGTTTACCGAATAAATGTCTCAATCAATACTCGCCCTTGATCTCTGCTCGTATATTCTGAATCCATGTAATCTTGACCTAATCACATGCTTGTATCGTTGATCTGTCATGGTCCTTCCTTATTGTTCCCTATGTCATCTTCTTCAGCGGCATTGTTCCTGGACCTATCGATCAGCAAGGCGGAGCACCTCACGCGGACCAGCAGCAACCTGGAGATCAAGCCCAACATTCAGGAGTAGCCTCCAGAGTCGTGCCTACGGAAGGAGAGCCACCCGTTCAGCCCGTCCATCCTGCAGAGCCTGATGATGGCACTTTGGTGGGTCTCATCAGGTCATTATTAGCTTCCCAGGGTCGTCGGGAAGATGTCTTGCACCAGGCTGTGGCAGACGTTTTGACCAGAGGAGGTCATCAGGATAATAGCGCGGCCAACAGCTTCAAGCGCTTGAACCCTCCCTTCTTCGACGGCAGTGAAGATGCTATCGCTGCGGATGCTTGGCTTTAGGACACAGAGGTGATTCTAGAAGCAGCCAGGACTCCAGAGAATGAGAAGGTGGCCGTGGTGCGCCTACAGCTATTGGATCTCGCCCGCAGCTGGTGGGCAGCACAGGCCGATGGATTAGCGCCCCCTATTGCCTGGGCAGTATTCAGAGAGAGATTCCAGACCAAGTATTTTGATGCTGTAGCTCGGTATGATCTACAGACGAGGTTCACCAATCTGAAGCAGATAGGCAGGACGGTCGATAGATATACGGTCGAGTTTTTTAGGCTTAGTCGGTTTTCTCCCACTTTGGTGGCGACCGAGTTCGATTAGAGCCCAGCGGTTCCAACAGGGGCTCTACCTAGAGATTCTATTGGCAGTGGAGCAGTTTGAGCATCAGACTTTTGATGCGGTGTTGAGAGCAGCCCGGAGGCATGAGTATACCTCCCAGAGGATCGTGGATAGGATCGGAGGTCGGAAGCGATCCCACAGCCAGATGAATCAGTCTTCATTACCAGCCCCGGAAGCCAGGGCTTTGACCATTGGAGCTCCGAGATGGGCGGCCTCAGTGACGTCGGTTCAGTATTTAACCCCGACGCACCTTCAGCAGCAGAAACAGAAGCAGTTTACCGCAGTTGGATGTTCACACTGCGGGAAGCTAGGGCATGTGGTATCAGAGTGTCGCAGAGCACAGGATTTGTGCTTGGTTTGTGGTACCCCGGACCACAGGGTTGGGAATTGCTCAAACAGGGGGAGTTCATCATCAGCCTTCTCTAGTCCTTCAGTTAGAGTACCAGCATCAGTCCAGCAGCAACAGAAGCTGCAGTACCCATTCCTGAGGCCATTGCCGACGCAGGCCCAGGCATTCCAGCAGCAGAGACCGTAGCAGTATGCCCAAGCCTAAGCCCTGATCCAGAGCAGGCAGAGGAATTTTCAGCAGAGGGGACCCGCACCCAGAGTGCATGGTCAAGTGCTGGCTTTGACCATGGAAGAAGAAAAAATAGCACCAGGTGAGGTGGTGGCAGGTACTATTCTCATCAACACCTTTCCAACTTTAGTATTATTTGATTCTGGTGCCTCGCATTCATTTATGTCTGCACGATTCGTGACACGGATAGGACTGGAGCCCGAGTCATTATCAGTAAGGCTCAATATACTTACTGGTAACGGACTTGTAGGAGTAGATAGAGTGTTTTTCTCGTGTCGGATCGTAGTTAGCGATGGAGAGTTCCCCGCTAGATTGATAGAGTTTCCAATGGCCGATTATGATGTGGTCTTAGGGATGGATTGGTTGAGGGACCAGTATGCTAGGATAGACTGCCACATTGCCAGGGTTATTTTTAGCATTCCAGACGAGCCAAAGTTTTTCTTCTCCCGAGGCAAAGTTGAACCTTCTCCTCCAGTGTTGCGGATGGCAGTAGCAGCAATGCAGTTACCTCGGATAGTTGAAGAGTTTCCAAATATTTTCCCAGAAGAGCTTCCAGGGATGCCGCCAGAGCGAGAGATCAAGTTTACCATCGACTTGATTCCCGGGACAGCCCCAATATCAGAGAGAGTCTACAGGATGGCACCGTCAGAGCTAGAGATATTATACAAGATGATTGAAGAACTCAGAACCAAGGGATTCATTCGTGCTAGTGGATCGCCTTGGAGAGCCCCGATGCTTCTTGTGAAAATAAAGGATGGTACGTCCAGATTATGTGTAGATTATCGTACCTTGAACTCAGTGACAATCAAGAACAGATACCCTCTCCCGAGGATAGATGACTTGTTTGATCAACTCAAGGGGGCTGCAGTGTTCTCGAAGATCGACTTACGGTCAGAATATCATCAAATCAGAGGCAGAGAGCAGGACATCCCGAAGACAGCATTCAGATCCCGGTATGGGCATTAGAAGTTCCTTGTTATGCCATTTGGAGCAACCAATGCGTCGGCTGTATTCATGGACCTCATGAATCGTATCTTCATGCCTTATTTGGATCAGTTCGTGATTGTGTTCCTAGACGACATTCTGGTCTACAGCAAAAGTGAGGCGGAGCATGAGCAGCATCTCAGAGTTGTTCTTCAGATTCTCAGAGAGCTCCAGTTGTATGCCAAGTTTAGTAAATGCGAGTTCTGGCTCGATCGCATTTCGTACTTGGGTCATATCATCACCAGAGGAGGAGTAGAAGTGGATCCCCAGAAGATCGCGACTATTGAAACGTGGCCGGTACCTAGCACAGTGGCAGGAATTCGCAGTTTTCTTAGCTTGGCCGGCTACTACCGGCAATTTGTTTCAGACTTTGCTCGGATTTCAGGGCCATTGACCCGGTTGACCCGCAAGGATGTACAGTTTGCTTGGACAGCAGAGTATCAGGATTCTTTTGAGAAGTTGAAGCGAGGTTTGATGACGGCTCCTATTCTTACGCTTCCAGATGGAACCGGAGGATTCTCAGTGTATTGTGATGCTTCAGGCAGAGGTTTGGGATGTATTCTGATGCAGCATAAAAAGGTAATAGCTTATGCGTCACGTCAACTTCGTGATCATGAGAGGAATTACCCAACCCATGACTTGGAGGTGGCAGCAGTAGTGTTTGCGCTTAAGTTGTGGAGGCACTACTTGTACGGAGATAGGGTGAAAATTTTTACCGACCACAAGAGCTCGAAGTATATTTTTACTCAGAAGGATATTAACATGCGTCAGAGGAGATGGCTGGAGCTTCTTGTAGATTATGATATCAACTTGCAGTATCATCCAGGGAAGGCTAATGTAGTTGCAGATGCATTGAACAGGAGAGCCGGAGTTTATTTCCTAACAGCACAACCAGAGTTGTTAGCCGATCTTCAGAAGATGGGTATAGAAGTTGTCCCTCCTACCAGTGTGGCATTGATGGCCAGCATGCAAGTTCAGTCCACTATAGTTAAGAGGATTCGGATGGCACAGTCAGCAGATTCCAAGCTTCAGCGACTCAGAGCAGAGTGTAAGGTAGGACGAAGACCAGAGCTATGTATCCATAAAGACGGTATACTTCGACATGGTAAGCATCTTTGTGTACCCAGCGGTAATATCAGACAGGAGATCATGGCAGAGGCTCACAGTTCGCAGTATTCCATTCATCCCGGCGGTACGAAGATGTACCGTGATATCCGTCAGCACTTTTGGTGGAATGGCATGAAGAGGGAGATAGTCTGGTTTGTCTCTCGGTGTTTCAAGTTAAAGCTGAACATCGGAGGCCAGCTGGACTTCTTTAGTCCTTGCCTATTCCAGAATGGAAGTGGGAGCATGTAACCAAGGATTTCGTGACTGGATTGCCTAGATCCTCAGCTGGTCGAGATGCTATTTGGGTTATTATAGACAGACTCACGAAGGTGGCTCACTTTCTTCTGTTCAGAGTCAGTCAGTCGACGACTCAGCTAGCAGAGATGTACTTCAGGTAGGTAGTCAGGATACATGGAGTACCAGTCAGTATCACTTCGGACCAAGATTCAAGATTTATGTCGCACTTTTGGCGCAGCTTGCAAGAGAGTTTAGGAACTCACCTCCAGTTCAGCTTAACTTATCACCCGCATACAGATGGCCAGTCAGAACGCACGACTCTTGAAGATATGTTGCGGTCATATACACTCAACTTCGGTGGTTCATGGAAAGATTGCCTGTACCTGGTGGAGTTCTCATACAACAACAGTTTCTAGGCCAGCATCCAGATGGCACCGTTCGAGGCACTGTATGGTAGGAAGTGCAGATCCCCACTAGCATAGGACGATGTTGGAGAAAGGCAGATGCTTGGTCCCGAGTTGTTGATCACTCAGACAGTCGAGGTGGACAGGAGAGTTAGAGATCATCTTCGTGTTGCACAAGATCGCCAACGCCATTGGGCCGATTCTCATCGGCGTCCCCTTGAATTTTCTGTCGGCGACCATGTATTCCTGAGGATTTTGCCTAACCGTGGCGTCATTCGTTTCGGCGTATGGGGAAGCTTAGTCCTAGGTATATAGGACCGTTCGATATTCTGGAGCGAGTAGGAGATGTATCCTATCGTCTCGCTCTTCCGCCATCGCTACGTGAGGTGCATAATGTGTTCCATGTATCCCAACTGCGACGATATATCTCGGACCCGAGCCACATCCTGGATCATTCAGAATTGGTTGTTGGTACCAACCTTTCGTATGAGAAGAGGCCCATCTCTATATTGGACCGAAGAGAGAAGACACTCAAGAACAAGACTATCAAGTTAGTCCGAGTTGCTTGGGGTCATCACTCTTTGGGTGAATCAACGTGGGAGCGTGAGGATGATATCCGATCGCGATATCCCGACCTGTTTGACTCGTGAGGTATATGTCACTCCCCGATCCTGGAATACGTATTTTAATACGTAAACCGATAAATTATATTTACCTTGTATTTATACGATATTTATTATGCTGTATTTCTTCATGCATTTCCCAAAAATATTCGACAAAGTATTATTTCATAATTTATTTTCTGCATTTAGGCCTACAGTTTTGGCTCATTTGGGTAACCTATTCTTGGTTCACCAATGGTTCATCATGAACCCTTTGGTTCATCATGAACCCTTGGGTTCAAGATTCTATATAATAACTCATCTCATTCTCTCTCCTCTCATTTATTTCCTCTCATTTATTTCCTCCACCAACCAAGGCAAGTGATAACTTGCTCAAGAGATGGATCCATAAATTTTGTTCATGTTTTCTTACAAAATTATTTGTCAAAATATGTTCTTCTCCTCATTCTATACTAGTTTAGAACTTGTCATTTTCCATTTTGAGGCTTTAATTTTTGTAGATCTAGAAATTAGTTATTTTCGGATTTTGGTGGTTTTGATCTATCAAACTTCATTATTTTTAAGTTTTGAGTGTTCCATGTTGTAGAGAATTTTATTCTACCCAATTTTGACCTTTGAAAAGTTAGATTTGGACTTATTTTGACCAAGTTATGAACTTTTGAAGCTTTGGATTCAAACCATGGAGTTCTTGCTGATTTGGAGAAGACAGTGAGCAGTGTGCGCGAGCTTTCTAGCTTGCGCCACTGAGCTGCGCACGCTCTTTAGCGCAGCGCAGTCTGACTCATACGCTGCCTTTTGGAGGCGTATGTCTTGCATACACTGCCTTGAAGAGGAGTCGTATGGACCTCATACGCTGCCTTGAAGAGGAGTCGTATGGACCTCATACGCTGCCTTGAAGAGGAGTCGTATGGACCTCATACGCTGCCTTGAAGAGGAGTCGTATGGACCTCATACGCTGCCTTGAGGAGGAGCGTAGCCTGACCTGAGCGTAGCCTGACCTGAGCGTAGCCTGACCTGAGTACAGTCTGACCTTGATCCTTGCGCGCTCTGATCCCTGCGCACACTTGACCCCAGCGCGCTCTGACCTGGACTCCCCTATACCTTATATTTTTTTATGTATATATTATATTGCATATATATATATAAATGTTTGTGTATGCTACATATCCTTACGCCTTTTGTCCTGAGCATGATATGAGCACTAATGTGACCCCGGTGAACAAAGTGTTCCTACCTGATACTTGTACCTGAATGTCCCAGTTCTTGTTCATGCTCGACAAATGACTCGTAACTCCATGTGGCATATTTACAATGATGCATTACACTAAGGAGGGTAGAACATGTTGACATACTGATTGGCATGGATCCTCTCTTGGGGTACTCGTACTTGAGTACGACATTTAGGAGGATAATCATGCAGGCCACAGCATGTGAGTCCAAGATTTCACCTAGGGTTAAACTAGGCAACTAAATATACTAGATGCATGGGGAGGGCAGAATCCCGAGATCGTGTTACACCAGCCACCTTGAGATATTGTCTTGACGTGCCGGCTGGTCTCCACGGATACTGTGTCATCTGCAACGAGCGGACGACTGTATCCGATTAATTCTTGCTATATATTATATGTTTTGGCAAGGTGGCCTTACGAGGGACCTGTGCTCAATGATATCTGTCTACGCGAACCCCTGGGTTGGCTAGCCTTGCTGGAAAGATACGATCTGAGGATTTTGAAATAACATGACGCGAGGATAACCTCGTCCCACTAGAAACTCGTAGACTTGATTGGCCGTGAAAACGACTTGCTTGTATCCTATTTACCTTCTGCGAATAACTGAGGGAAGCGGCCTGTTATGATACGTGATCCAACCCATGTTCTTGTTTGATTGTTGGGTTGGTTATCGTACTATGACAGGCTGTGGACCGAAGTTATGAATGGAAGACTTATTCTGGTTGTGAAGTGTTACTTCTGTGAATGACTGAGGAACATGGTCTATTATGGTACATGATCCAACCCATGTTCTTGTTTGATTGTTGGGTTGGTTATTGTGCTACGATAGGCTATCGACCGAAGCCTCGATCAGGAGATTTTATTGTCTCTACCTTTTAACTTATGTGAAAGTTATAGAGTACGACACGTCCCGACTCCATGCGGCACCTTTTGTCCTTGTTTGGTTGTAAGGGTGCCATATGGGTTCGAGGATGTTGTGCTACCCTATTATAGTAGCATAAGTATTATTATTATCAATCATTCTATTAACTGGATTTTTAATCTGAACTCTTGTGCCCCTTTGGCGGTACTTGCTATTCGGGGCTGACCCCACTGGTTTTGTTTGGCCAGATCTCGTAGCAGAGCCAGAGGACACGATCTTCCTCCCTGACATCCATGGTGCATACTAGGAGCATGGCGGTTCGGGGACTCGAGTGGGTTTCTTCTCCACCACTCCTGCTTATATTTTGTGCGGCATTTAGCCACCGGCACCTGTTAGCCGGATTACTTGATATTTTGTGTCAGTACAGAATTGTAAAATAAACAGACTGCAGCTGTGTATAATTTTTCTACTCTTGACTCTCTGAGATAGCTAAATTATAAAGCTAGTCTCTCATGATCATTTTGATAAAGCGTCGGGGATGCCTTACTGCTTTATCTTTAATGTTTATTTAATTGCTGATGTGATTTGATTGATTGGGACATAGAACTCTGTGGAACCATAGGAGACTTGATTGTAGCATGTACCCCCTAGTCTCTCGATAGCCACGATCGCCGTATGACGTTACGTACCTCATATGGAGTAGCTGGCCTAGTCCGTCTCCGTATTTCGGTACTGTGGCGTGACAAGGTTTGAGTGGTGGCCCATGCAGGTCTGTTTTTCAGACTTGTGGGGTATTGCGAATTATTAGGAGTCTCAATCAAAACTTGTTCCCCTTGAAATTCTGTTTCAAATTCTCTGTCCTTGCCTTGATCTCTAACCTGACTTGCATCCTCGAAATCTTTCTCGTTCGGACTTGATAATCTTATATCTTTCTCTATAGGGGTGCTTCATTCTCAGTAGCGGGTGAGGCCCATGAGGAAGAGCAGCGAGAGCATGGCTCGACTGGGCACCAGCAGGGGAGAGAACCTTTTCCAGGGCAGACACGAGCAGAAGTGGAACCAGAGGCAGTGGAGCCGCAGGTTATTGAAACTCCTGCAGCACCAGCAGCGACGGCAGTACCAGATGCCGTAGCACTCCTGGAGATCATCCGGAGGATTCTTGTCACTCACCAACAGCAACAGACTCAGCAGCAGGAGCAGAACGTGTTGTTGAACCAAGGGATTCAGTTAGCTCTTAAGAGGAGTGCCGGGGCTGACTCGGGGGCATCAGGACGGTTCCGTCGCTTGAACCCGAGGTATTTTGATGGCACAGAGGGTGCCATCACTGCGGATGCATGGATTCAAGACATCGAAGCCATTCTTGTGGCAGCCAAGGTTCCAGATGATGAGAAGGTTGATCAGGTCAAATTAGTATTTCAGGATCTTGCCCGCGACTGGTGGGCATCAGAAGAAGTTGGTATAAGGCGCCCTGTTCGTTGGACCACCTTCAGTGAAAGATTCAAGGCCAAGTATTTTGGCGTAGTAGCTCGATATGAGCTCCAGCAGAAGTTTATTAGTCTCAAGCAAGCAGGCAAGACCGTAGATGGGTATGCAGCAGAGTTCTGCAGATTGTGCCGTTTTGCCCCAGCAATGGTGGTAATGGAGCCAGAGAAAGCTATGAGGTTCCAACAGGGACTTCATTTGGAACTATTACAGCTTGTGGAGGACACGACTACCAGACGTTTGACGCTGTTTTGACGGCCGCTCGGAGGCACGAGCTTATCCAACAGAGGTTGGCATCGAGGACAGGAGGTCAGAAGAGGTCCCATTCCCAGGTTGGAGGAGGAATAACGCAGCGAACATCAACACCAGCACCCGGTGTACGTATTCATGATGCAGAAGCGCCGCGGAGGACGGCCGTGTCAACTAATACAGCGCCAGTTCGGCATCAGCAGCCGAGGAACCAACCGCAGCGTCAGAGAGCACCCCAGGGCTGTACATTCTGTGGGAAGGCAGGGCACACGAGGGAGGTGTGTCGGTCAGCGAATGGCTTATGCTTGAGGTGTGGTAGTTCAGACCACCGTATTTCCACTTGTCCTATGATGCAGAGGCCAGGAGGGCCAGCTCAGCAGTTTCCAGTATTTCCAGCTCCGGTGGCAGCCCCGAGTGGAGGGCCAGTATTAGCAGTGAGGCCCCTAGCCCAGTGTCTTCCAATGCAGGCTCAGATGTTTCGCCAAGCACAGGAAACCGGAGGCCCTCAGGGGCAGCAACAATATGGTCGAGGAAGGCCACAACAAGGGGCTCCGCGGGGCCAAGGCCAGGCTCTCACATTATCCTTGGGAGAGGCTCTAGCGTCTAGTGACGTAGTGGCAGGTAAAATTCTCGTCACCTCATTTTCCGCTGTAGCATTATTTGATTCAGGCGCTACTCATTCATTCATCTCTGCACAATATGCTACACGAATTGGACTAGTGTTTGAGGCATTGCCGGAGAGGATGGATATACTCACCGGCAATGGGCTCGTAGAAGTTAGCAGAGTGCGCTTTTCATGTCCGGTAGAGGTGTGTGGGCATTTACTGCCCACATCATTGATTGAATTCCTAATGGGGAATTTTGATGTTGTTCTTGGCATAGACTGGTTGAGAGACAGTCATGCGACAATTGATTGTAGAGGAGGTAGGGTCATATTCAGCGTTCCTGGGATGGAACAGTTCATCTTTACTCGAACCTTGAAGAATCAGGCCGGAGGCGTCATCTCAGCAGCAGTGTCAGAGCCAGGACAGATTCCGAGAGTGGTCGAAGATTTTCTCGACGTCTTCCCTGATGAGCTCCCAGGGATACCCCCAGTCAGAGAGGTAGAATTTAGCATTAAGTTGAACCCTGGAATGAGGCCTATTGCAGACAGAGTTTACAGAATGTCGCCGTCAGAACAGGATAAGTTGTATCAACATGAGGAGGAGTTGAAGTCTAAGGGATTCATCCGAGACAGTAAATCGCCCTGGGCCGCGCCAGCGATTCTAGTTCCCATGAAGGATGGGTCGACGAGGATGTGCATCGACTACCGTAAGCTGAATGCAGTAACAGTGAAGAATAAGTACCCACTACCAAGGATTGATGACCTGTTGGACCAGTTGAGCAAGGCCAGCGTCTTTTCCAAGATCGATCTTCGGTCGGGATACTATCAAGTAAGAGTCCGGGAGCAAGACATACCGAAGACAGCATTCAGATCTAGATATGGGCATTATGAGTTTTTAGTAATGCCCTTTGGACTAACCAACGCCCCCGCAGTATTCATGGATTTAATGAACCGCATCTTTCTGTCGTATTTGGATAAATTTGTGGTGGTATTCATAGATGATATCCTTGTCTATTCCAGCAGTGAAGAGGAGCATGAGAAACATTTTAGGACTGTCTTACAGACATTGAGGGAGCATCAACTTTATGCGAAGCTCGACAAGTGTGAATTCTGGTTAGACCATATTTCATTCCTGGGACATGTAATTTCTGGAGCAGGAGTGTCAGTGGATCCGAAGAAGATTGAGGCCGTAGCACATTGGCCGGTCCCGAGAACGGTTGTAGAAGTGCAAAGTTTCTTAGGACTAGCTGGCTACTACAGAAGGTTCATGGCGGACTTTGCCAAGATCTCTACGTCCTTAACGCGTTTGACGCACGAGGACATAGAGTTTGTTTGGTCAGCTAGCTGTCAGGCATCATTTGAAGAATTGAAGAAGAGATTGATCTCAGCCCCGATCTTGACGCTTCCAATAGGAGCGGGAGGCTTTACCGTATATTGTGATGCATCAGGGAAGGGTCTTGGATGTGTATTAATGCAGCACAGAAAGGTGATAGCATATGCGTCTCGGCAGCTTCTAGACCATGAGAAGAATTACCCAACTCACGATTTGGAGTTAGCAGCTGTGGTGTTTTCACTCAAGTTGTGGAGGCATTATTTATACGGGGATCGGGTAGAGATCTACACTGATCATAAGAGTTTGAAATACGTATTCACGCAGCGAGATTTGAACATGAGGCAAAGAAGATGGTTAGAATTGCTGAAGGATTTTGATTTAGATCTTCAGTATCATCCAGGCAAGACGAATATAGTTGCAGATGCACTGAGTAGGAGAGACAGTGCCTTTATCTTGACCTCGCAGAAGCATATTCTAGAAGACCTTCAGAGTATGGGAATCGAAGTAGTTTTGCCAAGGGATATAGAAAGAATAACCAGTATACAGATTCAGTCAACCTTAGTAGAAAGGATAAGGGCAGCACAAGCAGGAGATCCACAGATTCAGAAATTGCGATCGGAGTGTGAATCAGGCCGTAGGAAGGAGTTAGTGATTCATGAAGATGGTACGCTCAGGTTTGGAAACAGACTCTGTGTACCGAGTGGAGACCTTCGGCAAGAAGTTATGTCCGAAGCTCATAGTTCTATTTACTCCATTCATCCAGGAGGAACGAAGATGTATCGAGATATCAGACAGTTCTTTTGGTGGAATGGCATGAAAAGAGAGATAGCGAGATTTGTATCCAAGTGTCTGGTATGTCAGCAGGTGAAAACCGAGCAGCAGAGACTAGCAGGGTTGCTACAGCCGCTTCCTATCCCAGAATGGAAATGGAAGCACATCACAATAGATTTTGTGACCGGTTTACCTAGATCCCCGACTGGTAAGAATGCAGTCTGAGTAATAGTAGATCGACTCACGAAGGTCGCTCATTTCCTTCCCTTCCGAGTCGGACAGACCACTGAGCAGCTAGCAGAAATGTACATAAAGCAGATAGTGAGGCAGCACGGTGTTCCAGTTAGTATAGTATCAGATCGGGATACACGGTTTACTTCCTATTTTTGGCGGAGCTTACACCAAAGTTTGGGAACCAAGTTAAGATTCAGTACTGCTTATCATCCACAAACTGACGGGCAATCAGAAAGAACCATTCAGACATTAGAAGATATGCTACGGGCGTGTACCTTAGATTTTGGCAGATCTTGGAAGGATCGCCTTCATCTAGTGGAGTTCTCCTATAACAACAGCTATCAGGCTAGCATTCAGATGGCCCCGTTCGAAGCATTGTACGGAAGGAAGTGCAGGTCCCCTTTGGCATGGGACGACGTCGGAGAACGGAAGTTGTTGGGGCCAGAGATGATCATGCAGACTGTGGAGAGAGTTAAGTTGGTCAGAGAGCGCCTTCGAGTTGCACAGGACCGACATCGTCATTGGGCAGATCAGCATCGTAGGCCTCTAGAGTTCAGAGTTGGCGACCAAGTGTTTCTGCGGATTTCGCCTACTCGGGGTATCATCAGATTTAGAACCCGAGGAAAGCTTAGTCCAAGATACGTTGGTCCTTTTAAGATTCTCGCTCGGGTAGGCGATGTGGCTTATCGACTTGCCCTTCCGCCTTCGTTAACTGGCATACATGATGTGTTTCATGTGTCCCAATTACGTGGGTATGTCCCGGATCTGAGTCATGTCCTCGATCATTCTAAGTTAGTCGTTGGTACCGACCTAACTTACGAGGAACAACCCGTGTCTATTTTGGACCGGCGAGAGAAGGTACTCAAGAATCGGACGATAAGCCTTGTCCGTGTTTCTTGGAACCATCACTCTTCGAGAGAGTCAACTTGGGAGCGCGAGGACGAGATCAGATCTCGGTATCCGCATTTGTTTGACTAATGAGGTATATTTTTTACGCCTTGTTGACACGATTCCATGCTTATCTGTACCTGCTTGTTTTGCACTTTGTGATGTATGATAATAACTGTTATGATAGTTAACTTGTATATGATTGTGCCTTGCTTGCCCTGATTTTACTATCCTGTCTTGGCTGGAATTCCGAGGACGAAATTTTTCTAAGAAGGGTAGAGATGTCACTCTTCGATCCTGGAATACGTATTTTAATACGTAAACCGATAAATTGTATTTACCTTGTATTTATACGATATTTATTATGCTGTATTTCTTCATGCATTTCCTAAAAATATTCGATAAAATATTATTTCGTAATTTATTTTCTGTATTTAGGCCTACAGTTTTGGCTCATTTGGGTAACCTATTCTTGGTTCACCAATGGTTCATCATGAACCCTTTGGTTCATCATGAACCCTTGGGTTCAAGATTCTATATAATAACTCATCTCATTCTCTCTCCTCTCATTTATTTGCTCTCATTTATTTTCTCCACCAACCAAGACAAGTGCCAACTTGCTCAAGAGATGGATCCATAAATTTTGTTTATGTTTTTTTACAAAATTATTTGTCAAAATATGTTCTTCTCCTCATTCTATACTAGTTTAGAACTTGTCATTTTCCATTTTGAGGCTTTAATTTTTGTAGATCTAGAAATTAGTTATTTTTGGATTTTGGTAGTTTTGATCTATTAAACTTCATTATTTTCAAGTTTTGAGTGTTCCATGTTGTAGAGAATTTTATTCTACCCAATTTTGACCTTTGAAAAGTTGGATTTGGACTTACTTTGACCAAGTTATGGACTTTTGAAGCTTTGGGTTCAAACCATGGAGTTCTTGCTGATTTGGAGAAGACAGTGAGCAGTGTGCGCGAGCTTTCTAGCTTGCACTACTGAGCTGCGCGCGCTCTTTAGCACAGCACAGTCTGACTCATACGCTGCCTTTTGGAGGCGTATGTCTTGCATACGCTGCCTTGAAGAGGAGTCGTATGGACCTCATACGCTGCCTTAAAGAGCAGTCGTATGGACCTCATACGCTGCCTTGAAGAGGAGTCGTATGGACCTCATACACTGCCTTGAAGAGGAGTCGTATGGACCTCATACGCTGCCTTGAAGAGGAGTCGTGTGGACCTCATACGCTGCCTTGAGGAGGAGCGTAGCCTGACCTGAGCGTAGCCTGACCTGAGCGTAGCCTGACTTGAGCGTAGCCTGACCTGAGCATAGCCTGACCTGAGCGTAGCCTGACTTGAGCGTAGCCTGACTTAAGCGTAGCCTGACCTGAGCGTAGCCTGACCTGAGCGCAGTCTGACCTTGATCCCTGCGCGCTCTGATTCCTGCGCACACTTGACCCCAGCGCGCTCTGACCTGGACTCCCCTATACCTTATATTTTTTATATATATATTATATTACATATATATATAAATGTTTGTGTATGCTACATATCCTTACGTCTTTTGTCCTGAGCATGATATGAGCACTAATGTGACCCCGGTGAACAAAGTGTTCCTACCTGATACTTGTACATGAATGTCCCAGTTCTTGTTCATGCTCGACAAATGACTCGTAACTCCACGTGGCATATTTGTAATGATGCATTACACTAAGGAGGGTAGAACATGTTGACATACTGATTGACATGGATCCTCTCTTGGGGTACTCGTACTTGAGTACGACATTTAGGAGAATAATCATGCAGGCCACAGCATGTGAGTCCAAGATTTTACCTAGGGTTAAACTAGGCAACTAAATATACTAGATGCATGGGGAGGGCAGAATCCCGAGATCGTGTTACACCAGCCGCCTTAAGATATTGTCTTGACGCGCCGGCTGGTCTCCACGGATACTGTGTCATCTGCAACGAGCGGACGACTGTATCCGATTAATTCTTGCTATATATTATATGTTTTGGCAAGGTGGCCTTACGAGGGACCTGTGCTCAATGATATCTGTCTACGCGAACCCCTGGGTTGGCTAGCCTTGCTGGAAATATACGATTTGAGGATTTTGAAATAACATGACGCGAGGATAACCTCGTCCCACTAGAAACTCGTAGACTTGATTGGCCGTGAAAACGACTTGCTTGTATCCTATTTACCTTCCGCGAATAACTGAGGAAAGCGGACGGTTATGATACGTGATCTAACCCATGTTCTTGTTTGATTGTTGGGTTGGTTATCGTACTATGACAGGCTGTGGACCGAAGTTATGAACGGAAGACTTATTCTGGTTGTGAAGTGTTACTTCTGTGAATGACTGAGGAACATGGTCTATCATGGTACATGATCCAACCCATGTTCTTGTTTGATTGTTGGGTTGGTTATTGTGCTACGATAGGCTATCGACCAAAGTCTCGATCAGGAGATTTTATTGTTTCTACCTTTTAACTTATGTGAAAGTTATAGAGTACGACACGTCCCGACTCCATGCGGCACCTTTTGTCCTTGTTTGGTTGTAAGGGTGCCATATGGGTTCGAGGATGTTGCGCTACCCTATAATAGTAGCATAAGTATTACTATTATCAATCATTCTATTAACTGGATTTTTAGTCTGAACTCTTGTGCCCCTTTGGCGGTACTTGCTATTCGGGGCTGACCCCGCTGGTTTTGTTTGGCCAGATCTCGTAGCAGAGCCAGAGGACACGATTTTCCTCCATAACATCCATGGTACATACTAGGAGCATGGCGGTTCGGGGACTCGAGTGGGTTTCTTCTCCACCACTCCTGTTTATATTTTGTGCGACATTTAGCCACCGACACCTGTTAGCCGGATTACTTGATATTTTGTGTCAGTACAGAATTATAAAATAAACAGACTGCAGCTGTGTATAATTTTTGTACTCCTGACTCTCTGAGATAGCTAAATTATAAAGCTAGTCTCTCATGATCATTTTGATGAAGCGTCGGGGACGCCTTACTGCTTTATCTTTAATGTTCATTTAATTGCTGATGTGATTTGATTGATTGGGACATAGAACTCTGTGGGACCATAGGAGACTTGATTGTAGCATGTACCCCCTAGTCTCTCGACAGCCACGATCGTCGTATGACGTTACGTACCTTATATGGAGTAGCTGGCCTAGTCCGTCTCCGTATTTCGGTACTGGGGCGTGACAGTATAATATCTTTCTTATGGCTCATGCCTTCGATTCCTTGCTTGTATGAATAATTACTTGATTGCTTGATTAGTATAGCTTGCCTGTGAATAGTATAGCTTGTTCTTGTCCCTCTAGCCTCTTAATTAAATTCTGAGGATGGAATTATTTTAAGGTGGGTAGAGTTGTAATGCCTATAGTTCGTATTACGTATTTTGAAATACGTGTACATATTTTGTCTTGTATTGCATGATTCCTTACTTGGCTTATCTTGGCATTACATGGCTTGGTCTATTTTGGGTTGGTTCGGCTAGGCTTGGGTTGCCTTGGTTCATCATGAACTAAAGAGAGAACCCTTACCTACCACCACAATCATCCTTTATTAACCCATTCCCTCATTCTCTCTCTTCATTTACTTCTTCTTCTCCACCATTACTTCTTCAACCACCAGGAGAGAGAGAGAGAGAGAGCTTAGGCAAGTGCAGCTTGCTTCATGGAGGAACCTAAATTTTATTGTTCCATTCTCTTCTTCACGAGATTCTAACACACTTTAGTATTTGGCATTTCTAATTTCCATAGCTCAATTTGTGTAGATCTAAGTTTATTGTATTTTTGAATTTTTGGGTTTTGATCTACTTAACATTGTTATTTCCAAGTTTTGACGGTTCCATGTTGTAGAGAATCTCGTTCTGCCCCATTTTGACCTATGGAAGTCTGAATTCCGACTTCGGATGAAGTATTTATGAGCTTTGAAGCCATGGACTTCATGGCTATTCTTCTCGGATCAGTGGAGAAGAAGCACAGTCTCTCAGCCGCATGAAGTACTTGACCGCATGAACATTCATGCGGCAAGTCTCTTTTCAGTCGCATAGCTCTGCCTTTGATTCAGCCGTATGAGATGGCTTGGCCCTCAGCCGTATAAGCACTTGCATGTCCGCAGCCGCATGAGCACTTGCATCTCTAGCCGCATAAGCCGTCTTCATTCTCAGCCGCATAGGGTTGCCACTCCCGACCGCATGAGTCCTGTTTTCACCCAGCCGCATGCGCCCCTGCCATACCCCCAGCCGCATGGACTGATTCCTTTCCAGCCGCATAAGGCCTTGCTCCCCCAGCCGCATATGACCTTTCGTCTCAGCCGCATGGGATCACTCCTTTCCCAGCCGCATGAGTTGTTCCCTTGCTCTGCCGCATATAACCCGAACCCTTAGCCGCATGCGCCCTGCACTCCCCAGCCGCATGCGCCCACTCCTTCCCGGACGCATGGACTTGTATTATTCGAGCCGCATAAGATCCTGTCTTCCCCCAGCCGCATGGACTCCTGAACCCCGAGCCGCATAAGCTCTATTATCCCTGACCGCATGAGCTCTATTCTCTTAGCTGCATGGCTCCCTCTACAGTCTTCTCCTCTATTATTATTATTATTATTATTATTCTTGTTCTTATGTTAGAATGTTACATAATGCTTACATAACTTGGGTCTCTGTATAGAAGGCTCATACTATGAAGATTTGCACATATACCCTGAACATGATAAGTGGCCCTTCGTGGCGCACTCTTGACCAGTAAACTGACATGATATATCATGACATGCTGTTACGACAGCTAGCCTGACATGACAAGTATGAATGACCTGGACAACGTGGGCGATTGCGTTTGTACAAATAAACCAGTATTGTCTTGCATCATGTCTAGGATAGGGATCCCTGAGTACCACGGTCAGGGATACCTACATAAATTGACTAAGGCTAATAAACTAGAATAATTCAGTAGACATGAAGAGATTCCCAGCTACAGGCAATCCCGTTATCTGGGCGCATTAAGTGGACTTGTAGCCTACCGACGAGTAGGGTACATTTTCGGCACACGGTCACGTGTTGCATTATTCATAAACGGACATTCGACCTAGATAACCGGATGGTCTGCAGGGCTTGTGGCTGTTGGGATAATCACATTGCATCTTGCTAGTAACTAGGTCTGTGATAACCCTAGTTAGTTAAAAGTATCAAGTCGTACTCTTGCTTGGCCGTGATTGATTGGATGGAGTTTATTCCAGCTTAGTCTTGTCCTGATCCTGTACGAGATTGTGACATGACATGATTATTGATGCTTGCCTTAACAATAACGATCGGAGGTCCAGTTTTATTCAGGCGAAGGGTTACAACCCCGGTCCTTGTTTGGTTTACGGGTTGTAACCTGGCTCCCGGAGTAGTTCTGTGTCCTCTCTTCGTTTATTGTCTTATTGTAACCCCAGGCCATGCTCGTCATGTTTTATTTATTTCAGCGGCATGATTATTTATACTGGCCTTAACAATAAAGATCAGGGGTCCAGTTCTGTTCAGGCGAAGGGTTACAACCCCGGTCCTTGTTTGGTTTAAGGGTTGTAACTTGGCTCCCGGAGCAGTTCTGTGTCCTCTCTTCGTTTATTGTCTTCACTGTACCAATCGTATTTGAGACGGATTTCTATTCAGGTAAAGGATTACAACTCCGGTCCTTGTTTGGTTTAAGGGTTGTGACCTGGCTACTTGAATGGTTTTCTCGTACTCAGTTTACTGTTGTTATCTCTATTATTATCAGTTCTTTTTTTTATTATCTTTAATATTCTATTGTGATATGCTGGTTTTAGTTCCTAAGTGAAGCCTCCTTTGTGGCACTTACTCTTTCTGGGGTCTGACCCAGCTGATTTTGTATGGCCAGATATCGGAGCAGCACCTTAGGATCTACCTGTTTTCCAGCCCGATGGTGACCACCAGGCGTAACCCTGGCAACGAGTGGGTTTCTTTTTGTCCTCCGACTTTATTGTAAAAATTATTCTTTTGAGACGTTTAGCCGGCGAGCACGTGTTAGCTCGTAATGCACCTTTACTTACTGTCTGCCTACGGGCTGTAACATGATTGACAGATCCTAGGGTTGATCATGTATGACTGAACTCTTGCTAGTCTTGACATTTTGTACGACTAGCTTCATGATCATCAAATATGTAATTATGGGACGCCTTGCTATTATATATTTGGTGCTCTGACATCTTGTAACTATTATTGCTTGCTTGAAATTGAGACAATAGGCTTGTTCACGACCATAGGAGACTGTTGGCTTGTAGTTAAACCCTCATGTATCTTGACAGCCGTGACCGTATAGCGAGGTGGGTTGCACTTCAATATACGTAGCTGGCTATGTACGCCCCCGCTCTCCAGTATTCTGGTTCTGGGGCGTGACACTTGAAGGTACACGTTGCGCATCAATACTGCCTACAAGGATTCCCCAGTCAGTAGGCGCCAGGCTAGCTTCAGCCTGCCACATTCCTAAGTGTTTCCAGTTGTCGAAGACCAACACCGCTTCCTTCCGCGGCCGACATAGCATGTCCTATTCAATGACATGGATCCCTCCCTGCCAGATGAAATCTGCACATAATTTTTTCGCACTCCGTATTGTAGCTATCGACAGTAGAATAGACTGCATCTAGAAGGTAGTGACTGCAGAGGCCACGATCTGACTAACTCGATACAAACTAAACACAACCATGTATATTCTAACAAAAATTTTAATTTAATTTTTTTAATCAATCAAACATAGATAAATTTTATTTTCTAATTTTTTTTTTAATTTTCTCCTTGTTTATCCATTTTCGTACAAACTAAACATAACCATAAATATCGAAAAGTTCTTAACCAATAATTTATTTCTCTGTTTCAACATCGGTTTTATACTAGCTAGTTTCATGACATTATGAAGTGACATTTCCAAGTAAAAAAGAAATGCAATAATTCATTGTATGAATAAACACGTGCAATGAAAATTTTGTCTAGTACTGCTAAAAATAGTGTAGTCTCTATTACCGTGTTTTTTTGACATGCTAATATTTTATTTGTAAAGGAACCTCCACCAAAATAAGAAGACTACGAGGGCCTTTATTAATGTATTTAATATATTATTATTATGTTTTCTTTTTTTGTGTCTATGTAAAAGCTTGAACCTATCCCAATACAACTTTGCTACCCAAATCGATAAAAAAAATCATAACGCACGTGAATTGAGATCACGTGACGATCCTCTATTAGCTTAAACTAGACCTGACGATCGATAGCAAGGGACTCGAATTTGGTTGGGCCGAGCCTGGACGAATGGATGGTCACAATGTGTCCTCAGTTCACACGTACAGTTCGTCCTCCGTTGGATATGTGGGAACTTATTAATTCCAATAACCTATATCAGTTCCAACTATTGAACCACCCCTCTAATGACATTTGTGTTTCTGCTTATATGCTTGATATTTGAATAAAAACAAAGTTTGGGTGTGGTCTCTAGAGGAAGGCATGAATTAACAAACATCTCCAATGTTGGGTATCCACTAGTCTTTGAGAGAGGGGAAAAAAAGGAGTCTTCATGAGTTTGACGGTGCATGTGCACAAGAATTCGGACACAAGATTCAACAAATTGGAATGTTTATGATGGTTATCATGAGCGGCTCGTTGATCTCTCCATGATCATTAAGTTAGGATTTTCTAATTAAATATTTGGTTTTTTGGGCTTCTGTAATAAACTAAGGGGAGATTTAAAAAGGATCTTCAAATTCTAAACCATGTTCGTATGTAGTTCTTACACTTCAAGAGAAGTGTATGGTTCTGTTAATAGTTTTGTCAACTCCGAAAAGAATTTCGTCACCGTTGGACGATGGACAACCGCTACTACGTTTCTAGTTAAAGTATAAAAAAAAATTCCTACCATCTCGTGACATCTTTATTTTTCCTTCTTGAGAAGTTATAACCGACCGATACTTGGGATAAAGAATAAGTAGGTGCTTGTATTCAATATTGTTATTAATATATAAAAGCTTAGAATTTGTTCGGATGACCAAATCTCTACTCTTTATAAGAAACGTTTGAAAATGGTTAGATCTGAATTCATATATATATATACCCACATAATAAAAAAATTAAAAAAAATTAACTAATTATTTAACTACTTAATATTATCTAATTATGGTCAAGCACCTCTAACACATAAGATTAATGTAGAAGATATTCTCTTTAGCTCGATGGGTTCAATTCTACATGACGACAACGCTATTCATTTCGATTCTCGATGTAACAGGATCGTATCCGTGTCCTTAGGAGTCAATGGTCGATGGCGAAAGTATCCGTACACGTCTTTGAATTCCTACACTCTATCCCCACCCATTCCAAAAGGGGTAAGAACAAAAGCTATCGTTGAAGCCCTTTCCCCTTGGGATCTATGCTCTTTGGCCCTAATCGGCAACTTGTGGTCCTAGTTCTACGAGGTGGTCTAACTGGCTAACCAACTTTTTTTAGGTCATGGTTTCTATATATATAAACTCTAAGTTGGGTTCGGGTTGGTCTAGTTTTGGTCTGACCAAATATTGCAGGTCATAATTTCACTATTATGGGTTTAACACTCATTAGTGTGTTCACTATTTATGTTGGCATTAGTATGACCGGCACATCATTGTTCCGAACACCATTCGTAAAATTATGCACTTCCTTTCCCGTTTGAGTTCGAGAATTTAATTTAGATTTAATTTGAAATTATATTTAAGATTTTTTGTTTTGTTTTGTGTGTATTTAAAAAATACAAGTCCCATAAATGCAACTACAGTGAGTGAATGATCAAAGGGGGACAGGAGAAACTATGGAGGTGGGCCCGGCCAAATTAGGCTACTGCTTTGCGAAGGGCCCATGTGGAGGCCCGTTTGATACTCCAATCCCGTGAACATCATTCATTGGTGTAAAATTATGTACAATATACTCTACTAAGTAACGGGCCCACTTTCATTTATTTGGTCCGTGTGCTTCCTAACAAATTTATTTGCACTTTATATTGTATAGGTATGAAATTCGTATGATCCGTAGGTTTACGTATGATGTGATGATGGTGACAGTTTATTGAATGTATGTTTTCGCATATTATTTTTTTAAACAAATAAAATATTATTTTAGCCGGTAACTATTGGCAGCAAAATGAGAATTCTATAAATACAATATATTATTCAATAACAATAGAATTCAACAGTGAAACTGGTTTTGGTAGAATTCTCTTCTTTCATCATGGGCTGGGCTCAATCCACTAGGCGTGGAGCACTTAGCTTGGGCCAAGTTTGGGATGACTTGTAGGCCTTATTTATGGTGGGCCGAGCTTCAGCGTAAGTTTCAGAAATAATTTATTTTACTACACAATGAGTTCTAGAATTATAGTTTTTAATTTGTCATTTTGGCAGGAGTGGATTGTTGGATATCCGACCACGATTTGAGATGGTATGGATACGGTTTGAACATATCAACAAGTTTTGGGCATAATTTTGATAGAAATCGCGGTCCATATATGTTGGCTTAGCTTAAGGATTAATATACTTCTAGCATGGCTAATGCTAGAAGTATATTAATCTTAAGGATTTTCCTGACGAAGTATATTAGTCAGAAAAGTTCTAATTTGTATATTTCGTCAGGAAAATCGTCACCGATATTGATTCAATGAGCAACTCCTTAAGGTTTGGAATTGTGATCTCATTGTAATACTTTTGGATATTTCTCTAGAAGTCATAGACAGATGGCCCTTGGGACAATGAGCCGACATATATTCTACTCTTAACCTCTGGGCATCAGTCTTGAAGATTACTAGTCATTTGATTATCAAGTATGTCAAAGTTTATCAAGGTTTCAAGATTAAGTAAACTAAAACCATGTCAAAGTTAGTGAAGGTATCAAGCTTAGAGCATCATATTTAAATGATTACTAGAGTAGATGCAACAACAACAATCGAGACAGATTTGTTGTTTCCAAAATATGTGTATCAAATCTGTCATCTCTCCTATAAATATATGGATCCGATTAATTATTTTAGAAATTAAAACCCACGATCAGTGGAAGCTATATTTTTATAGGAGAGGAGTTTGATTCAGTACACTTTTGAAGATGGCATATCTGCTTCCAACAATATTCACCAAACTCAGTAGTTGCACAATCAAGATTGTGTGTGTAATTCAAGCTAATAGTACTGGTGTGTACAAGTTAGGCAACCAGAACCAGATGTCATCCCTGAATCTTGTCCTTGAAGCTCGAAATATCAAATATCCATGATGTGGTTATGTACTAATCACCTTTATTTAACTAGTCCTTCACACTAGAGACTATAGAAGTCCAAGCTTGCACATGAATGTTTAATATGGATACCTGCAGGCTCATTTCTTGAGAGACTCTCTTTGTGTCACTTAAATAAATAAAGGGATGCTCTTCTACTATACATACATATTTAAGTAAGATAATTGTATTAAATTAGAAATAATTTTATATCCACTTCATGTTAAGAGAGAAAGATTACACCGAAATAGATGATGCCGCCAGCCTTTTTGGATGGCAAAACCAATTCTCTTAAACACTACATCCATAGGCCTGGAAGATATGATATTACTGTGCATAACTTTTTGGACTCTCTTAAGAAGCTCCACAGTCCACAGCATCTGGTGTTAGAAAACCAAACGTGTCAAATGCGAACGGGACGAAAACGTGTTGATTATCGGTGCACGCTTTCTCGTGTTTGGACACTTTGGCTGAGGCCGCTTTGACACTTTAACATGATATTACAATTTATTTTCCGAGTTAAACTTTATTATATCATTCTTTTTTCTTCGACCAGTCAAATTTTAGTCTCTACATGTTAGTCGTCGATTTTTATTTTTTATAATTTTGATGCATCCTTCCTTGGTCCGCTACTTGGACTGATTTTCACTGGACCCTCTAGTCTGTTTGACCGTCGGTACCACGATCTCCTGCCTAAATAACTCCGACAAAGTTCATATTAGGTTTTTCCTTATTCATGGGCTTATCGACGCCTCAGTAATCCAAAGAATATGAGGTAGTTGCTGGCAGGGCCGGCCCTGGGGTAGGCTGGAGTATATTAGGGTGGGATAGGTATAGACTAACTCACATGAAAAAAATCAAAAAAATATATATATACATGAAAAAAACAGCAAAAAAAATTTTGGGGGGCTCTCTATTCAGGTCTGCCCTTGCTTATCCGGTGCAACACAACCACCCGGGACGGAATTAAAGTATGGTTTGGTGGGGCCATGGCCCCTCTAACTATCTAACTTTTGAAAAACTTTGAAAAATTATACTGTAAATTTTCTTCAGTTGGAAATATATAATGTACCTAAACTTATGTGAATTATGTGTTTATGTTCTTTGCTAGTGGTCCGTCGTCATTTAATCCTAGTTCAGTTACTGTGAACAACCAATAAGAAGCAGAGAAATTTTTGAGAAGTTGGTCTTCAATCCTATTCAAGCAAACAGTTCTTACTTCTTACTTATATGTTTATGCATTCTCTATTAACCATAAATTCCTTGCTCAATAGCAACACAATCTAAAATAGAATTAGCGTTTTAATAGAAAGCAGACCGGAATTTCTAACGGAAGATTATTTCCGAGAACCTTGGGAAGATTTTGTACTTATGGGTTAACCAAATTTTCTCGACCTGAACCGAGTTCACCATGTTTGTCCCCTTGAACTTTCTGTATAAAAGTGATTAAATCATCATTTCCCCCATTAAACAAGTCTCTGTTCATAAAATTCTTCCCGGTGTCAATGATGAAACTAATTACTAATTATACTCGTCAGTCTTCTCATATAATTGACAACTGAAAGAAAACATCATTATCGCGCTCTCAAGTCATTGAGTTCGTTTTCTTTTTTGAATAGGTAATTTGCTTGTGACCATGCTCCACATGCATGGGGATCCAACTCTCCCCATGGGTAATTTGCGTTCTTAATACCTCCTTTTTTCTATAAACAGAAATCAAATTAATCATGAAATGAGGGATCAGTCTACTCTGAATAGCTAAAGAACCACTTAATTATGTCTCGGTCACAGTATAAACTTCAAAAGCTCCTTTCGCACTTCTTTCGTTGTCTCAAAATTTGTTGCACCGTTCTTCTCACAATTTAAATTAGTTGGACCCTCTCGAGATCACTTTGCATGGTTGGTACAACAGAGGGAATTCTTATCACTCTTATCGGATCTTTGAGGAGTAAACAACAATAGCTAGAGTTTTGATGACTTTCCATTCGAACATATATTCTGATACGGTGTCTAACTGTCAAGGTCAGTGTTGATCCGCTGGGTGGCCTGGCCTGATAGGATTAGGTATTTTGGTGGTGCTGAGAAATGCTATCAGCTAACTACCGCAATCAATCAAACCGAATGATTCTTGGACTCTCAAAAGGACTGTAATTAAGCTTACTAATTAGTAGTCAGTGCTATCTATTTCCATATGCAGAGAAGTCTTTAATTTGGTTGGTTAGTCTCGACGTTCTTAGGACTGACTAGAGGTAGGCGTAAACTAACATGGTTTGAACTGTTGAAGAAGGATATGGATCGTGTTAGCTTTGCAATGGACATGATCAGAAGATGATTCAAACAGCCGATCCCAGAATTTTCGGATAAAGACTTTATTGTTGTTATCCAAACCATCTGCATGACACTAGCGAAGGAACATAAGATAGCTCTGAAGAAAATTTACTAGTTTTTTGTTACTATTGATTATCTACTACTTTACATTAACCCTTTATGTTACTCCTTACAAAAAATCTTGAAGGACCTCTAAGGGAGTGGTCTATTGGTAAAGTTAGTAAGGAAGGGGAGGAGTGGACGTAGATTCGAATTCCAAATTGGAAAAGTAAAAAAATAGGAATAGAGATCCTAGCACTAGTAGCCAATGACATGGAACTGACCTTATCTTTAAAAAAAGGGGTTTGAAGGTTGGTTTGCCTACAGATAGGCAATCTTTGTACCTTTTCATACATAGTTCAAGTTTCCATAGCAGTTCAGACGAAGCATGTATCGACAGATACAAGGTTATAAGAGGTGTAGAACGCAGTCGCATGTAGCATGTAATCAGGGCCGGTCTTGAGGGTTGGGTTGCCCTATCCTGGAGCTAATTTTGGTTGCCCCTTGACCCTTATTGTCAGCTGATTCTGGTGGTCATCCGTGACCCTGACATTGGGTGAGATCACGCTGAGCCTGGGGGATTGCCCAAGCCCCGAGTCTTGTTCGGCTTACCCCAAGGCCGGCCTTGCATGTAATGTGACTGTGCCGTAGGTTTAGTATCGGAAGAGGAAAGCTGCAATCAGAGTTTGACATCAAATCTGTTTGTATCGGAAGAGGAAAGCTGAAATTCCTAGATCAATTAGTTAAGTCAGTGTGGTGTTGGGTCACTCTTGGTCATCCGAATCAACAATTCACCACAGCAGAGACAGAGATGGAGAGATGGAGAGATGGAAGAAGGAAATTCCTTAATATGTTAGTGCAATTAGTTTCTCTTACCTAATCCTTACAATACTGATGCTGGTGACACTTTGTCTGCAACAATAATATTAATTGCATGAGTACATCAATTAGTTGGAGTTTCAGCTATTACCTATAGTTAGGAATGAGTAAGGAAGGATACAACTCCCCTAATTCCCGGTCCACCTTTCGTTTTCACTTCCCTGAGGTCCCCTCAAGCAAGCAAGATTGGTAAGTAAGCTCCCCAAAGAATTTCACAGAAAATTCAGTCAATGCTCAAAGGACATGTTGCGAAGCGATACCGATACATATCAGTGTCGGAAACGTATTTGATATAACACAGACACTCCAAACTAACACAATAGATCGACCAAGCCAAAACCAATATTGTAGGGTTTGTGTAAGTGATACATTATATATATACACACGCGCTCGAATTCACATAGTTAGCAGTATCGGCCGATACCTATCTGATAGGGTCGATACCAATAAAGTTTGGCATATTCCGATTCGATATCGATACAGAAACCGATGGTCTCTTTTCTAGTCAATTCAGCAAATAAAATTGAACATAAAAAAAAAAGCCAACAAGCAAGGTTGTAAAAACATATAAAAGAAGAAAACACATCTATCGCAGATAAACCAATTGGCAAGGGTGACTACTATTTCATTCAATTTGCAAACTACTAAGAAAAAACACAAAAAATACTTAAAATTATGCCTAAATATGAAAAAAAAAATCTAAAATTTTAATAATTTATTAATAATCATTTGCCTCCCTATAAGAAAAAAAAAACCGATACTCCAATATGAAATCACCGATATTGTCGATCCCGTCGATCATGATACTCATAAGAAAGGTCTGATACCGATTTTGATACCAATCCTGCGAACGTTTCACTAATAATGAGACTTGCGCGAACTCAGATAAATCCGACATCAGATACTCAATTTTCCAATAAACTACATGTTACATGAAACCTTAGTAATTGTGGAGTAACTGCATAGATCTTCCTCGTTAATTTCTTCTCCTATTAACAAGGATACTGGTATCCTGGACTTCCTCTTCTTCGTATTCCTCTTCTTCATAAAAGAAGAAGAAGAATATATCGAATTAATAGATATCGTGGTCTACCATTTTCTATATATCTGGTGCCAATTTTGTTTAATTTTCATTTGTATTTAATTTGACATTGTAGTATTTAGTGATATTTTTTTTTTAGTGAAATATATATATATATATATATATATATATATATATATATATATATATATATATATATATATATATATATATATATATATATTAGTGATATAATATATATATATATATTTATATATTAGTGATATAATATATATATATATATTTATATATTAGTGATATAATATATATATATATATATATATATATATATATATTATATCACTAATATATAAATATATATATATATATATTATATCACTAATATATATATATATATATATATATATATATATATATATATATATATATATATATATGCTATTTGGCACCCAAAAATTTTAGGTGATACCACCTCCCATTATGTGGTATCTGACATGGCAACTAACATGGCAGATGACATGTCATGTTTTGACCCAAAATTTTTTATTGTTAATGTTAATGTTAGATTGTTAGATTATATCTGTAATGTAAATATGGCCCATAACCCATAAGCCCAAATGTAGACACTATATATATTGTAACAAATCCTAGCAATGAAAGGGAGGGCATTATTATTTCCTACATGATATCAGAGCCTCCCGAAAAACCCTAGCCGTCATCTCCCGAAAAATTCTAGCCCGCTCCCGCGCCGACCGTGCCCGCGCCTACCGCGCCGACCACGCCCGCGCAGACCAGCCGAGCGCCGACCGCACCGCCCTCACGCCGAACGCCCGGCTCCCGGCTCTGACTGAGCCCTCAGCCCTGATCCGCTCGGCTCCCGGCTCCGTTTGCAGCCCTCACCCCTGGGTATATTTGTTCAAAAGGGGTGTTCAGAAGGGAAGGTGGTTGTTGGGCTGCCTTGATGAACTCGGGGTTCTTGAGCAGGGGCAGTGCTTTATTCAAGCGTCAAACCCTTCACTGCAAAATTGTTTCTTAAGACACGGATCTCGATTTTCTGGGAGAATTGACAACAAGCAAGTAATTGTAGGAACTGTGGTGTTTGCCAAGAATCCCTGTGGTGCTTCCCGGCTCCGACTGAGCCGTCCGAGCCGCGCCGATCCCCTCATATTTTTACTACTTCTAATAGTAGAACTTCATATTCCAGGGACAAATCAGGTATGATCTGTACTCATTGCAAGAAAACAGGTCATGATGTTGCAACTTGCTTTGCCAAGATTGGCTATCCTGAGTGGTGGGAGACTCGTCTTCGGCGTGAGGGCGGACGTGGTGCTGGTGGTGGCAGAGGCCTGGCACCACAGCAGAGATGTGATAGGGAACGTGGTGCTGGTGGCGCAGGGGTTGTTCATCATGTCGCCGCTGCTGGTCATGGTGTCCCTGCTGGTCTTGCTGGGAGTTCGGCGGATATGATGCATGGAGGGTATCCTTCACCACTCTCAGGTGAACAATGGCAGAAACTGATGAGCTTGTTGGGTAACGACAATCCTTCAAATCCTGGTACTTCAAACTCTGATCGTCTGATGGGTAAGAATTCTTCTGTCACTTGGATATTCGATACTGGGGCTACTCTTCATGCGACAGGTTCTCGTGATTGTTTAGTTGATTGCTTTGAAGGCCCTGTCTGTCCTGTGATTTTGCCTGATGGGAGTACTATTGAGGCTGTTCTAAGAGGCAAAATATTTTTGACTGCTTCATTGGTGTTGACGGATGTTCTTTGCGTTCCGACATTAACTTGCAATTTGATCTATGTCTCACAATTGATTGGTGCCAGAAACTGTGATATGTTATTTACTCCTGATTTGTGTTTTGTTCAGGACCGAAGTACGAGGATGGTGATTGGAGCAGGTGAACAAAGGGGTGGACTTTACTTCTTGGGGGAGGTTCCAGCTTCTTTGGCTTCGGTGATCCTGGCATGCAGAGAGAGTAATACCGAGGTTTGGCATAGTAGACTGGGGCATCCTTCAGATAAAGTAATACAGACTTTACCTTTTCTCTCTGGTAGTAGTGTGTTTTCTCATAAGGCTTGTGATATTTGTCATCAAGCTAAACAGACTCGTGAGGCTTTTCCTGATAGTAGTAGTCGTGCTTTGAGATGCTTTGAACTTATCCACTATGATCTGTGGGGACCATATAGTGTTCCGTCATCTAATGGGGCACGGTATTTTTTGACTTTGGTGGATGATTTTTCTAGAGCTGTTTGGGTTGTTTTGTTGAAGGATAAGTGTGTTGTCTATTCTATGTTTCTTAAATTCATTGCTATGGTGAAGCGTCAGTTTGGGGCCGATGTACGTCGTGTGCGGAGTGACAATGGCACAGAATTTAATTGTTTATGAGATTATTTTTCATCTCAAGGTATATTGTTCCAAACATCCTGTGTTGGGACATCTCAACAGAATGGAAGGGTGGAAAGAAAATATCGACATATTTTAAATGTCGCCAGGGCATTGAGATTTTAGGGTTCTTTTTCTGTGGATTTTTGAGGGAAATGTGTTCTTGGTGCATGTTATCTGATAAATAGAACACCTTCTAGTATCTTGTATTTTAAGTCTCCTTATGAAGTTTTATATGGTTCGGCTCCTTCGTATGATCATCTACGTATTTTTTGTTGTCTGTGCTATGCTTATGATTTGAATAGTCGACATGATAAATTTGCTAGCAGGAGTAGAAAATGCATCTTTGTTAGGTATCCACTTGATAAAAAGGGATGAAAACTGTATGATTTGGAGACTGGTGAATTTTTTGTGTCCCGTGATGTAACTTTTTATAAAAAAGAATTTCCTGGGTGTGGCTCTGCTAGCGAGATGTCTTCTGCGACACGCCATACATCTGTTGAGGTACCGGAAGACGATATAGAGACTTTTGGGGTGGTGCCGGCTACGGTGGCTGAGGCCGGAGTGGTTGCTGGTGGCACGGCACCGAGTAGCGAGGATGCACAGGTAGCTGCAGAAGTATTTACAGAAGAATCCGCTGGGGGTAATGCGGATACTACTAATGATACAGGGGATACAGTGTTGCCAGAGGTGCCCGACGAGGTAGTATTGGGAAGAGGAATGAGAAAGAAATCACAGCCAGTGCGATTACAGGATTTTGTGACGAATGTTGTTCGAAGTAAAAGTCCTCCTTCACCACAGTTCATCTGTTCCCGTCACTTCCTCATGTACTTCATATCCTCTAACACAATTTCTAAGTTATGACATATTTACTGCTGGACGCAGAGATTTTCTTGCAGCCATCACTGCAGGTGTTGAGCCTACTTCATATCGCCAGTCCTCGCGAGATTCAGGATGGCGTACGGCTATGCAAACTGAAATACAGGCTCTGGAAGATAATGGGACATGGAGCCTTGTCGATTTGCCTCCTGGGAAGAAAGTATTGGGAAGTCGATGGGTGTATAAAATCAAGTACAAATCCGACGGAAGTATTGAGCGCTTAAAAGCACGACTGGTTGTGTTCGGTAATCATCAGGTTGAGGGGATCGACTATGTAACGCCCCAGAACCAGAATACTGGAGAGTGGGGGCGTACATAGCCAGCTACGTATATTGAAGTGCAACCCACCTCGCTATACGGTCACGGCTGTCTAGATACATGAGGGTTTAACTACAAGCCAACAGTCTCCTATGGTCATGGACAAGCCTATTGTCTCAATCTCAAGCAAGCAATAATAGTTACAAGAAGTCAGAGCACCAAATATATAATAACAAGGCATCCCATACATTATATATTGGATGATCATGAAGCTAGTCGTACAAAATGTCAAGACTAGCAAGAGTTCAGTCGTACATGATCAACCCTAGGATTTGTTAATCATGTTACAGCCCGTAGGCAGACAGTAAACAAAGATGCAATACGAGCTAACACGTACTCGCCGGCTAAACGCCACAAAAGAATAATTTTTACAATAAAGTGGGAGGACAAAAAGAAACCCACTCGTTGCCAGGATTACGCCTGGTGTTCACCATCTGGCTGGAAGACAGGTGGATCCTCTGGTACTGCTCCGATATCTGGCCACACAAAACCAGTTGGGTCAAACCCCAGAAAGAGCAAGTGCCACAAAGGAGGCTTCACTTAGGGACTAAAACCAGCATATCACAACAGAATATTAAAGATAAATAATAAATAAAGTACTGATAATAATAGAGATAACAACAGTAAACTGAGTACGAGAAAACCATTCAAGTAGCCAGGTCACAACCCTTAAACCAAATAAGGACCGGGGTTGCAGCCCTTCACCTGAATAGAAACCCGTCTCAAATACTATTGGTACAGTGAAGACAATAAACGAAGAGAGGACACAGAACTGCTCCGAAAGCCAGGTTACAATCCTTAAACCAAACAAGGACCGGGGTTGTAATCCTTTGCCTGAACAGAACTGGACCCCCGATCTTTATTGCTAAGGCCAGTATAAATAATCATGGTATTAAGGTAAGGTAAAACATGACGAGCATGGGATGGGGTTGCAATAAGACAATAAATGAAGAGATGACACAAAACTGCTCCGGGAGCCAGGTTACAACCCTTAAACCAAACAAGGACCGTGGTTGTAACCCTTCGCCTGAACACAACTGGACCCCCGATCGTTATTGTTAAGGCAAGCACAATTAATCATGTCATGTCACAATCTTGCACATGATCAGGATAAGACTAAGCAGGAATAAACTCCATTCAATCAATTACGGCCAATCAAGAGTACGGCTTTATACTTTTAACTATCTAGGGCTATCACAGGCCTAGTTATTAGCAAGATGCAATGAGATTATCCCAACAGCCACAAGCCCTGCATACCATTCGGTTATCCGGGTCGAATGTCCGTTCGAAGAATGTAACACGTGACTGTGTGCTGGAAATGTGCCCTACTCATTGGTAGGCTACAAGTCCACTTAATGCGTCCAGATAACGGGATTGCCTGTAGCTGGAAATCTCTTCATGTCTACTGAATTATTCTAGTTTATTAGCCTTAGTCAATTACTGTGGGTACCCCTGACCGTGGAACTCAGGGATCCCTATCCTAGACATGATGCAAGAGAGTACTGGTTTATTTTGTACAAACACAATCACCCACGGTGTCCAGGCCATTCAATTCTGTCACGACATGCTAGCCGTCGCAACCACATTCGAAATATATATCATGTCAAATTCACTGTCAAGAGTGCGCCACGACAGGTCACTATCATGTCATGTCATTATTTAAAATTAATATTAACCTGGTATAAGCGTGTATGCAATAACTAAACATAAACAGGGTGTAAGAGTTGTGGAAGAATCATGCGACTCAGGGATACATGGCATAACTTCCACATACGAACTTAAAATGAGGTGCTCCAGAGATATTCGGAAAGACAAGACAAAGATCTAAAACTTTTATGTTTTAAGTTTTTCAAAATTCTGGCTAAAAAATAGCTTAACTTGGCAAAAACAGTCATTCTGTGCACTTTTTATGCCAAAAATTCAATTCTGCGCAAAATACGTAAAAGGGGAGGGTTCCAGCATAAAATTTCACATTCTGGGTACCATCCAGCGTAAAATACGCAATTTTAGGATTTCCTGTGTAAAATTTCACATTCTGGGTACCATCCAGCGTAAAATACGCAATTTCAGGGTTTCCTACGTAAAATCTTACATTCTGGATGATATCCAGTGTAAAATACGCAATTCTAGGGTCCCTAGCGTAAAATCTTACATTCTGGATGATATCCAGCGTAAAATACGCAATTTCAGGGTCCCTAGCGTAAAATCTTACATTTTGGATGATATCCAGCGTAAAATACGCAATTTCAGGGTCCCTAGCGTAAAATCTTACATTCTGGATGATATCCAGCGTAAAATACGCAATTTCAGGGTCCCTAGCGTAAAATCTTACATTCTGGATGATATTCAGCGTAAAATTTTACTCAGCCGATATGAAAAATCCAGAAAACTTGTTTTGGCCATAAAAACATCATTTTAACTCGAAATGAGGTGAATCAAAAAACCAAATTCACACGAAATTTTGTGCTCTTGCTCATGGAACTATTAGTTTTCGAAAATAACAAGTTTTAGTAGATCAAAACCAAGAAAACTCCATGAACTAAAAGTTATAAAGTAGATCTAGAAGAATCTATCCATCAAAATTAAAAACTTCAAGTTCTAAAGAGGCTTATAATCATGTAAAGAAGAGAATAGAACAAAAAAACTTGAGATCCATCATGAAGCAAGTTGCACTTGCCTAGGACTCTTGGGTGTAGGTGGAGAGTAACGGTGAGGAAGAAGAAGAGTGAATGAGGAGAGAGAAAGAGTGTTGGGTTAATAAATAGAGATGGTGGTGGTAGGTAAGGGTTCTCCACTTGGTTCATGATGAACCAATAGCAACCCAAGCCGAACCAAGCCAACCCAAACAAGTCGAACCAAGCCAGGAGACATGCAATACGAGTCAGATACGTATACGTATTCCAAAATACGTAATTACGAACTATGGTCATCACAACTCTACCCACCTTAAAAGAATTCTGTCCTCGGAATTTAATTAAGAGGCTAGAGAGGCAATGACAAGCTATATTCAAGCAATCTACCATGCAATCATTCATTTCAAGCAAGGAATCTAAAGCGTAAGGCATAAGAAAGATATTATACCTTACGAGTCAAAAAGGTCAGGATATCGCGATCGGATATCATCCTCACGCTTCCACGTTGACTCACCCAAGGAGTGATGACCCCAAGCAACACGGACTAACTTGATAGTCTTGTTCTTGAGTATCTTCTCTCTTTGGTCCAATATGGATACGGGCCTCTCCTCATACGAAAGGTTGGTACCAACAACCTATTCCGAATGGTCCAGGATGTGGCTCGGGTCCGGGATATACCGTCGCAGTTGGGATACATGGAACACATCATGCACCTCACTCAGAGACGGCGGAAGAGCGAGACGATAGGACACATCTCCTACTCGCTCCAGGATATCGAACGGCCCTATATATTTAGGACTAAGCTTTTTCCGTACGCCGAAACGAATGATGCCACGGTTAGGCTAGATCCTAAGGAATACATGGTCGCCGACAGAAAATTCAAGGGGACGCCGATGAGAATCGGCCCAATGGCGCTGACGATCTTGTGCAACGCGAAGATGATCTCTAACTCTCCTGACCACCTCAACTGTCTGAGTGATCAACTCGGGACCAAGCATCTGCCTTTCTCCAATATCATCCCATGCTAGTGGGTATCTGCACTTCCTACCATACAGTGCCTCGAACGGTGCCATTTGGATGCTAGCTTGAAAACTGTTGTTGTACGAGAACTCCACCAGGTGCTGGTGATCTTCCAACGAACCGTCGAAGTCGAGTGTACAAGATCTCAAGATATCTTCGAGAGTCTGGATCGTACGTTCTGACTGGCCATCTGTCTGCGGGTGATATGCTGAGCTGAACTGGAGGTGAGTTCCCAAACTCTCTTGCAGACTACGCCAAAAATGTGACGTAAATCTCGAATCTCTGTCCGAGGTGATACTTACTGGTACTCCGTGCACTCTGACAATCTGCCGGAGATACATCTCCGCTAGCTGAGCCGTCGACTGACCAACTCTAAACTGGAGAAAGTGAGCCACCTTCGTGAGCCTGTCAACTATCACCCAGATAGCATATCTACCAGCTGGGGATATAGGCAATCCATTCACAAAATCCATGGTTATATGCTCCCACTTCCATTCTGGAATTGGTAAGGGCTGAAGTAGTCCAGCTGGCCTCTGATGTTCAGCTTTAACCTGTTGGCAAACCAAACACCGAGAGACAAACCGAGTTATCTCCCTCTTCATGCTATTCCACCAAAAGTGCTGACAGATATCTCGGTACATCTTCGTGCCACCGGGATTAATCGAATACTGAGAACTGTGAGCTTCGGTCATGACTTCCTGTCTGATATCTCCACTGGGTACACAAAGACGCTTACCATGTCGAAGTGTACCGTCCTCATGAATACATAATTCTGGTCTTCGCCCTGCTACATATTCTGTCCTAAGCCGCTGAAGCTTAGAATCGGAGGACTGAGCTATCTTGATTCTCTCAACTATACTGTACTGAACTTGCATGTTGGCCATCAATGCCACGCTGGTAGGAAGGACAACTTCTATACCCATCTTCTGAAGATCTGCTAACAATTCTGGTTGTGCTGTCAGAAAGTAAACTCTGGCTCTCCTGCTCAATACGTCTGCAACAACGTTGGCCTTCCCAGGATGGTACTGCAGGTTAACATCATAATCCACAAGCAGCTCTAGCCATCTCCTCTGACGCATGTTAAGATCCTTCTGAGTAAACACATACTTCAGGCTATTGTGATCGGTGAAAATCTCCACCATATTTCCATACAAGTAGTGTCTCCAAAGCTTTAGCACAAACACCACGGCTGCCAGCTCCAAGTCGTGGGTTGGGTAATTCCTCTCATGATCACGAAGTTGTCGTGACGCATAAGCTATTACCTTCCTATGTTGCATCAAAACACATCCTAAACCTAGGCCTGAAGCATCACAATACACTGAGAATCCTCCGGTCCCATCTGGAAGTGTGAGAATGGGTGCCGTCATCAAGCCTCGCTTCAACTTCTCAAAAGAATCCTGACATTCTGATGTCCAAGCAAACTGCATATCCTTGCGGGTTAACTGCGTCAGTGGTGCTGAAATTCGAGCGAAGTCTGAAACAAATCGCCGGTAATAGCCGGCCAATCCAAGAAAACTGCGAACTTCTGCAACTGTGCTGGACACTGGCCACGTTTCGATAGCCACGATCTTCTGGAGATCCACTTCTACTCCTCCTCGCATTTACTGAACTTGGCATACAACTGGTGCTCTCGGAGAATCTGGAGGATAACTCTGAGATGCTGCTCATGCTCCGCTTCACTCTTGCTATAGACCAGGATGTCGTCTATGAACTCAATCACGAACTGATCCAAATAAGGTATGAAGATGCGATTCATGAGGTCCATGAATACAGCCGGCGCATTGGTTGCTCCAAAGGGCATAACAAGGAACTCCCAATTCCCATATCTAGATCTGAATGCCGTCTTCGGGATGTCCTGCTCTCTGACTCTGATCTGGTGGTACCCTGACCGTAAATCTATCTTCGAGAATACTGCTGCTCCTCTGAGTTGATCAAACAAGTCATCTATCCTTGGGAGAGGATATCTATTCTTGATTGTTACTGAGTTCAAGGTACGATAGTCAATACATAATCTGGACGTACCATCCTTCTTTTTCACAAGAAGTATCGGGGCTCTCCAAGGCGATCCACTAGCACGAATGAATCCCTTGGTCCTGAGTTCTTCAATCATTTTGTACAATATCTCCAATTCTGACGATGCCATCCTGTAGACTCTCTCTGACACAGGTGCGGTCCCGGGGATCAAGTCTATGGTGAACTCGATCTCTCGTTCTGGCGGCATTCCTGGAATCTTTTCTGGGAAAACATCTGGAAACTCTTCGACGATCCGGGGCAACTACACTACTGCTACTGCCATCCGCAATACGGGAGGAGAAGGTTCAACTTCGCCTCGGGAAAAGGAAAACTCCGGCTCGCCTGGGATGCTAAAAACAACCCTGCCAATACGGCAATCTATCCTGGCATACTGGTCCCTCAACCAATCCATCCCTAAGACCACATCATAATCGGCCATCGAAAATTCTATTAACCTAGCGGAAAACTCTCTACCGTTAACTACGACCCGACACGAGAAAAATACTCTATCTACTCCCACAAGACCGTTACCAGTAAGTATATTGAGCCTTACTGATAATGACTCGGGTTCCAGTCCTATCCGTGTCGCGAATCGTGCAGACATAAATGAATGCGAGGCACCAGAATCAAATAATACTGAAGCTGGAAAGGTGTTGACGAGAATAGTACCTGCCACTACCTCATCGGGTGCTATTCCTTCCTCTCCCATGGTCAAGGCCAGCACTTGACCATGTCCTCTGGGTGCGGGTCCCCTCTGCTGAAAATTCCTCTGCCTGCTCTGGATCAGGGCTTGGGCTTGGGTATACTGCTGCGGTCTCTGCTGCTGGAATGCCTGGGCCTGCATCGGCAATGGCCTCGGGAGTGGGTACTGCAGCTGCTGCTGCTGCTGGTCCCCTAACTGAAGGACTAGAGAAGGCCGATGAATTCCCTCTGTTCGGGCAGTTCCCAACCATGTGGTCTGGGGCACTACAAACCAAGCACAAACCCTGTGCTCTGCGACACTCTGGTACCACGTGCCCCGGCTTCCCGCAGTGTGAACATCCTACTGCGGAAGACTGCTTCTGCTTCTGCTGCTGAGGGTGCATCGGGGTGGAATGCTGAACCGACGTCACTGAGGCCGCCCGCCTCGGAGCTCCAATGGTCAAAGCCCTGGCTGCCGGGGCTGGGGCTGACGATTGATTCATCTGCTGTGGGATCGCTTCCGACCTCCGGTCCTATCCACGATCCTCTGGGAGGTATACTCATGCCTCCTAGCTGCCCTCAGCACTGCATCAAAAGTCTGATGCTCAAACTGCTCCACTGCTAACAAGATCTCGAGGTGAAGCCCCTGCTGGAACCGTTGGGCCCTATCGAACTCGGTCGCCACCAAGGTGGGAGCAAACAGACTAAGTCTCGAAAACTCGGCCGCATATCCATCGACCGTCCTGCCCATCTGCTTCAGATTGGTGAACCTCGTCTGTAGATCGTACCGAGCTACAGCATCAAAATACTTGGTCTGGAATCTCTCCCAGAATACTGCCCATGAAATAGGGGCCACTAATCCATCGGCTTGCGCTGCCCAGCAGCTGCGGACAAGATCTAGTAACTGCAGGCGCACCACGGCCACCTTTTCGTTCTCTGGATTCCTGGCTGCTTCTAGAATCACCTCTGTGTCCTGATTCCATGCATCTGCAGCGATCGCATCTTCACTGCCGTCGAAGAAGGGAGGGTTCAAGCGCTTGAAGCTGTTGGCCGCGCTGTTACCCTGATAACCTTCTCTGGTCAAAGTGTCTGCCACCGCCTGGTGCAAGGCATCTCCTCGACGATCCTGGGAGGCTAATAGTGACCTGATGAGACCTATCAAAGTGCCATCATCAGGCTCTGCAGGCTGGACGGGCTGAACTGGTGGCTCTCCTCCAGTAGGCATGACTCTGGAGGCAACTCCTGAATGTTGGACTTGATCTCCGGGTTCCTGCTGGTCCACGGAAGGTGCTTCGCCTTGCTGATCAGCATGTCCGGGAACAGTGCCGCTGAAGAAGACGACATAGAAAACAATAAGGAATGACCAAGACAGATCAACGATACAAGCATGTGATCATGTCAAGAATCTCCGGGATTAAAAGGTACGGGCAGAGATCAAGGACGGGTGCTGATTGAGACATATATTCGATAAACCCTCACATATCTTGATTTATAAGACCTGCATGGGCCACCACTTAAATCATGTAACGTCCCAGAACCAGAATACTGGAGAGCGGAGGCGTACATATCCAGCTACGTATATTGAAGTGTAACCCACCTCGCTATACGGTCACGGCTATCTAGATACATGAGGGTTTAACTACAAGCCAACAGTCTCCTATGGTCGTGAACAAGTCTATTGTCTCAATCTCAAGCAAGCAATAATAGTTACAAGATGTCAGAGCACCAAATATATAATAGCAAGGCGTCCCATACATTACATATTGGATGATCATGAAGCTAGTCGTACAAAATGTTAAGACTAGCAAGAGTTCAGTCGTACATGATCAACCTTAGGATTTGTTAATCATGTTACAGCCCGTAGGCAGACAGTAAACAAAGATGCAATACGAGCTAACACGTACTCGTCAGCTAAACGTCTCAAAAGAATAATTTTTACAATAAAGTAGGAGGACAAAAAGAAATCCACTCGTTGCCAGGGTTACGCCTGGTGTTCACCATCTGGCTGGAAGACAGGTGGATCCTCTGGTACTGCTCCGATATCTGGCCACACAAAACCAGCTGGGTCAAACCCCAGAAAGAGTAAGTGCCACAAAGGAGGCTTCACTTAGGGACTAAAACCAGCATATCACAACAGAATATTAAAGATCAATAATAAATAAAGTACTGATAAGAATAGAGATAACAACAGTAAACTGAGTACGAGGAAACCATTCAAGTAGCCAGGTCACAACCCTTAAACCAAATAAGGACCGGGGTTGCAGCCCTTCACCTGAATAGAAATCCGTCTCAAATACTATTGGTACAGTGAAGACAATAAACGAAGAGAGGACACAGAACTGCTCCGGGAGCCAGGTTACAACCCTTAAACCAAACAAGGACCGGGGTTGTAACCCTTCGCCTGAACAGAAATGGATCCCCGATCTTTATTGCTAAGGCCAGTATAAATAATCATGGTTTTAAGGTAAGGTAAAATATGACGAGCATGGCATGGAGTTACAATAAGACAATAAACGAAGAGAGGACACAGAACTGCTCCGGGAGCCAGGTTACAATCCTTAAACCAAACAAGGACCGGGATTGTAACCCTTCGCCTGAACAGAACTGGACCCCCGATCGTTATTGTTAAGGCAAGCACAATTAATCATGTCATGTCACAATCTTGCACATGATCAGGATAAGACTAAGCATGAATAAACTCCATTCAATCAACCACGGCCAATCAAGAGTACGGCTTTATACTTTTAACTATCTAGGGCTATCACATGCCTAGTTATTAGCAAGATGCAATGAGATTATCCCAACAGCCACAAGCCCTGCAGACCATCCGGTTATCCGGGTCGAATGTCCGTTCGAAGAATGCAACACGTGACTGTGTGCTGGAAATGTTCCCTACTCATTGGTAGGCTACAAGTCCACTTAATGCGCCCAGATAACGGAATTGCCTGTAGCTGGGAATCTCTTCATGTCTACTGAATTATTCTAGTTTATTAGCCTTAGTCAATTACTGTGGGTACCCCTGACCGTGGTACTCAGGGATCCCTATCCTAGACATGATGCAAGAGAGTACTGATTTATTTTGTACAAACACAATCATCCACGGTGTCCAGGCCATTCAATTCTGTCACGACATGCTAGCCGTCGCAACCGCATTCGAGATATATATCATGTCAAATTTACTGTCAAGAGTACGCCACGACGGGTCACTATCATGTCATGTCATTATTTGTCACGCCCCAGAACCAGAATACTGGAGAGCGGGGGAATGACTCAGCCAGCTACATATTACGGGTAGATGAATACCGTATAATACGATCAATGCTGTCTAACCAGACGAGGGGGTGCATACTACATAAAAGTCTTACTATGGTCATTTCACATCTATTGTCTCAATCCTTCAAACAAGAAACAAGAAAATAGAGAACATGTAAGAATAAGCAGTAAGGCGTCCCAAACGCTCAGTCAAAATGTCCTTTGAGATCTGGCTTTACAAAACATAGCCAGATGATATAGCAAGTATACACAATTGTTATCAGCTGCAGTCTGACTTAATTACAATCATACAAAAGTAAGTACGAGACGATCCGACTAACATGTCGGTGCCAAACGGCTAAGTATAAGTAAATGACAAAACGAGCGGTGAAGTAAGGAAACCCACTCGAGTCCTCCTGCGATCATTTCCCTAGTATTGACCATCCTGGAGGTAGAAGTAAGCTGGATCCTCGGGGACTGGCTCTAAATCTAGCCATGCAAAACCAGAGAGGTTAGACCTCTAATAGCAAGTACCACAAGGGAGCACGATATGAAGGACTAAACCAGTAAGTAAAAGAATATAATAATAGATCTCTGCTTCCCACTAGGATTCACATAACATCACCACACTTCGAACCTACCTTCCAACCAAAAAAGGACAGAAGTTAGTCCGTCATGTTCTGACATTCTGATCATCACAGTTGGGCAACAGAGTAGGTACAGTACACAAATAATTCGTCTTGAACGGCCAATCAACTACTACGGCTTGCTATTGTGAGTCCCAAGTTATCCTAGAATTATGCAATTAGGGATTCCTCAGTTCTTACTATGTGCAAGCAAGGCTAGTCTATCCAATCAATCAATTGGGCCAATCATGTAGTTAGACGAGTCCCAGCGGGACGCTCGCCGCTATAGCATGTACAATAATATAAGCAGATACCGTTCCCTGCCCGTGTGACAGATTTACAGTATCTGTGGGAACCAGCCGGCCCGCCGGGTACTTAATAGTCCCAAGGGGGCTGCCATGTAAGAACTCGGAAATCCATTCTCTCCATGCCATCATTATTTTATTTAACTTATTAGTCTCTACGTTGAGTGAAGTTCCATGCCGTGGATCATGGTCATTCGATGAGTACTTTTGTACGGGGTACGATATGCGCAACTCTACAACGATACCCGTGCGGCTAGGTTGTAGGTTTTACATAGCGTGATGCAACAATCAAATCTAGCCACGGAGTAATCATGCCTTGACCATAAAGTACACATGCTGTTTTTTGTAAAAATAGATAAGTAATTAATTTGAAGCCTGTATGTGCCTGTATGCCAATATTCGGGATTGGCTAATCGAGTACAAAAGTTCATTACATGAACGTGTCTCATTCATTTCATTCAATAAGACGACTAGCCAGTCTCTTAGTTCCAACTAGGAACGCATGATCAATTTTAGTAAAGATAACCATTATTATCAATGGTATCAAGGCATGAAAGTCAATTAGTACTACATGGGGTCGAGTCTGTAACTCCTCAGAGTAAGTTCCAGTCAATCTGGGTATCCATGGATCAATCAAGACACATGACACATTCTACACAGCAATCGATATTAACTATATTAACATGTCATGATTTATCAAGAAATTCACGCAAAGGCGTAAGAATATAATAGAAGAATTATCATGCCACCATAAAATGAATAAGTTATAGGACAATTAAAAACACCCAGGTTAAAAGTCACGCCAGCAAGTCTAAGCTAAGGCCAAAAGTCACGCCAGCAAGTCTAGGCGAAGTGAGCGTGAAAATGGGTCTTGTTGGCATGCACAGTGTGAGTGTGGAAAATGATAAGATATCCACGCACGCACTCGTGGGCGTGTGCGTGACTAAAAATACACGCACGCTCATGGATGTGTGCGTGACTGAAAATATACGCACGCTCATGAGAACGTGAGCATGACTGAAAATACACGCAGACACGCAGAGACGTGTGCGTGACTGAAAATACACGCAGACACGTAGAGACGTATGCGTGACTGAAAATACACGCAGACACGTAGAGACGTGTGCGTGACTAAAAATACACGCAGACTCATGGAGACGTGTGCGTGACTAAAAATACACGCAGACTCATGGAGACGTGTGCGTGACTAAAAATACACGCACGCTCATGAGAACGTGAGCATGACTGAAAATACACGCAGACACGCAGAGACGTGTGCGTGACTGAAAATACACGCAGACACGTAGAGACGTGTGCGTGACTGAAAATACACGCAGACACGTAGAGACATGTGCGTGACTGAAAATACACGCAGACTCATGGAGACGTGTGCGTGACTAAAAATACACGCACGCTCATGAGAACGTGAGCATGACTGAAAATACACGCAGACACGCAGAGAAGTGTGCGTGACTGAAAATACACGCAGACACGTAGAGACGTGTGCGTGACTAAAAATACACGCAGACTCATGGAGACGTGTGCGTGACTAAAAATACACGCACGCTCATGAGAACGTGAGCGTGACTGAAAATACACGCACGCTCATGAGAACGTGAGCGTGACTGAAAATCCACGCACGCAAACGCGAGCGTGACTGAGAAATACACGCACGCAAACTTGAGCGTGACTGAAAATACACGCAGACACGTAGAGACATGTGCGTGACTAACGAGCAGTTCTACCACATGAACTCTCTGAACCGAAAACACGCTAAGTTGGTGGATTTAAAACCCATGAACAGCCAAAATTACAAACTTAGATCTAGAAAAAACAAGCCACAGAAATCACATATGCCAAGCACTAAACTCTCTCAGGATCATGAGAGGAAGAATAATGATCCATAAAAATGGGTGATTGAGAAGCAAGTTTGCACTTGCCTTCTGTCACGCCCCAGAACCAGAATACTGAAGAGCGGGGGCGGACACAGCCAGCTACGTATAATGACATGGCATCCATCTCACCATACGGTCACGGCTGTCTAGATATGTGAGGGTTTCACTACAATCCATCGGTCTCTTAAGGTCATAAAATAGCCTATTGTCTCAATCCCAACCAACTAATAATAATTACAAGATGTCAGATCACCAAATATACAATTGTAAGGCGTCCCAAACATTACATATCCAGATGATCATGAAGCTAGTCGTACAAAATGTGAGGACTAGCAAGAGTTAAGTCATACATGATCAACCCCCGGGGCTTGTCAATCATGCTACAGCCCGTAGGCAGACAATAAGTAAGTACAATCGAGCTAACACTTGCTCGTCGGCTAAACGCCTCAAAAGAATAATTTACAATATTACAGTGGGAGAACAAAAGAAACCCACTCGATGCCCTGGTTACGCCTGGTGACCACCATCGGGCTGGAAGACAGGTAGATCCTTTGCTGCTGCTCCGGTATCTGGCCATACAAAACCAGCTGGGTCAGACCCCAGAAAGAGCAAGTGCCACAAAGGAGGCTTCACTTAAGGACTAAAACCAACAATTCAGCACAATAATATAATTACATAATAAGAGACAGTAATTTAAGAAAAAGCATGATGGGTAATTATAAAAGACAATCTTGCATAGAATCACTAAAAGACAGGACATATGGAAAAGCATGTCAGGATGATATACGATGAGATAACCATGGAACTATTCAGATAGCTAGGTTACAACCCGTAAACCAAACAAGGACCGGGATTGTAACCCTTCGTCTGAACGGAACTTGGTTTCTCTCACCATTTATCGACAAGATAAATATAAGAAATCAGGTCAAGTAACAATCTGGAGTGACAATCATTATAGTGACAATCTGGAGTGACAATCATTATAGTGACAATCTGGAGTGACAATCATTATAGTGACAATCTGGAGTGACAATCATTATAGTGACAATCTGGAGTGACAATTATTATAGTGACAATCTGAGTGACAATCCTTCAATCATTTTGGTACAATCTTACAATCAATCAATTCTAGTCAATACTATACTGGACTAGACTCCATCCAAGCAATCACGGCCAATCATTGCCTACGGCTTTCTACGTTAACTAACTAGGGTTATCACAATCCTAGTTACTAGCAATATGCAATGAGATGCTCCAAGTAGTCACAGGCCCTGCAGCTATCCAGGTTATCCAGGCAATCATTATAGTGACAATCTAGAGGGTACAATGCATTATAGTGACAATAGAGTTCAATCATTTAGTGACAATGGAGGGAGCCCCACATAACAGTGGGCTGGAAATGTGCCCTACTCGTCGGCAGGCTACAAGTCCAATCATTTGCGGTCGGGATAACGGGATCGCCTGTAACTAGGGAACATCTCTTCATGACTAGTGAATTATACTAATTATTAACCTCAGTCCAATTCAGTAGGTACTCCTGACCATGGTACTCAGGAGTCCCCTCCTAGACATGATGCAAGACAGGACTGGATTATTTGTACAAGCACAATCGCCCACGGTGTCAGGATTAATTATACAGGTCATGTCATGTCATGTAGCCGTCGCAACAGCTTTTTAAGATGTATCAGGTCAGGTTATCATATCAAGTGCACTAGTCAGAAGTGCGCCACGACGGGCAACTTATCAGGTTATGCTCAATTATCAATTCCAAACATATCCAGTAAATTCGTGTATACAGGACTAGAGAAAAGCCAAGCTTAAAGAAATAAAACCAAAACTCCAAGAGCCAATGGGTTAAACAAGGGGTCAGGGGAGCAGCGTACGAAAAGTCACGCACGCTACAGAGAGCTGCGTGGGTGAAAAGTCACGCACGCTGAGAGTGCAGCGTAGGTGAAAAGTCACGCACACTCAAGGGAACAGCGTGGGTGAAAAGTCACGCACGCTACAGAGAGCAGCGTAGGTGAAAAGTCACGCACGCTACAGAAAGCAGTGTACGTGAAAAGTTACGAACGCTCAAGGGAGCAGCGTACATGAAAAGTCACGCACGCTCAAGGGAGCAGTGTACGTGAAAAGTCACGCACACTCAAGGGAACAGCGTGGGTGAAAAGTCACGCACGCTACAGAGAGCAGCGTAGGTGAAAAGTCACGCACACTGAGAGAGACACGCTTCCAACAGGAAGCGTACCCAAGTCTGCTTATGCAGCGCTAAAGAGTGCACGTAGCTCAGTGTGCGTAAGCTATACAGCTCTGCACACTGCTCACTGTCTTCTCCAGACAGCAAGAACACCATGGCTGAACCCAAAACTTCAAAAGCTCACAACTTGGCCATCCGAACTCCAAATCCGGATTTCTAAAGCTCCAACTTGGGTGAAACTGAACGCTCTTCCACATGAAAGCATCAAAAACCCATAAAATCCAACTAAAGTAGATCAAACCATATAAAATCCGAAAATACTTCAATCCTAGATCTACAAAATTCCAAGCTCCAAATGGAGAAAACCCAAGTTCTAATGTTGCTTAAGATGGGCTAATAAAGCTATTAGACAAATAAAATGTAGCCCTCAAGTGATAGCAAGATGCAACTTGCCTAGGTTGGTGGAGAGGAAAGAGTAGTGAGGAAGAAGAAGAAGAAGAAATTAATGGAGGAAGAATGAAGAGAGAGAATGTTGGTGGGGTTTATAAAGAGGATGGTTGTGGTGTGTTGAGGGTGGAGTGTAGGCTAATGGTGATCCAATGCTCAAATAAACCGAACCAAACCAACCCAACAAAACCGAGCCATGCCAAAAACCCAAGAATACGAGAAATACCAAAATTCCACAAGTTGAGAAAATAAAAATACATGCCAAAAATCCAGATACGAGTATAAATACAAAATACGGAAAATACGGGAAATGAGGGTGACACCTTCTCCTGCTGCTGGTAGGTGGTGAAGAGTATGGGAGGAAGAAGAAGTAATGGTGAGAATGAGTAATGAAGAGAGAGAAGAAGAAGAAAGCTTTAAATAGCAAAGGGGTGGTAGGTGGGAGTAATGGGCCGGGTTGCTCCATGAACCCGAAACCCATCCACAATAAGACTAAAGCAGGGGATAAAATACAGAAAATAAAATACAGATAATAAGATTGCAGGAAATAAATTAGCATGAAAACTAAAGAGCAGCTAATTAATTAACATAAAAATTTAAAGAGCAGATAATTAATTAATATAAAACATGATAAATACAGATAATGAATTATAGGAATTTAAATACAAGATGATACATAATAAATACTAAATGATTACGTTCAAGCAATATACGTATTAAAATACGCATTTTGGGAACGGGGAGTGACATTATTTAAAATTAACATTAACCTGGTATAAGTCTGTATGCAATAACTAAATATAAACATGGTGTAAGAGTTGTGGAGGAATCATGCGACTCAGGGAGACGGGGCAAAACTTCCACATACGAACTTAAAATGAGGTGCTCCAGAGATATTCAGAAAGGTAAGACAAAGATCTAAAACTTTCATGTTTTAAGTTTTTCGAAATTCTGGCTAGAAAATAGCTTAACTTGGCAAAAACAGTCATTCTGTGCACTTTTTATGCCAAAAATTTAATTCTGCACAAAATACGTAAAAAGGGAGGGTTCCAGCGTAAAATTTTACATTCTGGGTACCATCCAGCGTAAAATACGCAATTTCAGGGTTCCTTGCGTAAAATTTCACATTCTGGGTACCATCTAGCGTAAAATACGCAATTTCAGGATTCTCTGCATAAAATCTTACATTCTGGATGATATCCAGCGTAAAATACGCAATTCCATGGTCCCTAGCATAAAATCTTACATTCTGGATGATATCCAGCGTAAAATACGCAATTTCAGGGCCCCTAGCGTAAAATCTTACATTCTGGATGATATCTATCGTAAAATACGCAATTTCAGGGTCCCTAGCGTAAAATCTTACATTCTGGATGATATCCAGTGTAAAATTTTACTCAGCCGACATAAAAAATCCAGAAAACTTGTTTTGGCCATAAAAACTTTATTTTAACTCGAAATGAGGTGAATCAAAAAATCCAAATTCACACGAAATTTTGTGCTCTTGCTCATGGAACTATTAGTTTTCGAAAATAACAAGTTTTAGTAGATCAAAACCAAGAAAACTCCATAAACTAAAAGTTATAAAGTAGATCTAGAAGAATCTATCCATCAAAATTAAAAACTCCAAGTTCTAAAGAGGCTTATAATCATGTAAAGAATGGAATAGAACAAAAAAACTTGAGATCCATTATGAAGCAAGTTGCACTTGTCTAGGGCTCTTGGGTGTAGGTGGAGAGTAACGGTGAGGAAGAAGAAGAGTGAATGAGGAGAGTGTCACGCCCCAGAACCAGAATACTGGAGAGCAGGGGCAGACATAGCCAGCTACGTATATTGAAATGGGAACCACCTCGATATACGGTCACGGCTGTCTAGAAATATGATGGTTTACTACAAGCCAACAGTCTCTTATGGTCATGAACAAGCCTAATGTCTCAATCACAAGCAAGTAAGTAAGGTCGCAAGATGTATGATCATTAAATATACAATAATAAGGCGTCCCAAATATCACATATTCAGCTGATCATGAAGCTAGTCATTACAAAATGTTAGGACTAGCAAGAGTTAAGTCATACATGATCAACCCTAGGATTTGTTAATCATGTTTACAGCCCATAGGCAGACAGTAAGTAAAAGTGCATCGAGCTAACAGGTGCTCGTCGGCTAAACGCCTCAAAAGAATAAATTTACAATAGAGTGAGCGAAACAAAATAAAAAATCCACTCGTAGCCCGGATTCCTTCTAGTCGCCACCATTGGGCTGGAAGCTTGGTAGATCCTCGGGAGCTGCTCCGAAATCTGGCCACACAAAACCAGCTGAGTCAACCCCAGAAAGAGCAAGTGCCACAAGGGGGCTACGAAAATAAGAACAAAAGCCAGCATAAGCACAAGAAAATCTAATATTAAAACTAGAATTACGAAAAACATATCAGGATGATATACGACGAGATAACCATGGAACTATTCCGATAGCCAGGTTACAACCCGTAAACCAAACAAGGACCGGGGTTGTAATCCTTCATCTGAATAGAACTTGGTTTCCCACCATTTATCGGCAAGATAAGTAATGTAAGTAATCAAGACAGGAAGCAATCTTGCATGGGATCAAGACATGACTAGACTGGTTATACCTCATTCAATCAATCACGGCCAAGCAGATCCTATGGCTTACTACTTTAACTAACTAGGGTTATCACAGGCCTAATTACTAACAAGATGCAGTGAGATTGTTTCACAGCCACAAGCCCTGCAGACCATCCAGGTTACCCAGGTCGAAAATTAGGGTTGAATTCAGGTGGGTACATCACCCAGGAGACAAATGTACCCTTAGGTGACTTAGAGGGTGCAACACGCGACAGTGTGCTGGAAATGTGCCCTACTCGACGGCAGGCTACAGATCCCAAGATCGTCCAGGTAACGGGATTGCCTGTAGCTGTGTCATCTCTTCATGACTACTGAGTTATTCTAGTTATTAACCTTAATCCATTTTAGTAGGTACTCCTGACCGTGGTACTCAGGAGTCCCATCCTAGACATGATGCACGACATGAAAAGTGGATTTAACAAGCAAGCAAGAAGACTACCCACGGTGTCAAGGCAAGTCAAGTAACAGCATTAAAATAAATTATGTCAGGGTACTTGTCAGGAGTGCGCCACGACGGGCCACTATCATGTCAGGTCGGTCATGTCAGGAGTGCACCACTACGGGTCACTATCGTGTTATGCTAGTTCCTGGTCATACCATGCCATGTGTACTAGTCATCCAAAACATATTAAGTAAAATCAAGTTCATGACAAAAGGCGTAAGGATATAAAATGGGCATAAAATATCTAATAAAATATCAATATACAGGGCCATAGAAAAGCCAAGCTTAAAGAAATAAAACCAAAACTCCAAGGGTCAATAGGTTAAACAAGGGGTCAGGGGAGCAGCGTACGAAAAGTCACGCACGCTGAAAGAGCAGCGTAGGTGAAAAGTCATGCACGCTCAAGGAACAGCGTAGGTGAAAAGTCACGCACGCTCAAGGAGCAGCGTGGGTGAAAAGTCACGCACGCTACAGGGAGCAGCGTAGGTGAAAAGTCACGCACGCTACAGGGAGCAGCGTAGGTGAAAAGTCACGCACGCTGAAGGAGCAGCGTGGGTGAAAAGTCACGCACGCTACAGGGAGCAGCGTAGGTGAAAAGTCACGTACGCTCAAGGAGCAGCGTGGGTAAAAAGTCACGCACGCTCAAGGAGCAGCGTAGGTGAAAAGTCACGCACGCTGCAGGGAGCAGCATAGGTGAAAAGTCACGCACGTTCAAGGAGCAGCGTGGGTGAAAAGTCACGCACGCTACAGGGAGCAGCGTAGGTGAAAAGTCATGCACGCTCAAGGAGACACGCTTCCAACAGGAAGCATACCCAAGTCTGCGTACGCACGCTAAAGAGTGCGCGCAGCTCAGTGTGCGTAAGCTAAACAGCTCTGCACACTGCTCACTATCTTCTCCAGACAGCAAGAACACCATGGCTGAACCCAAAGCTTCAAAAGCTCACAACTTGGCCATTCGAACTCCAAATCCGGATTTCCAAAGCTCCAACTTGGGTGGAATTGAATGCTCTTCCACATAGAAACATCAGAACCCACAAAACTCCAACCGAAATAGATCAAATCATGCAAAAATCCGAAAATAGGAATAACTAGATCTAGGACAATGGAGGCTCCAATTCACAAAATGCCAAGAACTAAAGTTGATCACCATGTCCTAGTCTAGCAAATGGACAAAGAAAATATGGTTCTCATGTAGTGGCAAGATGCACTTGCCTAAGGGTTGGGGAGTTGTGTGGAGGAAGAAGAAGAAGAAGAAGAAATTAATGGTGGTTATGAAGAGAGAGAAGAGGTTGGTGGAGTTATAAAGTGGGGGAGTTGTGGTGGGTTGAGGGTGTAGCATAGGGCTAGGGTGCTCCAATACATAAAACCGAACCAAACTGGTCCATCCCCAATAAGACCGAGCCCTGCCAAAACCAAAATACGAGAAATACCGAAATTCTACAAGTTTGAGAAAAATAAAAATACATGCCAAAAATCTAGATACGAGTATAAATACGAAATACAGAAATGAGGGTGACAACTCTACCCACCTTAAAAGAATTCCGTCCTCGGAATTTAATCAAGGAGCTAGAGATTGCCACGACAAGCTACACTAAGCACAGACAAGCTACACTAAGCAGTCCAATCATACAATCATATAATGCAAGCAAGAAAGGGAAAATGTAAGGCATAAGAAAGACATTATACCTCACGAGTCAAACAGGTAGGGATATCGCGATCGGATGTCGTCCTCACGCTCCCACGTTGACTCACCCAGAGAGTGATGACCCCAAGCAACACGGACTAATTTAATAGTCTTATTCTTGAGTATCTTTTTCCTCCGGTCCAAAATAGACACGGGCCTCTCCTCATACGAAAGGTTGGTACCAACAACCAATTCCGAATGGTCTAGGATGTGGCTCGGGTCCGGAATATACCGTCGTAATTGGGATACATGGAATACATCATGTACCTCACTTAGCGACGGCGGAAGAGCGAGACGATAGGATACATCTCCTACTCGCTCTAGAATATCGAACGGCCCTATATACCTAGGACTAAGCTTTCTCCGCATGCCAAAGCGAATGACGCCGTGGTTAGGCGAGATCCTAAGGAATACATGGTCGCCGACAGCAAATTCTAAGGGACGCCGATGAGCATCGGCCCAATGGCGTGGCGGTCCTGGGCAACTCGGAGGTGATCTCTGACCTTCCTGACCACTTCAACCGTCTGGGAAATCAATTTGGGTCCGAGCATCTGCCTCTCCCTGACATCGTTCCATGCTAGCGGGGATCTGCACTTCCTGCCATAAAGAGCCTCGAAAGGTGCCATCTGGATACTGACCTGATAACTGTTGTTGTATGAGAATTTCACTAGGTGCAGATGATTCTTCCATGAACCACCAAAGTCAAGGGTGCAAGATCTCAACATATCTTCAAGAGTCTGGATTGTGCGCTCTGATTGACCATCCGTCTGTGGGTGATAAGCTAAGCTGAACTGAAGACGAGTCCCCAAACTCTTCTGCAAGCTGCACCAAAAGTGTAATGTGAATCTTGAATCCCTGTCTGAGGTGATGCTGACTGGCACACCGTGAAGCCTGACGATCTGCCTGAGGTACATTTCTGCTAGCTGCGCCGTCGACTGTCCAACTCTGAATGGGAGAAAGTGTGCCACCTTGGTAAGCCTATCCACAATTACCCAAATAGCATCTCTGCCGGCCGGAGATCTGGGTAATTCGATCACGAAATCCATGGTTATATGTTTCTATTTCCATTCTGGGATCGGTAAGGGTTGAAGAAGTCCAGCGGGCCTCTGATGTTCAGCTTTAACCTGTTGGCAAACCAAACATCGAAAGACAAACCGGGCTATCTCCCTCTTCATGCCATTCCACCAGAAATGCTGACGAATATCACGGTACATCTTCGTACCACCCGGATGAATAGAATATTGTGAACTGTGGGCTTCTACCATGACTTCCTGTCTGATATCTCTACTGGGTACACAAAGGCGAGTGCCGTGCCCAAGTGTACCATCTTCATGGATACATAACTATGGCCTTCTTCCTATTTCACACTCTGCTCTGAGTCGCTGGATCTTGGAATCTGCTGACTGCGCCATCCGGATCCTCTCAACTATGCTGGACTGAACCTGTAGACTGGCCATCAATGCCACACTGGTAGGAAGAACCACTTCAATTCCCATCTTCTGAAGATCTGCCAATAATTCTGGTTGTGCCGTCAGGAAATAAACTCCGACTCTCCTGCTCAATGCATCTGCCACAACGTTGGCCTTCCCGGGATGATACTGCAAATCCACATCATAATCCACCAATAGCTCGAGCCATCTTCTCTGCCGCATATTAAGGTCCTTCTGGGTGAAAACATACTTCAGGCTCTTATGATCAGTAAAGATCTCCACTCTATCTCCGTACAAGTAGTGCCTCCACAACTTCAAAGCAAACACTACCGCCGCCAATTCTAAGTCGTGGGTCGGGTAATTCTTTTCATGATCACGAAGTTGGCGTGATGCATAAGATATTACCTTCCCATGCTGCATCAAGACACACCCCAATCCTCTGCCTGAAGCGTCGCAATAAACTGTGAATCCTCCGGTCCCATCTGGAAGGGTGAGAATTGGAGCCATTATCAAACCTCGCTTCAACTTCTCAAATGATTCCTGACACTCTGCTGTCCAAACAAACGATACATCCTTGCGGGTCAACTGGGTCATCGGTGCTGAAATCCTTGCGAAATCTGAAACGAACCGCCGGTAGTAGCCGGCCAATCCAAGGAAGCTGCGAACCTCTGCCACTGAGCTAGGTACTGGCCATGACTCGATAGCCACAATCTTCTGGGGAACCACTTCCACTCCTCCTCGGGTAATGATGTGACCCAAGTATGAAATACGATCGAGCCAGAACTCGCATTTACTGAACTTGGCGTACAACTGATGCTCCCTAAGCGTCTGAAGGACGACTCTGAGATGCTGCTCATGCTCTGCTTCACTCTTACTGTAGACCAGGATGTTATCTAGGAATACGATCACAAATTGATCTAAGTAAGGCATAAAAATGCGATTCATGAGGTCCATGAATACGGCCGGCGCATTGGTCGCTCCAAAGGGCATAACAAGGAACTCCCAATGTCCATACCTCGATCTGAATACTGTCTTCAGGATGTCCTGCTCTCTGACTCTGATCTGGTGGTATCCTGACCGCAAGTCGATCTTCGAGAACACTGAAGCCCCTCTGAGCTGATCAAACAAGTCATCTATCCTCGGAAGAGGGTATCTGTTCTTGATTGTCACCGAATTCAAGGTACGATAATCAACACATAGCCTGGACGTACCATCCTTCTTTTTCACAAGAAGCATCGGAGCTTCCCAAGGCGATCCACTTGCACGAATGAATCCCTTGGTCCTCAGTTCTTCAATCATCTTGTATAGAATCTCCAACTCTGAAGGCGCCATTCTGTAGACTCGCTCTGACACTGGTGCTGTCCCGGGAATCAAGTCTATAGTGAACTCAATCTCCCGCTCCGACGGCATCCCTGGAAGCTCCTCTGGAAAGACATCTGGAAATTCTTCAACTATCCGGGGTAACTGCACTGCTGCTACTGCCATCCGTAATGCTGGAGAAGATGGCTCCACTGCGCCTCTGGAAAACGAAAACTCTGGCTCGCCGGGGATACTAAAGACAACTCTGCCAATATGGCAGTCTATCCTAGCATACTGGTTCCTCAACCAATCTATGCCTAGGACTACATCATAGTCTGCTATAGAAAACTCTATGAATCTAGCGGGGAACTCCCTACCACTAACTACGATCCGACACGAGGAAAACACTCGATCTACTCCCACAAGACCATTACCAGTAAGTATATTGAGCCTTACTGATAATGACTCAGGCTCCAATCCTATCCGTGTCGCAAATCGTGCAGACATGAATGAATGCGATGCACCAGAATCAAACAATACCAAAGTTGGAAAGGAGTTGACGAGAATAGTACCTGCCACAACCTCACCTGGTGCGACTTCTTCTTCCATAGCCATCATCATGGCCTGACCTTGTTCTCTGGCTGCTGGTCCCCTCTGCTGGAAACCTCTCTGCCTATTCTGGGTCTGAGCTTGGGCTTGTGCATACTGCAGGGGTGTTGTTGCTGGAATGCCTGAGACTGAGGCGGCAAGGGCCTCGAAGACTGATACTGCTGCTGCTGAACTGGTGCTGGGGCCGGTCCTCTCACCGAAGAACTAGAAGGGTTGGATGCTGATGAACCACCCCTATTCGGGCAAGCCCCTATCCTATGATCTGCTGCTCCATAAGCCAGGCACAATCCTGCGCCCTGCGGCAGTCTGCCACCACATGTCCTGGCTTCCCGCAATGAGAACATCCCATCGCGGAAGTCTGCTTCTGCTTCTGCTGCTACGGGTACGTTGGGGTCGAATGCTGAACCGACATTACTGAGGTCGCCCGCCTCGGAGTTCCAATAGTCAATCCCTTAGCTGCCGGGGCTGAAGCTGATGATTGGTGCATCTGACTGTGGGACCGCTTCCTACTTCCGGTCCTATCCACAATCCTCTGGGAGGTATACTCATGCCTCCTAGCTGCTCTCAAGACTGCATCGAACGTCTGGTGCTCGAACTGCTCAACCGCCAACAAGATCTCCAAATGCAGTCCCCGCTGGAACCGCTGGGCTCTATCGAGCTCGGTCGCCACCAAGGTGGGGGCAAACCTACTTAGTCTAGAAAACTCCGATGCATAACTGTCGACTGTTCTACCTCCTTGCTTCAAGTTGGTAAATCTGGTCTGCAGGTCGTACCGAGCCACAGCATCGAAATACTTCGTCTGGAATCTCTCTCTAAATACTGCCCAAGCAATGGGTGCCACCAATCCCATGGCTTGCACTGCCCACCAACTACGAGCCAAGTCCAACAATTACAGGCGTACCACCGCCACCTTCTCATTCTCAGGTGTCCTGGCTGCTTCCAGAATCACCTCGATATTCTGAAGCCATGCATCCGCGGCAATCGCATCCTCGGTGCCGTCGAAGAAAGGAGGGTTCAAGCGCTTGAAGCTGTTGGCCGCCTGGTTCCCTGGATGTCCGCCTCGGGTAAAAGCATCTTGAACTGTCTGGTGCAGGGCGTCGCTTCGACGATCCTGGGAGGCTATCAAGGTCCTGATAAGACCTACCAAGGTACCATCATCTGGCTCTGTGGGCTGGACGGGCCAAACTGGTGACTCTCCTCCAGTAGGTATCACTCTGGAGGCGACTCCGGAATGCTGGGCTTGATCTCCAGGTTGTTGCTGGTCCACGGGAGGTGCTCTTCCTTGCTGATCGGCAGGGTCAGGTACAGTGCCGCTAAGGAAAACGACACAGGGAAACAATAAGGAAGGACCAGGACAGATCAACGATACAAGCATGTAATCAGGGCAAGAATTTCAGGGATTTGAAAATACGGGCGGAGATCAAGGGCGAATACTGATTGAGACATCTATTCGGTAAACCCTCACATTTCTTGATTGACAAGACCTGCATGGGCTACCACTTAAACCATGTCACGCCCCAGAACCAGAATACTGGAGAGCAGGGGCAGACATAGCCAGCTACGTATATTGAAATGGGAGCCACCTCGATATACGGTCACGGCTGTCTAGAAATATGAGGGTTTACTACAAGCCAACAGTCTCTTATGGTCATGAACAAGCCTAATGTCTCAATCACAAGCAAGCAAGTAAGGTCGCAAGATGTATGATCATTAAATATACAATAATAAGGCGTCCCAAATATCACATATTCAGCTGATCATGAAGCTAGTCATTATAAAATGTTCGGACTAGCAAGAGTTAAGTCATACATGATCAACCCTAGGATTTATTAATCATGTTTACAGCCCGTAGGCAGACAGTAAGTAAAAGTGCATCGAGCTAACAGGTGCTCGTCGGCTAAACGCCTCAAAAGAATAAATTTACAATAGAGTGAGCGAAACAAAATAAAAAACCCACTCGTAGCCCGGGTTCCTTCTAGTCGCCACCATTGGGCTGGAAGCTTGGTAGATCCTCGGGAGCTGCTCCGAAATCTGGCCACACAAAACCAGCTAGGTCAACCCCAGAAAGAGCAAGTGCCACAAGGGGGCCACGAAAATAAGAACAAAAGCCAGCATAAGCACAAGAAAATCTAATATTAAAACTAGAATTACGAAAAACATATCAGTATGATATACGACGAGATAACCATGGAACTATTCCGATAGCCAGGTTACAACCCGTAAACCAAACAAGGACCGGGGTTGTAACCCTTCATCTTAACAGAACTTGGTTTTCCACCATTTATCGACAAGATAAGTAATGTAAGTAATCAAGACAGGAAGCAATCTTGCATGGGATCAAGACATGACTAGACTGGTTATACCTCATTCAATCAATCACGGCCAAGCAGATCCTACGGCTTACTACTTTAACTAACTAGGGATATCACATGCCTAATTACTAACAAGATGCAGTGAGATTGTTCTACAGCCACAAGTCCTGCAGACCATCCAGGTTACCCAGGTCGAAAATTAGGGTTGAATTCAGGTGGGTACATCGCCCAGGAGACAAATGTACCCTTAGGTGACTTAGAGGGTGCAACACGCGACGGTGTGCTGGAAATGTGCCCTACTCGACGGCAGGCTACAGATCCCAAGAGCGCCCAGGTAACGGGATTGCCTGTAGCTGTGTCATCTCTTCATGACTACTGAGTTATTCTAGTTATTAACCTTAATCCATTTTAGTAGGTACTCCTGACCGTGGTACTCAGGAGTCCCATCCTAGACATGATGCACGACAGGACAAGTGGATTTAACAAGCAAGCAAGAAGACTACCCACGGTGTCAAGGCAAGTCAAGTAACAGCATTAAAATTAATCATGTCAGGGTACTTGTCAGGAGTACGCCACGACGGACCACTATCATGTCAGGTCGGTCATGTCAGGAGTGCACCACTACGGGTCACTGTCGTGTTATGCTAGTTCCTGGTCATACCATGCCATGTGCACTAGTCATCCAAAACATATTAAGTAAAATCAAGTTCATGACAAAAGGCGTAAGGATATAAAATGGACGTAAAATATCTAATAAAATATCAATATACAGGGCCATAGAAAAGCCAAGCTTAAAGAAATAAAACCAAAACTCCAAGGGTCAATGGGTTAAACAAGGGGTCAGGGGAGCAGCGTACGAAAAGTCACGCACGCTGAAAGAGCAGCGTAGGTAAAAAGTCACGCACGCTCAAGGAGCAGCGTAGGTGAAAAGTCACGCACGCTCAAGGAGCAGCGTGGGTGAAAAGTCACGCACGCTACAGGGAGCAGCGTAGGTGAAAAGTCACGCACGCTCAAGGAGCAGCGTGGGTGAAAAGTTACGCACGCTACAGGGAGCAGCGTAGGTGAAAAGTCACGCACGCTACAAGGAGCAGCGTAGGTGAAAAGTCACGCACGCTGAAGGAGCAGCGTGGATAAAAAGTCACGCACACTACAGGGAGCAGCGTAGGTAAAAAGTCACGCACGCTCAAGGAGCAGCGTGGGTGAAAAGTCACGCACGCTCAAGGAGCAGCGTGGGTGAAAAGTCACGCACGCTACAGGGAGCAGCGTAGGTGAAAAGTCACGCACGCTCAAGGAGCAGCGTGGGTGAAAAGTCACGCACGCTACAGGGAGCAGCGTAGGTAAAAAGTCACGCACGCTCAAGGAGACACGCTTCCAACATAAAGCGTACCCAAGTCTGCGTACGCACGCTAAAGAGCGCACGCAGCTCAGTGTGCGTAAGATAAACAGCTCTGCACACTGCTCACTGTCTTCTCCAGACAGCAAGAACATCATGGCTGAACCCAAAGCTTCAAAAGCTCACAACTTGGCCATTCGAACTCCAAATTCGGATTTCCAAAGCTCCAACTTGGGTGGAATTGAATGCTCTTCCACATAGAAACATCAGAACCCACAAAACTCCAACCGAAATAGATCAAAACATGCAAAAATCCGAAAATAGGAATAACTAGATCTAGGACAATGGAGGCTCCAATTCACAAAATGCCAAGAACTAAAGTTGATCACCATGTCCTAGTCTAGCAAATGGACAAAGAAAATATGGTTCTCATGTAGTGGCAAGATGCACTTGCCTAAGGGTTGGGGAGTTGTGTGGAGGAAGAAGAAGAAGAAGAAGAAGAAGAAGAAGAAGAAGAAGAAGAAGAAGAAGAAGAAGAAGAAGAAGAAACTAATGGTGGTTATGAAGAGAGAGAAGAGGTTGGTGGACTTATAAAGTGGGGGAGTTGTGGTGGGTTGAGGGTGTAGCATAGGGCTAGGGTACTCCAACACATAAAACCGAACCAAACCGGTCCATCCCCAATAAAACTGAGCCCTGCCAAAACCAAAATACGAGAAATACCAAAATTCCACAAGTTTGAGAAAAATAAAAATACATGCCAAAAATCCAGATACGAGTATAAATATGAAATACGGAAATGAGGGTGACAGAGAGAGAAAGAGTGTTGGGTTAATAAATGGAGATGGTGGTGGTAGGTAAGGGTTCTCCAATTGGTTCATGATGAACCAATAGCAACCCAAGCCGAACCAAGCCAACCCAAACAAGTCGAACCAAGCCAGGAGACATGCAATACGAGTCAGATACGTATACGTATTCTAAAATACATAATTACGAACTATGATCATCACAGACTATTCAGAGACATTTGCCCCGGTAGCTAAGATGCCTACAGTTCAGACGTTCTTGGTTGTTGCAGCTGTGAGAGGCTGGACTTTGCCCCAGATGGATGTGCACAATACTTTTCTTCATGGAGATCTGACAGAAGAAGTATATATGAAGTTGCCGCCAGGTTTTTCGCATAATGAACCCAATAAAGTGTGTCGCCTGCGTAAATCTCTATATGGATTGAAACAGGCACCACGTTGTTGGTTTGCTAAGCTTGCTGCTTCTCTAGTATCCTATGGATTTGTTCGATCTCATTCCGATTATTCTCTTTTCTCTCTTTTTAAAGGAAATGTAGAGTTGCATGTTCTGATCTATGTGGATGATATGATTGTGTCTGATAATGACTCATGTGCTTTAGATGCTTTAAAAAAGTACCTTATTTCTTGCTTTCACATGAAGGACCTTGGTGTGTTGAAGTACTTTCTTGGTATAGAGGTGGCTCAGAGTGCAGAAGGAATTTTCTTGTGGCAAAGGAAGTATGCTTTAGACATCATTTCAGAATGCGGCTTGATGGGATCTCGACCTGCTGGTTTTTCCATGGAGCCCAATCACAAGCTGGCAGAATCGACTAGTCCAAAGATGGAGGATGCAGAGCCTTATCGGAGGCTGGTTGGGAGGTTGATTTATCTATCATTTACTCGCCCTGACTTAGCCTATGCTGTGCATATCTTGTCTCAATTCTTACAGGAGCCTCGACAAGATCATTGGCATGCTGCTTTGAGAGTTATCAGATATCTCAAACATGCACCGGGACAGGGTATTCTTTTGAAAGCTGATTGTGATCTCTGTCTTTCTGGTTGGTGTGATTCCGACTGGGCAAGTTGTCCCTTGACTCGCCGCTCTGTTACGGGCTGGTTGGTGTTTCTGGGGGGTTCTCCTATTTCTTGGAAGACCAAGAAGCAACCAACTGTTTTCCGATCTTCCGCTGAAGCTGAATACCGATCTATTGTTGCGCTTGTTTGTGAGTTGAAATGGTTGAAGGAGTTATTGGTGTGTTTGAACGTTCGTCAGGAGTCTGCTATGTCGGTGTATTGTGACAGTCAGTCAGTCCTGCACCTGGCTTAGAACCCGGTATTTCATGAGCGCAGTAAGCATATTGAGGTGAATTTGCATTTTGTTCACGATGTAATTAGAGATGACACCGTAATAGCCTCGCATGTTCCTACTTCTACTCAACTGGATGACATCTTTACTAAGTCCCTTGGAAAGCATGTGTTTGATTCTTTCCTTCCCAAGTTAGGCATTTGTGACTTGCATGCTCCAACTTGAGGGGGGTGTTAGATTGTTAGATTATATTTGTAATGTAAATATGGCCCATAATCCATAAGCCCAAATGTAGACACTATATATATTGTAACAAACCCTAGCAATGAAAGGAAGGGCATTATTATTTCCTACAGTTAATGCTAATTTTAATTTAATGTTAATATTTATTTTAATGTTAATGCTAAAATGAATGTTAATGTTAATGTTAATATTAATATTCATGTTAATTTGATATTGATATTAATTTTAATGTTAATGTTAATGCTAATTTTAATGTAATGTTAATATTAATTTTAATGTTAATATTAATGTTAATGTTAATATCAATATTAATTTGATATTAATTTTAACTTTAATATTAATTTTCATGTTTAATTTTGCCATGTCAACTGTTTTATCATTAGCCATGTTATATGTCACATAATGAAAGATGATATCATCCAAAAAATTTGAAAGCCAAATAGCATTTTTGAAATCAGGTAAATTATTTCTGGAATCGCTCCCACTGGAAATCGAACTCCTGACCACTCAGACCACATGCATCTCTCTTAACCACTAGACTAGAGGTCATTTGCTCTCTCTCTCTCTCTCTCTATATATATATATATATATATATATATATATATATATATATATTCCGAATGAAAGATGTCACTTCACAGTACAGTGAATTGGCACTATAGTCACAGGAACACGCCTCACTCGTCTATATCCATATTTCCTCTTGCTCTGGTTCTTTCGTTATTATTTTCAATAATTATGTGCATTCGGAAACTACACTCGTTATGAAACCGGATTTGTAGTACACATGCTGCATTCTAAGTTGTATGTCGATCGGATCTACTGTTCTTCATTGATCCCAACTTTCACCGTTAACTAGATGGAAGGAATAATATACTCACATTCTGATTCGAATCTAGATAAATTATAGATTTTTTCTGATTGCAAGAGCTGTCTGAAAAGTAAACCAGGATATTAAAAAGAAGACCAAAAGTTGTCACGCACAAAATTTTTCATTCTATCGAGACGGATCTGTATAATCATCTATGGATTAGGATTTTTCTGAAAGCTTTTGAAATCCTCCAGAACCTGGTGGAGTTTTCTTGAAGATTTATGAAGTCTCCATAACATTCTAGATGTTCGAGAGTCTTCCTTAGAAATATCTAGGACCTAGAATAATTATTGAAATATTCTATTTTCATAAACTTCATGTAAGCCTTTTGAGACACTATAAATAAGTGTAGAGCTCAAGAAGTTATAAACTCTCTCTAGTATAGTGAAGTTTTCAATCTTCCAATCTCTCTTTTGTTCCACATTTTTCTTATTCTCTCGTGTTAGCGATCTAGCTAATCGTCTGGAGAAGGCTGACACGGATCTTCGAATAGGAACTTTGTGCATCGTACCGATCGAAATGTATCCGAAAATACCAAATCAAACATGCTGCTCAAAAGTAACAAGCAGAAGCGACTTATATATTTCCAAATAAGCTGTGTACCAATCCAGTCGATCAGAGGATGTAGTCACGTAAGAAACAAAAAAAAAAAAAGAAAAAGAAAGGGAGATTTAGTAACAGGGCCTCACATAATAATGAATATTAGAATTTGCGTTTCGAAATTGTCAAATGTTAGGGGTTTGAATCTCGAAATCACTGATCACCTATACCAATGAACAATGATTTTGAGACCTAAACCCTGATGTATTATTATGGATTGTTGCTGAATAGCTAGCTAGATATTAATATGCGCTTTCCGTTTCTTCTCCTAGCTAATTTAATTACAGAGCTTGCTACAAATAGAATAACCCCCGGCCTTGACTAGAAGCAAGGAGTTACCAACCCATATCTCTTCCTTCCTAGAGAGAGAGAGAGAGAGAGAGAGATGGGCAACTGCCAAGCAGCAGAGGCAGCAACAGTGGTGATCCAGCACCCATGCGGCCGCCTCGAGAGGCTCTACTGCTCCGTTAGCGCAAACCAAGTCATGACCTCCAACCCCGGCCACTACGTCGCGGTTATCGTCACCTCCTCCAAGACCACCACCACCACCCACATCAACACTACTACTTATAATCACTGTTCCTCCGCAACCGCCACCGCCACTGCCATTGCTCCGGTGAAGTATCTCAAGCTGCTCCGTCCGGATGACACCCTCCATCTTGGCCATGTCTACAGGCTCGTTAGCTTCCAAGGTTTATTGCTTTACTTTCTATAACTTCAAATCATTCATGCATGTGTTTCAAAACGGAGCTGCTACGTTGCCCGCGGTTGAAATCGCGAACGTGACCGTCGGCCGATGTGACGGCCGACCATTGGTTTCCGATCTACGGTTACAAACTGAGGGCAAAATATCATTTTCGATTTCAAAAACAACAGTTAGCTGCTGATGTTTGATGTAGTAATCATCAATTTTTTTGGCAGAGGTATTGAAAGAGTTTGCTACCAAAAAGCATGTGAAGCTGAGCAGATTGCTTCTCGGCGACAAGGAGAAGAGGCGATCAAAGAGATCAGAAGGGGAAGGGGAAAGGGAAAGGGAAAGGGAAAGAAGAACAGAGAATATTGCAGAGCGTTCAGCTCAGGTGAAGATTAATAACTAGTGTAAAACAAATATATATTACGTTTTAATTTACGGAGCTGGTAAGTTGTCTGTGGTTTGTAACCGCGGACGTGACCGCCGGCCATTGCCCACTCCGGTCCGGATGGGGTCCGGAGATAGCAAGGAGGTCAATGGATGGCCGTCACGTTGACTGGCGATCACGTCCGCCGTTACAAACTGCGGACAAAATATTATTTTTGTTTAATTTAATTCATCACGCATTTCAACAATACATATATATTAGGTAGGTATAAGAGAAGAATTCACCACGAAATCAACAATTACCATGTTCTTTCTTTCTCGTGAAAACAATTAAGTTTCAATTTCTTTAATTTTACTCTAACAAAAGAAAGAACATGATTATCTATCTATAAAAACGATCGTACGTGTATGACAAACTAAACTATATAAACAATTTTGATCATTCAACGTGTATTTATGTGCTTCTGTCAGTTTCCTTATGTTTTAGACGGTTCTATGAGGTTTCTTTCGATTAATGAATTGTCGGTTTATGCAAGTTCTAAGTCTGCATTCATTTTGGATCCACTGATCGATCAGCAACAAGGTTCCAATATTAACCATCCCCACACAATGAGAAATGCTTCACTATTTTGGATCCACTGATCGACTCGATGACATGTGGGACCAAAGGAGCATTGTATTTGGCCCATGTGTCATTGTAAAGGAGTAGAAAAAAGCTAATGGTAATTGAGCAAAGTATTGCTATTTTGTTCTCGTTAATTAACTCATATAGTAAATAAATGTCTACAAAGGTTTCATTCCAAATTCTTGGCATCGACTATTTGAATCATTTTCTTCAAGGGTCTGCCTGGTAACGGTGTTTTCATCGGTTCTGGGATGTTTTTGAATCGATCGTTTTATGAAAATTTCTGCTTGTTAATTTTTTTTGAGGCACTAGTTTTGATGGGCTCAAAAAAACCTCCCAAAACCGGTGTAATATAACTTTGGATGACTTTATAAACACCCTAAATCGGTAGATTTTGAAAAATTTTGTTATTTTATTCCATTTATATCCTCACCAAAAATATATAATTATAACTACTAATACCATTTTCTATTTAGTTTTATCCGTGTAAAAAAAATTCAGAACCGCTCGTTATGAATTACCAAGCATAGATTGGACTAGTTTAAAATTTAAATGCGGCTACTTAAAAATCATCCACAATCGGACCCTCATAGCCGTTCATGACCGGTATTCTAAAAACACCTCGTAACCACCGCTACCACTACAATTACAAAGCAGACCTAGCAATAGTAAAGTGTAATAAAAAGAACAGGGAATGTGTGTGGCCAATCCCGGTCACCTTTCTTTCTTTCTCTTTCAATCACTAATGTACTAAAGAATCTTGTAACACCTTTCGATCTCGCCATGGGAGAAAGCTCCAAACTCTAAAGAATCTTTGCATCATTTGTAAAGCAAGAACCGAAACTAGAAGCCTCCTTTTGCACTTCGAGCGGTGGTCCAATATTTGCCAAACAAACAAAAGAGCCATATAAGCTGCAATAGAATCACTTTTGACCTCAACTTGAAGTTGGTCACTACAATTGTGCTAGGACACAAAACACATGATAGTGACGGAAATATTTTCTTCGTGTGATTTCTCCTTCATTGTCCAGGAAGTGGAGGGCCAGGTGGTGGACGCAGACGCAGACGGAGACGATCGATCGAGCAGCAGCGGCACGAGAATTAGTGGGCCGGTGCCGCGGACGGGCCAGTGGAGGCCAGCCTTGCAGAGCATTGCAGAGATTGGGATTTGACCTATACATATGTAAATATATCTCACCCCATCTCTGTTGAAGCAATGTGATGATGATAGAAGTGATATATGAAATTTAAATCTATCAAGAACTGAACCTTTTGTTTCCATGTTAGATGTAGCTAGCTGGCTAGGTGCATGTAACATTGCTTACCTATGTTTATGTTTTGAATTTTTAGACAAAATAGTAGAGCCTATATATGTCATTGTCTTGCACATATGTATCATATATATGATGGTTGATCTGTCTCTAGATAACAGTAGATCTCCAAAGTTTGCATTGCACATGTTACATGCATGTAGGACATGAGGGCAGACCGATGCATGTGCAGTTAGGAGGTCGATGCAAATCGCGTTTGGTAGCACACACATATCTTGATGTCGATTTTCGGAGGTCCCATATCTTAGGTCCCGAGTGAAGACCTCATGCCATGTCTACTTTCTAATACCACATTTCGAAAAATTCATATGAAACGAATACAAAATGACACCACAAAGAGCAATTTATGTAATATGGAACGGCAGCCATTATGAAATTAAACTGTATCTACAAGAGGTAATTATAATGGGTATAGCAAAAAAAAGATAATTGAACTCCTACCCCTATCTATAGAAAATATAGTTTTTCCAAAAATTAATCATATTATTATTCAAAGATCAATAACAAGAGCATGTTTTAACTCTTAAATACAAAACTAGGCTGTTTGTTTGCTGGAAATTAGTTTGAGCATTCATAATGTCTGCGGGGTCTCCTCGCCAGTTACTTAATACTAATATGGATCCTTAATTTTACATCAGGAAAATTTACAGATTTTCTGATCATTGTGGATGTGACCAAGTGTTAATACTTGTATAAACATCAAAACTGATAGGCTGGAATGACTAGCTGAATTTAACCAGTTGCAAAGAAAGTGCTTGAACATATACTTACTGCAAATATTCAATAAGATGGAGCGAGCAGAAAGAAGAAAATCACAATTTGTCCACGTACTCTTACAGACACATCAGTGTTTTATTTCCCTTCAAGCATGTTTTTAAAACTACAAACTGGCCTTACTGGCCCCTGAATCAATACTGCTAGAGCACTACTTCTGGTAAAAGTCAGAGTCGATAACTAAACTAAATCAATACTAATTGAAGTAAGACACGGAACATATATCACGTATTCATGTATCTATAATTTTATTCTACGCAGACAGAAAACTAATTAGTTCCGGTCTTTCACATATAGACAAGGTCGGGGGCCCAAAGCTTCATACTATGTAAAAGATGACATATCTTTGTTTGTCAGCTCGAGTTATATGTCTAAACCTCTAATACTCGGTGTTTCATCGAACAAATCATTTTTCATGATTCACAAACTAGTACCATCTTAAGCTTATTCAGTTTACAGCAAATGTCTAAGTTCCCAGGTATCCCTGTTCAGTAAACATTTCCAACTTCATTCAGGCAGAGTCGAATTAATGACTAATGATCGCGTATCCTTACTCGGCCTTACTCTTTTTCGTTAATTGATACAAATTCATAATCAATTTGAGACGTATGAAAATAAGTAACGGCACGGAGTGGTAAGCATATGAAGGATGACGAACAGAATTTTAGGGTAAGGATGTTGGAATTATTCAATAATTATGGGGCCACACATGTAAAATTAATTGTGTTTGGACTATCTAAATAATTAAGCCAAAATTAAAGTGGTCTATATGAAAATTGGCTTAAGGGTATAATTGTCATGGAATTAATGTGTAGATACCGGAGGTAATTCTAATTTGATAAGAGGCCAAATTAGAAATATCACAACACACATATCTATATATATGTGTATTCATTAGGGTTATGGTCCCCAACTCATACAGCCACCAAGAGAGAATTTTCTCTATTCTTTTTTGTATCCCCATCAACAAAGAGAGGAACAAAGATTTCATCTTTGTTATTAAGGGCCGTAGCGGGTTGGAAGATCAAACCCCATAAAGAGACGTGTGCTTCAAGATCCGTCAAGCAAAGACAATGGATTCAGGTACGCTTCCGCAATCAATTTAATTTATGTTCTTCATCTCATGAATCGACAGGGTACAACAAATATCTAACAAGTGGTATCAGAGCCTTCTTGTTTGATTTATGAGATTGAAGGTTTAGATTTATTTTTTATTTTTGTTCAGGAACCCTAAATTATTCAATATAATTTAATTTAGGGTTTTATTGACTTTATAGACTTGGATTTATTGTCTAAATTGTTGCTTCCATATTCTCGTCAAATACTAAGTATCTTTTGTGATTACGACTTTTGGTTTCGAAATTTCCGAACTTCCTTTCGGAGAAGTTCTGTAATTTTGGTTATGCTTTGGTTTCTCGGAATTTCCGAGTTAACTCCGGAAAAGTTTCTGTGACTTTTGATGTCTGTTTAGTTTCGGATTTTTCCGAAAACTATTATTCTGGTTCTGTGGGTTTGATTGTTGGTTTCGGAAATTCGAAGCCACGTTAAGCTCCTGTGAAGTTTGGTTGTGTGATTTTCGGGATTTTTCTTATATATCTTTGACTGGTAAATATTAAGGTTCTATTGGGTTTTCGGAAAATTCCGGAAAAGTTTTGGGTTTTCCGAATAATATTTCGGAAAGAATTCTGTGGGTTGGTTTCAATATTATTATTGTGATTCGGTGGTAGAATTGAATGTTTGTTATCAGGTGATATGTTTTTATATATTCTTTTTTAAAGCAATTATATACGATGAAAGAACATTTATGGCTAGATATCTTATGTGCATCAATATATCAAAGTAATTTAATTTATATTTTAAGTCATGTAAAAGATTTACATGTTTATCTTGTAGTAGATAATTGTGAAACCCAGTTTCCATAATTTTGTTGTAAATAGAATTTTCATGTTTTAATAATAAAACGTTTTTCTCAAATTATTGTTAATATAATTATTATATATTTTTGGTTGAAAAGAATTTTCGAAATTATTTATTAACTTGGATTTTTGGTTTCCGACCCAGACCCGCGTTCGAGCCTGAACCCAAACTCGATTCTCTTTCCTATTTTGACTTGGTTTAATAAAAGAAATATTAATAAAATAATTATTTTTCCCGTGGTGGGAACTGGTCCCGAAGGACCAGCGTGTTTTCTCTTTGGGAATGGGTAAATTCATTTCCGAACTTTCTCTCTACCACAACTTTCCCCAACGTTCAGATCCACTCCCCTATATTTCTCCCCCCACTTCCCCACGTCCCTTTCACAGCATCCTTCTCTCAAAGCCTCACCTAATCTCTCTCACGAACACTTATTCCTCTCTGTGGAGAAGAATCTTCTCAAACCCATTTTCTTTCCTTCACCATCACAATCTCTCTCTCCCTCTCTCTGTCTGTGGTGAACCGAGCTCCCCGAGGGTTTCCGAGCCCTTGCTCCGACTCCGCCCCGCCGCCCTCTCTGTGGCCGCGCGCGCGACCCGCCGGCGAGCCCCCTCTCCGGCCAGCAACCCGCGCCGACCTCCGCCCCGCGCCCCGCGTCTCCGGCCGTTCCCCCGCCGGCGCCGCCTCCCCGCTGCCTTCCGCAGCAGCCCCCGCTGCTTTTCGCAGCAGCCTCCGCTGCCCCGCGGCGAGCCCCGCTGTCCAGCGGTCATCTGCGACGCCCCGCCTCCGTCGAGCCCCTCTCCCGCGGCCGATCTCCGCTATCCAGCGCAGATTCGCGTCTCCCCGTCGCTGTCCAGCGCTTTCCCGTGGACTCCTTGCTGTTCCCGTGGACTTTCCCGCGGTTCGGGACTTCTACCTGCTGCCGACTTTGTTCGGATTCCTTTTCCGAGTTTTTTCCGCGGCTCCCCGCCAACGGAAATAGGTAATTTCTGGTTATCAGAGTAGTTCGTCCCTCCCGTGTCGAGTCGATGATGAAAACGGTCCCCGGATTCCCTTCGGGAAATCCGGATAGCTGCGTTACAATTTTCGTTTAGCTGCGTTAGTTTGATTTCCTGTGTTTTACTTGCTGTGTTGGCGTGAATTGGATGGATTTTGGATTCCCGGACTTTTCGGGAATTATTCGGTGGACTGGAATTAATTCTGTGGTGTTGGGATTATTTTTGGTGGATTTCTGTGGACTATTTTGGGTTGGAAAAATATTTGCAGGAGTTTGTTGGCGTACTTCCCAGTTTTGGGTTTGTCCCGAAATAGAGGAAGTGCTGCCCAAATTTTTACAAAAAAAAAACTATATTTTGTTAATTTCAAAACTGGCTTTCGAAAATGAATTTCTAAAACCGATTTTCGGGCGACGACCGTACCGGTCTGTGGGCCCCGGCGAAATGCAAACGCACCGGTCCGACCGGACGTTGAGGCATAAGCCGAATTTTGAGGAAATGGACCGAGTCTGAGACTCCTAGCTTTCTTTTTAAATTATTTTAATATTTAGGCTATTTATATTAGATATTATTTCCTGCACTTTAATTATTTAATTTCAGTCATTTTCTCCTATTTAATGTAAAAGGAAATTTGTACCGGGCATAAGCCCACCCTAAGACCATTAGCTGTGCCAATGTATTTGTGTAGCGTAGTTTATTTTATTTTTCTGTTTCTGGTGGATGTAAATTTGGGTGGTTTTGGATTGGTTGTATATTCGTAGTTTAGAACATAACTTACGGGTTCGAGTTTAGCTAAAATGAATAAAATAATATTAATTCACGGATTATCACTAAAAGAAAATTGTATTTTTATAATATATATTACCAAAACACAAAGTTTTCCAAATTATATTTGATTCTCGTGATTTTCCTAAATAATTCAATTAACCGGTTTGATCAACGCACGTAGTTGCGACGTAACCGTTAGCTGTAGTTTAATACAACTTAAAACCTGACTAGGACATGTCTACTAGAGATTGCAACTAGCACATTTAGTCTGGTTATTCAGGAATCTAAGTCGAGTTCTCAACTGTAGGAACTCGAAGTCGGACCTGACGTCCTCCTCGGTACCGAACTGTTCTTCCAGTCAATCTTAATTCAAGGCAAGTATAGTTTGTGTTAGTTTACAGTTATTTATTTAATCGTTTTACTGTATGTCTAAACCACGTCTCAAACACGAAACTCTTACCGAGAGTACTGTACTGTAACTACTGTAACTACTGGGGATTGGGGAATAGCGTAATGATTATGACCATACTGTAACAAAACCCCTTATCCATTACTGTAACAAACCCAAGCCGGTCATATGTCATTACCTATTCAAATCACTGTTTTCTACTGTAACAAACCTGTTTTAAAACTGTTTAGAACTGCATGATTCTATTTCTTATTTAACTGTTTAATTAGCATGAATTGTACTTTGCTCCCTCCTGACTGGAGACAACATTTTAGGTAACACTGAGGATGACGAGCTATACTATAATAGCTATTATGACCCGGTTCTCTACCCTGCGACGGTACCAGAGCCGTCTCTGGAGGACGCTGATCCTGGGACTACAGAACCAGATGCTTAGATAGTTTTTCTTTTCTTGGAGTTTGTAGTTTATTTCAGCCTTTCATTTCCAGTTGTATTTCTGAATATTTTATCAAATAAAGTTTTAATTTCGAATAGAACAGTTGTGGCAAATGTACTTGTGTTGTTGTGAATACCTGCAATGGAACAGCTTACTGCCGTCGTCTCACCACGGTGCAGGCTGGGCATGGTCCGGTTCGACCCATTAATTTGGGATCGGGTCGTGACATGTTTTCAGTGGTGGCCCATGCAGGTCCACAACAAACAACAACCTAGGAAAACATACCTAGAAACAATTAGAACACTAGAACATTGATTTGTCACGACATAGGACCGATTATATAAATAAATATTTTTTTGCTTGATTATAGACCGGTAGGCTACCTTGCTTATGTGTGTGCGTCCTAAACCTTCCAGAGAATGACCATTGACCAAATCCTGCTGGCGATGAGGTGTTATCTCTGGCTCATGCCCCATCTCCTCAACCAAGCCCAGGGTCTTTCCCCTCGCGGCTGTTTGACCTTCCTCATAGTGCACCCAGTGGAGTTTTTCCTACACTGGCGATTCCTACCTCATCTCAAACTGAGTTGCATTTCATTTTTGTTGCTCCACCAGTACCAGCAAACATCTTCCAAATGGTTGCCCTATTTCGAAAAATTCTGGAGTTCCAGAAAGTTCAAGATGAAGCCCAGCGGGAACAGAAGAATATCACGAGGGAAGATATGAAGAACGTCATGATATAGCCTTAGTTATCTCCAACCAAGTTAGAGCAGAACTTTTGTCCTAGGAAGGATACCCCTGAATCTAGAAGATATTTGGGTCCCATCAAGTACTCTACTTTTCGGCAGCCTTGTCGTAAGAAGCTATGGGCTTGTAACTAATGCATGAGGCCTGGTAATCAGGCCGTTAGTTGCCGCAAGAGATTGGGACAATGTTTGGCATGTGGATCTGCTGAACATCGGGTAAAGGACTGCCCTTATCTTTCTATCAAACCAGAGCTCATAACCCAACAATACCTGTTATGCCACAACCTAGGGACCCTCTTTCTATCCAGCAGACCCTGCCCCTTACAATAAGGCATGATGCATACTCGAGGTTCATAGAAAAGGAAGCAGTTGGAGACTGCTCATACAAGAGCAAGAACCATGAAGAATAGTACCTAGAAATGCTGAATAGCATCATCTTTTTGGAAGAAGTATCAGGATGCCCCTAGATCAATCATAAGAGTTTTGCTGTAATTCTCCACAGGGATAGAAGTTTTTAGTTACACCCTTACGGCAGATGTTTCTCTGATAGTCTCTCCGGATTATCCCAGATCTAGACATAGGATTCACCCTTGACTTAGTCCCTGGCTCTTTCCCTATTTCTAAAGGATGGTACAGCGTCAACCCGAAGGTGGCCAAGAATATGAAGGACCAGATCAATGAAGGCTCTAGGATTTATTCAGAGTGGAATTTTACCTTAGAGAGTATCTATCTTGTTTTTGCCCAAGAAGGATGGAACAACGGATGTGCATCGATTACCAGACACTACAGAACAAGTACTTTCTGCCCGGATCGAGGATCTGTTTGATCTGGTTATGTGGAGTTAGGGTGTTTCGAAGTTTGACTTAAGATTTGACTACCATCAAATCAAAGTCAGGAAAGAGGACATTTCCAAGACGGCGTTCAAACACCAAGTATGGGTAGTTTTCTTTGGTCAGGACGTTAGACTGACAAATGCTCCTGCTGTGTTCATGAATTTCATGAACAGAGATTTTTCATGAGTATTTGAATCAGTTTATCTTCTCCATAGATAACATCCTGATATATTTGAAGATTGAAGAAGAGCATGAGGAACACCTGAGGACGTTTTGGAAACTTTGAGGAAAAAGAAGTTTATGGTAAGTTATCTGAACGTGGATTGTTGACAAGGTAGATTTCTGGCCATGTTGTCAAGAGAAGAAATTTCGGTAGAAGATAGCTGTTGTTGAAGAGTGGTATACCCCAAGTTCAATTCGGAAGTTCTTGAACTTGGCCGGCTACTATCAGAAGTTCGTGAAGGATTTCGTCAAGATTGCTGAGCCAGTGACGAAGCTCACTTGGAAGGATGAAGAGTTCATCTGAACGAAAGTTTGCCAGACGACATTGAGGAGCTGAAGAAGAGACTTACCACTACACCAATCCTTGCGCTACCCGCAGGAACCGGTGGGTTCTCAATTTACAGTAATGCCTCTGGAAAAGGACTGGGTTGCGTTCTTCAACAACATGGGAAAGTAATTGCTTACACATATAGGCAACTACAGACTCATGAGAAGAATTATCCCACACCTAATTTGAAACTTGCTGCAATTATCTTTACTTGGAAGCTATGGAAGCATGATTTTTATGGAAAGGGAGTGAAAATTTATACGGACTACAAAAGTCTGAAATATGTCTTCACCCAGAAAGGGCTGAATGATAGACTAAGAAGCTGGCTGAAGCAGATGAAGGATTTCGAAATCAACCTTCAGTACCATTCAGGTAAGGCTAATGTGGTCGCTGATGCACTTGGTCGATACTGATGGCGGAGTTCATAACCAAGGACTAGCACCTGCTAGAAGACATCGAGAAGTTTGGACTGGAGGTTATACTACCTGGAGATAGAAGGACGGAGCTGGATGATGATTCAGTATTGATGAAGTTCGAGGCCGAGAGACCAAAGTCAAGGAGACTCAGTTTCAAGACGAGACACTTTGCAAACTTAGAGATCAAGTGTTGGCAGGAACACTTGAAGGTTTCTCAAATCGCCAATAATGGAGCTCTGAAGAATAGTACGAGGCTTTTTGTACTATCTGGCGAACTGAGGAACGAACTAATGCAAGAAGCGCACCAGTATTCCATACATCCTAGCAATACGTATTGGGATATGCGTACTATTATTGGGTAGTATGGAATGAAGAAGGATGTATTCAGAATTGAGGTTAGATGTTTTATTGGTTAACAAGTGAAGGCTAGTCGACAGAGACCCGCAGGGCTTCTACAGTCGTTGGGCATTCCGGACCGGAAGTAGGAGCACATAACGATGGACTATGTGTTAGGTTTGCCTTGATTCCAAGGAGGGAAGAACACCAGTTGAATTATAGTGGACCGGCTGACTAAGTCAGCACACTTTATTCCCTTCAAGGTTAGTTGTTCACCGAGAAGTTGGCAGCATTGTACGAGAAGCACATCTACCGGATTCATGGAGTACCGCGGGATAAGCAATCAGAGAGATCAATCCAGACACTTGAAGACGTTTGGGATGTTGCGTCTCGGAATTTGGTAGGTCTTGGGAAGACCAAATTGCATTTGGTGAAGTTTTTCCTACCAGAGGAACAATCAGCTTTGACGGAGCTGGAAATTGAGGCCAGCTCAGACGTCACATTCCGGATCCGAGTCACATTTTGGATATATCAGAGCTGAAGATTGGACTCAACCTTTCAGTGCCAGAGAAACCAGTTGCAAGCCTAGTCAGAGATGAGAATCAGAATTTGAGCCATCACTTAAACTCCTATTCCTTATCCTCTCTTTTCCCGTTCTAAATTTGACTAATGCTGCTAAGTTAGCCTAGTTTTGCAAGCTATCTCTTTAAATCTAGCTTGATCATGACGATATTTTATTGGGTGCACCTACTAATATATTGTCTAATCAGGACCGGTGCATGATGGTCTGATCAACCTCGTGTACTTTGGTTCGCTTTTGTATTTTTTCTGCAAGGATGATATCATAAAACTTGTTCCTAAACCGTCTCATCCACGACTGCCTTGGAAATTCTTATGGTTGGACCTGAGTTACGGGCGCAGTACCCGTACATGTTTGTCTTTTCTACCCTACCTTAAATTTCGAGGACGAAATTTTCTAAGGAGGGAAGATTGTGAAACCCAGTTTCCATAATTTTGTTGTAAATAGAATTTTCATGTTTTAATAATAAAACGTTTTTCTCAAATTATTGTTAATATAATTATTATATATTTTTGGTTGAAAAGAATTTTCGAAATTATTTATTAACTTGGATTTTTGGTTTCCGACCCAGACCCGCGTTCGAGCCTGAACCCAAACCCGATTCTCTTTCCTATTTTGACTTGGTTTAATAAAAGAAATATTAATAAAATAATTATTTTTCCCGTGGTGGGAACTGGTCCCGAAGGACCAGCGTGTTTTCTCTTTGGGAATGGGTAAATTCATTTCCGAACTTTCTCTCTACCACAACTTTCCCCAACGTTCAGATCCACTCCCCTATATTTCTCCCCCACTTCCCCACGTCCCTTTCACAGCATCCTTCTCTCAAAGCCTCACCTAATCTCTCTCACGAACACTTATTCCTCTCTGTGGAGAAGAATCTTCTCAAACCCATTTTCTTTCCTTCACCATCACAATCTCTCTCTCCCTCTCTCTGTCTGTGGTGAACCGAGCTCCCCGAGGGTTTCCGAGCCCTTGCTCCGACTCCGCCCCGCCGCCCTCTCTGTGGCCGCGCGCGCGACCCGCCGGCGAGCCCCCTCTCCGGCCAGCAACCCGCGCCGACCTCCGCCCCGCGCCCCGCGTCTCCGGCCGTTCCCCCGCCGGCGCCGCCTCCCTGCTGCCTTCCGCAGCAGCCCCCGCTGCTTTTCGCAGCAGCCTCCGCTGCCCCGCGGCGAGCCCCGCTGTCCAGCGGTCATCTGCGACGCCCCGCCTCCGTCGAGCCCCTCTCCCGCGGCCGATCTCCGCTATCCAGCGCAGATTCGCGTCTCCCCGTCGCTGTCCAGCGCTTTCCCGTGGACTCCTTGCTGTTCCCGTGGACTTTCCCGCGGTTCGGGACTTCTACCTGCTGCCGACTTTGTTCGGATTCCTTTCCCGAGTTTTTTCCGCGGCTCCCCGCCAACGGAAATAGGTAATTTCTGGTTATCAGAGTAGTTCGTCCCTCCCGTGTCGAGTCGATGATGAAAACGGTCCCCGGATTCCCTTCGGGAAATCCGGATAGCTGCGTTACAATTTTCGTTTAGCTGCGTTAGTTTGATTTCCTGTGTTTTACTTGCTGTGTTGGCGTGAATTGGATGGATTTTGGATTCCCGGACTTTTCGGGAATTATTCGGTGGACTGGAATTAATTCTGTGGTGTTGGGATTATTTTTGGTGGATTTCTGTGGACTATTTTGGGTTGGAAAAATATTTGCAGGAGTTTGTTGGCGTACTTCCCAGTTTTGGGTTTGTCCCGAAATAGAGGAAGTGCTGCCCAAATTTTTACAAAAAAAAACTATATTTTGTTAATTTCAAAACTGGCTTTCGAAAATGAATTTCTAAAACCGATTTTCGGGCGACGACCGTACCGGTCTGTGGGCCCCGGCAAAATGCAAACGCACCGGTCCGACCGGACGTTGAGGCATAAGCCGAATTTTGAGGAAATGGACCGAGTCTGAGACTCCTAGCTTTCTTTTTAAATTATTTTAATATTTAGGCTATTTATATTAGATATTATTTCCTGCACTTTAATTATTTAATTTCAGTCATTTTCTCCTATTTAATGTAAAAGGAAATTTGTACCGGGCATAAGCCCACCCTAAGACCATTAGCTGTGCCAATGTATTTGTGTAGCGTAGTTTATTTTATTTTTCTGTTTCTGGTGGATGTAAATTTGGGTGGTTTTGGATTGGTTGTATATTCGTAGTTTAGAACATAACTTACGGGTTCGAGTTTAGCTAAAATGAATAAAATAATATTAATTCATGGATTATCACTAAAAGAAAATTGTATTTTTATAATATATATTACCAAAACACAAAGTTTTCCAAATTATATTTGATTCTCGTGATTTTCCTAAATAATTCAATTAACCGGTTTGATCAACGCACGTAGTTGCGACGTAACCGTTAGCTGTAGTTTAATACAACTTAAAACCTGACTAGGACATGTCTACTAGAGATTGCAACTAGCACATTTAGTCTGGTTATTCAGGAATCTAAGTCGAGTTCTCAACTGTAGGAACTCGAAGTCGGACCTGACGTCCTCCTCGGTACCGAACTGTTCTTCCAGTCAATCTTAATTCAAGGCAAGTATAGTTTGTGTTAGTTTACAGTTATTTATTTAATCGTTTTACTGCATGTCTAAACCACGTCTCAAACACGAAACTCTTACCGAGAGTACTGTACTGTAACTACTGTAACTACTGGGGATTGGGGAATAGCGTAATGATTATGACCATACTGTAACAAAACCCCTTATCCATTACTGTAACAAACCCAAGCCGGTCATATGTCATTACCTATTCAAATCACTGTTTTCTACTGTAACAAACCTGTTTTAAAACTGTTTAGAACTGCATGATTCTATTTCTTATTTAACTGTTTAATTAGCATGAATTGTACTTTGCTCCCTCCTGACTGGAGACAACATTTTAGGTAACACTGAGGATGACGAGCTATACTATAATAGCTATTATGACCCGGTTCTCTACCCTGCGACGGTACCAGAGCCGTCTCTGGAGGACGCTGATCCTGGGACTACAGAACCAGATGCTTAGATAGTTTTTCTTTTCTTGGAGTTTGTAGTTTATTTCAGCATTTCATTTCCAGTTGTATTTCTGAATATTTTATCAAATAAAGTTTTAATTTCGAATAGAACAGTTGTGGCAAATGTACTTGTGTTGTTGTGAATACCTGCAATGGAACAGCTTACTGCCGCCGTCTCACCACGGTGCAGGCTGGGCATGGTCCGGTTCGACCCATTAATTTGGGATCGGGTCGTGACAATAATTTTTGGTGTAATCTTTATAGATTATTTGATATAATCTTTTGATGCATGATATTCAGTGGAATCTAATCTGTTGATTATTGATTATTTACGTTTTTTTAAATATACATGTACATGAAGTTTTGGACATGATTCAGTTTTGTAAAATTTAGTCAACATTCAAAAAATTTCGTACCTTTTATGACTAGCAATAATTGTCTAATATTCTAAGTAGGCTCATTGAAACAAGATGTCGCCAAAGTGACCTCTCTTGCGTAGATAGCCTATGAGGGATATCGGATGTTTGTGTATGTATATTCATGCGGGTATTAGTCGGCCCAATTTAAAGGAAGGTTAATACTTGGCCGAATTGCACACATACTTGTGGTGATAAATGTGTGACAATTATACGGTTTACATGTGAATAATAACACGATCCAAAGATAGGCTTATTATTTGACATGACTTATTGTCAACGTTTGATCACTATACCAAGAGTACCACTTGCAGTTAGTATCACTGTCCAAAGACTTGATATTAATGATGCACTAGGTATCTTGAGATGGGGTTCACCATTATTTGAATTTGTTTGACTATCTTTTATTCTTTGGTTATTAATTAGAGCATATTTGTTTATTTATTTTTTTTCTCTTTTCAGTTAATGTTGCTATAATATCTGCCAATACGAATTCAATTTCCATGCTTAATGGGATAAATTTTAAGGGCAAAAAGAAAAGAAATACAGAAGTTGCTGAGGTCCTAGCTCAAAAGAAACAACAATATAAAACTAAGGGTTGTTTCTTTTGTGACAAGTCAGGACACATAAGGAAAAGTACATTTCTCAATTTGGTCTGTTCTGAGGTTAATTTAGCTTCAGTACCTAGAAACACATGGTGGTTAGATTCTGGTGCTACTACCCACATTAGTGTTTCTAGACAAGGTTATTTGAGCTACCGAAGCCAATTGATGGTGAAAGATACATCTATGTGGGTGACGGTAAATCGGTAGAAGTGGATGCAATAGGACATTTTAGGTTATTTTTAGGAACCAATTATTATTTGGATTTGATAGACACTTTTATTGTACCGTCTTTTAGACGGAATTTGATTTCAGTTTCCTTAATGGACAAGTCTGGTTATCATTGTTCATTTGAAAACAATAAGATTAGTCTATCTTTAAATTTAAATATTATTGGTAACGGATCCCTTAAGGTTTATGATAACCTATATTCAGTTGAAACTATTGCATCTTATAATGAAACCTTGCAAGTGAAGTCATGTGGTACTAAACGCAAAATTAACAATATATTTTTTAGCCTCATTATGACATAAGCATTAGGTCACTTCTCTAGAAATAGAGTTGAACGATTTGTGTCTGATGAGATTTAGATTCCATTGACTTTATAGAATTTAATGTTTATATTGAATGTGTAATAGGAAGACAGACCAAAGTTAAATTATAAGCAGCTACTTTATTGGTTATGCTACAGATCAAGGGGTTGATAATTATACAATTCCATACTAAGAAAAAAATTTGAGATGAGAAGTATAATATTGTAATATTTTTTTTGAGGATGTTGAGTTTGGGGGAGAAATAAAGTCAGGATCATTGTCTTTGAGAAGGAATCAATTACGATTCCTACTATCACTTTTGACGATGTGCAAGATTCTGTACCTGTCATGATCAAGAAGTGAATTCGGAGTCTCAATAAGACAATGTCGAATTACCTTTATAAGTCGTTGTTGAGATACCTTAACAACGACAACGTAGCGACACCCCATTCAAGATAAGGTAATTATTCCTAAGGAACAAACTCAACAACCAAGAACCGGTAATATTAAAATGGTCCACCAGAGAAAGGAGAAATATAATTTCGGATAACATTGTCATATTTCTCTAGGAACGTGAGGAAGACTGTGGATACTGGAAGATGATCTAATCAACTTCCGTCCGGCCATGGAAAGTTCCAGTTCTTAAAGTGGGTTGATACAATAAATAAGGAGTTTAAGTTCATGCAAGACAATAAAGTTTAAGAACTTGTCCCATTACCAAAAGGTATGAAATTTATTGGTTGCAAATGGACATTTAGAACCAAGAAGGATTCGAAGGGTCATGTGGAGAGGTATAAAGTATGTCTTGTAACTTGTGACTTTACTCAAAATTTTGGATTGATTTTAAAGAGTTTTTTTCTTCGGTATCTTTGAAAAACTGCTTTAAAACAATCATATAGCACATGTTGCATATTTTGATCTTGAGTTACATCAAATGTATGTCAAAACGGCGTTTCTCAATGGTAACATTGACGAAACTATTTATATGGTGCAGCCAGAAAACTTTGTGTCGAAAGATCCAAATAATATGGTTTGTAAATTGACAAAATCCATTTATGGACTGAAGCAAGCTTCTCGTCAGTGGTACTATAAATTTCACCAAGTTGTTACCTCGTTTGATTTTGAGGTTAACGTTGTTGAAGATTGTGTGTATCACAAATTCAGTGGGAGTAAAATTATTATTTTGGTTTTGTATGTTGATGACATACTGCTTGCCACAAATGATATAGGCATATTGCATGACACTAAGAAATTTCTATCAAATAACTTTGAGATGAAAGATCTTGGTGACGCCTCTTTTGTATTAGGAATTCAAATACACCGAGATCGTTCTCGAGGTATTCTTGGATTATCACAAAAGAGCTATAGCGATAAAATGCTTAAAAGATTTGGCATGCAGGAATGCAAACCAGGTGACACCCCAGTCGCTAAAGGAGACAAGTTCAGTCTCAATCAGTGCCCTAAAGAATAGCCTTGAAATTAATAAAATACAATAGATTTTTCCTTCATGATCAGTTGTAGGAAGTCTAATGTATGCTCAAGTATGTACGCGTCAGGATATTGCGTACATATTAGGATGTTAGGCAGATATTTAAGCAAATATGGATGGATCATTGGGTAGCAGCCAAACTACTTAAGTAATTAATAGAGAACAAGAAATTATATGCTCTTTGTAGGAGATCGGATAATTCTGGAGATCATAAGGTATTCCGACTCCGATTTTGTTGGATGCCAACACAGTAGGAGATCCACATCAGGTTATGCTGACTAATGGAGATATATTTTGGATGAGTGTCAAACATGCACTCATAATTTCTTCCACTATGGCAGCAAGGTTTATAACATGTTGTGGGACATCTATTCAGGGAATATGGTTACAAAATTTTGTCACAAGGCTGCGCCTACGGTACGGTATTGAAAGACCACATAAAATTATGATGTGACAATAAATCAGCAGTACTGTATTCCAATAATAACAGAAACTTGTATAAGTCAAAGGATATTGACATAAAGTTTCTAGTTGTGAAGGAAAGAATTCAGAATGGTTATAGTGTCCATATAGCACATTAGGACAAACTCCATGTTAGCGGATCCGCTCACAAAAGCATTATCACCCAGGGTCTTTCATGAGCATACTGCCCATATGGTTGTTATCTCATTTGATGATATGTCAGTTTAGTGGGAGTTTGTATTTTATGTATTTGGGTGATATTTGATTTTGGACACATTTATGTATTAAAGTATTTTGGATATTTATCTGATCAGATATATGGAAATTAAGTTCATTCTGTTTTCATTATGTTAAAGTATTGATCTCATTAAAGTTAAGGAGGACCAGTTGGAAATAGACATATATTGATCAAATTGCGTGTAATTTTCATGCTACGCATCCATGATTGATCTATGTCATTTAGCTATATTGGTATATGTGACCATTGATGGTTTAGTTACGCTATATGTGACGAAGGCCGCTTTGATCCTATGTTGATATGGTTAATGGACGAGATTGTCCGGATATACCCTAAGGATTAAGATAGCAATTTATGAGCTCACTAAGGTTAACACAATTATAAGGTTACATATGTGGCCCAGTGGGAGATTGTTGGAATTATTCAATAATTATGGGGCCACACATGTAAAATTAATTATGTTTGGGCTATCTAAATAATTAAACCAAAATTAAAGTGGTCTATATGGAAATTGGCTTAAGGGTATAATTGTCATGGAATTAATGTGTAGATACCGGAGATAATTCTAATTTGATGAGGGGCCAAATTAGAAATATCACAACACACATATCTATATATGTGTATTCATTAGGGTTATGGTCCCCAACTCATACGGCCACCAAGAGAGGATTTTCTCTATTCTTTTTTGTATCCCCATCAACAAAGAGAGGAACAAAGATTTCATCTTTGTTATTAAGGGCCGTAGCAGGTTGGAAGATCAAATCCCATAAAGAGACGTGTGCTTCAAGATCCGTCAAGCAAAGACAATGGATTCAGGTACGCTTCCGCAATCAATTTAATTTATGTTCTTCATCTCATGAATCGACAGGGTACAACAAATATCTAACAACTTCAGTCCAGCAGGTGCAGACACAAGCTCAACAAGATGTCTACAGAGTCCATACATCATAAGTAAAGCAGGGCTCTTATAAAAAAATATAAACCACATAAAACTACGAAAACTTTTTTTGGATTAAGATGTGATAGTTAAAACATGAAAAGTAACAGCATGTGTTGGATCAAGCATATAAAAGTAGAAAGCAAATTGCTATAAATCTGGGGTTTGGTTATTAATCATATTCGGCAAGAGGATCCACAGTTCAAATTACCAGCGAGTCATCCACTCCTCTCCCTGCCAATTGACCATCGACACGGTGCCCTCTTAAGTAACTCCCACCCCCCTCCCAATCATCTTCTTTCCACCTGAAAATGCTATGTGCCAGAATTTATAGTTTGAGCAAACAATTTGCAGTTTAATTTGAGGATTAGCGTTTAAAGTCACAGGCACCTCTCGAGTTGACTGGATGAGCGTATGATAAGAACTAGGATTGGTGGTGGATGAAAGGAAAGAAGAAAAAAAAAACAGTGGGCTACCGATACTCGGAGAAATACGTGGAAGGTGGTTATTGCTTATTCATGAGACACTAATGGAAGGGAAAATTACAGATACTAACCCAAATATCCTTAGCAGATGCTAAGAGGACTTGGGAGCCATTTTTTTATTTTTCGAAGAAGATGAAAAAGAGGAAGAACTCTCTGAGAGACCGCTCCAGCACAAATTCACAAATCCTCTCATTTTGGGATTTTAACTTGAGCATGAAGTCATGCATTTATCGTGAAGTGCAAACCCATGGTTGAACTTCTTTCCAAAAATGTATGTTGGTCATACTCAAAAGTTCAATTAAAAACTGAACGATATAAGCTTGCTCGATACTATTTTGTTTCTTAGCTCAAGCACAAAGTCACAATCTAATGATCCTAAATAACGGTACATCACATTTCTTATTTTTTGCGAACAATCGACATCACTGCAGGATATTTACAAGATCTTGTTTACAAGCTGAGAAGACTAGAAGAGTTCTAGGTCCAAGTGGGTGATGTCTATAATAACTCTCCTTTGATTCAGCATTCAGTTTGCAAATGTGATATTGAGTTCTCCAGGACCAGGGTGGATTTTGCATACCATCTGCTAGCTATGTTACCGAGAGAAACTCTGGAATCTAAGGGTTTAAAATTGGTAGGACAAGCAAAGTTGACGAAATGTAACTTCAACCAAAAGATAAAAGGAAACGAGGGTGGAGGGCATATAGATAGATACCTATGAGTGAGAATTTTAGGTATTGGATCAATTATTCATGATGATTGAGAGATTGAGAATGATGCCTAGATCTAGGCGCTTCACAGAATTCGAAATTATATACTAAAAATTGTAGAAAAAAAAATCTATAAAACTCAAAAACATTCATAATCGGACGTCGGAAGGATTAGGCATGCGTCTGAGCGGACATCGGATGGACACCTGACGCCTAGCGTCTAGGTGGGCGCCGCCTAGGCAGCCTAGACGGACGCCTTTTGGAACAGAGCATGTTAGTAGGACTCATCAGTTCACCTGTGAGTTCATTATGATTATGCCTCTACCTTCGTTTCTAAGGTTGCCACTATCATCTCCTGCTCACAAAGAGCCCCTTACAAACAAGTATCAGTTCAGAGCTAATTTTCATTAGGAAGTCATTCCATACATGGTTAGGTTGGTCAGTTAGGTTGTGTCTTGATTAGAGCTACAAGGAAAGATCAGTTGGGAGCTAATGGTTAGGTTGCTCAGTTGGTTGTGTCTTGCTTATAGCTAGGAGCTAATTTTCATTAGGGAAGTCATTCCATACGTGGTTAGGTTGGTGGGTTAGGTTGTGCCTTCATTAGAGCTACAAGCTTGTAAGTACCACATCCGGCTTGAGGTTGCCATCATCATTCAACCCCAACTGCAGTTGGTTGTACAGCTCATCACAATATTTGGTAAAGGCATTCTTAAGAAAGCTGGTCCAATAAACTTTTTCTCACTTTTAAGGGACAAGGCTTACGTGGCGTAGCTGTTCTTTGTAAAGTCCTGTCGTATATAATTCGATGTCACATCTTTCCTATAGAATCTGATACACATATAATTCGATCATCAAAACTGATTGGGGATACAAGAGACTCTTTTCCTTCTTCTTTTTTCTCTAAGACCTTCCTCAAATCCATTTGTTCTTGGTTCGAACCTCTACCTTCTCTGATCCATTCAACACGTACAATTTCTTTCATAGGGATACAATTCAAAGTTAAAAAAAGACAAAAGGCTTCTTTTCTTCCAAAGAATAGATTCAAATTAAGATAAGGAGTTAAACGTATTTCAAGAGAAATAAATGATTCAATGATCTGATCAAATAATAATATTAGTAGTGTTATCATCTCCAATGGTGGTTTCTATCTTTCCTATTTTTATCCTAGGTGGTAATGATATAGGATGAAAACTTTCTAGGAAGGTTTCTACATGTAAAAACTCTCATAGAAATTCTTCTATCTCTCATGACAATTATTATTGGGTCCCACACAATGTAGAAACCCTCATAGAAATTCTCCTATCTCTCATGACAATTATTATTGGGTCCCACACCATTAAATTAGTCCTTTTACTATGTGACACATATAATAGAAATGGAGAACCATTGGAGAACATTTTTTGTATGTGTACAATTTCTATGTAGTAACTCTTCCAACTATGACAGAAATCTCCTTAAAGTACAATGTCAAGTAGGAAAAAAAACTCAATTTTAGAAATCACCATTGAAGATGGTCTAACAACTCGTACCTTCTGTTCCTCTTCCTCTTACCTGCTCTCTGAGCATCATTAGTAAGGTCCATCACACATTCTAGATTCTAGGTTCAAACTCATTTTGTAGAATAGTAAGTCTTATTCATAGTTTCAACTTTTAGATTTTGGGTCCCATCCCACCCATGGGAGCTGTAGGTTGAGCCTCCTAATTTCTACATTCTAGAATGTAGGAACTCATCTCGTAGAATAGGAAGTCCCAATTGGAGTACAATTTTCTAGATTCTAGATTTTACATTATTTTTTTCCTACATTAATTTTTTACCACACAATTTTTGGGACCGAGCTCACTTTATTATTTCCTATTATTCTCATACAAACCCAACTCACTCTACATTTACCTTTTTTTTTTTTTTTTTTTGAAATTTTGGACTCCAAATTGCATTGGATAGTCCCAACTACTAATGATGCTCTTATCCCCACTTCATCTTTCTCTCCCAATTCTAATTGGAGACAATCTAAAATTTTATATTTCTTTTTTTTTCCCTCTCTAACAACTCTTACCTTCTCTTCCTCTTCCTACTCTCTTGTCCTCGCTTCATCTTTCTGTTGGGACTCTCCAATACAATTTGAGATCCAAAATTTTGAAAAATAAAAAATAAAAATAAAAATGTAGAATGGGCTGGATTTGTATGAGAATAGTAGAAAATCTTAAAATGAGCTCCGGTCTCAAAGATTGTGTGGTCAAAAATTGATGTGAAAAAATAATAATATAAAATCTAGACGCTAGAAAGTTGGACTCCAAATTGGAACTTACTATTTTACAAATGAGTTCCTACAATATAGAATCTAGTGGGACGGGACTGTAGAAATTGTAAGTAGAATGGAACTTACTATTCTACAAAAATAAGTTTCAAAATTTTAATGTAGAAATTGGACCTCATGATGAGCTTTACTAAGGATGCTCTAATTGGAGATACAATCTAAAATTTTCTATTTCTTTTATGTTTTAAAACATTTTGTTTCTCTTCGATTTCTAGAGTTTTTTAATTTTAGTTTCGATGTTATTTTAAGTGTTTTTAAACATTACGATTTTAGCTTAATGATTCGTCAATGAGTCTTTTATCAAAGTTTTGAGTCCAATTTAGAATTTCGAACTTCAAAATTCAACACAATTCTATTGGAGACGACTCATGATAGCCAAGTCCTAACAATTGTCAGGGCTACAAAAATTCAGATTGTTATTTGTATTATGATTGCATCTCTGTCTTGGAAGTGCAAATTTTTTGACAGAGAGATAATGACCCCTAACAATTTAAAAAAAAAAAAAAAAAAAAACTTCGGAGAACACTTTTAGTGATGTCATAACAATGTATATTGTGCCTATATCAATGGCCTATATTTAGCTATGAACAAACAGAGTTGGTGTGGGACTGGTGAGCTGTTCCAGCTTCTCTCAAGTTTTAAGTTTTAAGGTTGCTATGCAAATACATGACCCCTAAAAGATTCAACATCAGAGTGTCCTCAAACCAATCCGATCGCATTTCCAATATTCCAACACAGAGCAGAATCATCAATCTAATTGTCATATTCGAACACATTATATTATAGGTAAGAAGGATAAAACTTAATGTCGCTAATAATAAAAGTTGAACAAGTACACACCAATACACCCACATTGATCAAAGAAACAAGGAAAAAAAATCTTAACAAGGATGTCCAACTCCACCAGCCAAGACAATGCTCTTCAATCAACCCATACTTGCACCATCCACGAGTCCTTTAGAAGCACGCTTCCAGAAGGCAGCAACAGCAAAGGGCAGCCAAACTGTGAATAAAACATTCGTATATAAGTACTGGATTTTGATTTCATAAGGATAATATATATATTGGCGGATTCAAGATGAGATTCTACTGGAGGTACAATCATAAGAGTGTTCGGAGACATCGTTTTCCTAAACTTAAAGAAAAAGGCCGATGAGCAGTATTAGATGCACCATCCCCTGAACTTCCAAATGCACTTTAAGTTGATAAATTTCATTTTAAAAAATATTTCCATATTCATACTTAATTCTACAAATACAAACACAGACATAATATCTCAATTAAATAATTCACAATATTAATTCGACATAATTTGATCTTAAAAATTTTACCGTCTGTAAGTTATTTTTCTTTCAACAAATCTGCCTTCAGCAACTCTTTTCTTCTAGTTCTAGAAGCTCACAACAGGTTTATAATTCTTTTTAGGGGAGGGCGGATGAACTAGAAAAAGAAAGAAAGGAAGAGGGGTTAATGCCAGGGAAAGGAAGAGGGGAGCCAAGAGGGTCAATGCCCTACTAGCAAGGTGGCTGCTCCTTCTGTTTGTTAAGAGTCCGTTTGGTAAACCGTATTTGGAGTTGAATTTTAGGATTTTATGGCGTTGGAGCCAAATCCATGAAATCCTATGTTTAGTTGGAGATGGATTTTGTTTAATTTTGTTCTCACTGGGGGCCCCACCACACACTGTTGTTGGCGCCCTCCAGAGACAGGCCGCCTGCAAGGCTGCAACCATTCTGCCATAATGGAAAAAATATTGAATTTTTTTTCCAGTAGGGGCACCGTCCCCCACTGGAACCCGTGTGCATCCGCCCCTATATATATATATATATATCAAACTTGGGGACCTAATTACCAGGTAGGACATGGATAGGATAGGACCTCATCTGCTAGCAGAACCAAACCAAAAATTTATATATACATATACTAGCATATGTTCACGTGCCTTGCACGCATTTTAACATTTCTTAATTAGTTTAGGAAGACCAAAGAGTAGTCTTCCTAATTACTAAGTTGTCCTTATTAAAATTAATGAACTATTTTTAATTAGTATAAGTATGTAAGGTTATTTTCGGAATTCAAAAGTTTCACCATCTAAGTTTTCTTATTATACAGTAGAATATATATATATATATATATATATATATATATATATATATATATATATATATGTCAAACTTGGGGACCTAATTACCAGGTAGGACATGGATAAGATAGGACCTCATCTGCTAGCAGAACCAAACCAAAAATTGATATGGTATCAAACTCCATAGGCTTGATACATTTTGAACATTTTTACTATTTTATCATTTTTTTTTTTGACATAATAGTTATATTTTAAGAACGTTTTATGCATAACTAAGTTGGGGAAAAAAGATTTATCAAGTTTCAGTCTTGTAAAAATGAACTATAGGTTCATAATATTTGCAAAACTGTTTAGTCAAAATATCTAGTTAGGTATTGCCCCGTCTAGACATCTACCTAGTACCTAGGTCGTAAAGAGAAACTCCTAATAGACCGAGCGGGGGACCGAGCACATGAAACTGAGGACACATGGCAAACCACCCCCCCCCCCCCCCTCCCCAAAACCCACATTGGTCGGATTGTGGACCCAACAAAACCGAGCCCCCCTATCTCCGGGCACAACCCGACTAATGGGGACCAACACGTGTTGTCGGTTCACACGCCGCTCCTCCTCCGCGCTGAAGAAGGAACCACTGTGCTATCAAGCCTCCGCTTATTCCACCGCCAACGACAAAAGGGATGCAAAGAGGGATCGCCTAACGTCTAGGTTTGACAGCCATTTGGAACTGGTATGTCAAATATGAAGTTTAGTTCATAAATTTTGAATATTTAGTCAATTTTTTGATACACTTATACCAAAATTTAGTTGAAGAAACTTGAGAATCAGTCCTAAAATTTAAAGGGATTTTTTGACTTTCATCCCACTTATTAATATGCATTTGTACTTACATCCCATTTTTTAATTTTTTTAGACTTACATCCCACTTTTTGTCACTAAATGTATTTATTTTGTCACGAAAAGTATTCGTTTTGTCACAAAAAATATTTTTCGTGACAAAAATGGGATGTAAGTCAAATAAAATTAAAAAGTGGGATGTAAGTACAAATTCATATTAATAAGTGGGATGAAAGTCAAAAAATCCCAAATTTAAACGTAATAAATATCCGGGGGGCAATCCCGTAATTTCCAACCCGTTATAATTTCAATTGGTGGGATCGGTTACAATGTCACTGTCACGTCTACCGCGCGACAGCTAAGCTACTCGAGCACATTCGCGTTAACGTGCTCAGTGTTCGCAAGAAACAGAACATAGTCAAAGCTGTCAAACCCACTTTTACGAAAAATACGAAAATGCCACTAGTAATGACGCGTTTCGACAGAAGACTCGATTGTTCCGCCGACCCTGGGCCGGCTCACGATAGCAAGGGCAACCCCCACCTAAAAAAACACGGAAACAAAACTCTCGGAGGCAGCGCCGGCAAACGCGCATGATAGCCCGTGCGCCTCCGCCGGGGAAATAAAATTGATCGATCCTACGCCATCTCCGGCCGGCGAGAGGCGCACGCTACCGCATCGGACGGCGCCGCCGGCAAGATCGGAACGGACTAAATAATTGGGACGGGCCCCTAAATAAATAAATCTACTATAGATCTGATGTTAAAGAAAGTATAAGAAGAAGAAGAGGAAGAGCACACCATCCTTCCATGAAAGAGGGGCCGCTGCTCTGCTGCTGCTGCTGCGGGGGCGGCTGGGCGTACTGGGGAGGGTACCCTCCCTGGGGAGGGTAGCCCTGTGGCGGGTAGCCCTGCGCGTACCCCTGGGGAGGGTACCCGGGCGGCGGATAGGCGTCCTTCGGGTACCCCTCCGGCGGATAACCTAACAGAAAAAATCAAAACCTAATTAGCAATCAATCGATCGATCAAGAGGAAACCCTAACCCTAACCCTAACCCTACTAAAACCAACCAACCTTGAGGAGGAGGGACTCCAACTGGGGGTTGCTGCTGATTGTAGTAACTCATCTGCTGCTTGAGTTCTTGAAAGAGGAGGACCTTTTTTTTTTTTTTAGGAATGTGTTGGTGGAGGAGATGGAGATTCTTTTATAGGAAGAGGATAAGGGGGGCGGAGCGGACGAAGGAGGTTTCGGTCCCCACGCGTAACTTCCACGTAAGGTACGCGTAAGAATATACTTTCCTTCAACCGGCCCACCCGGTTGTACTACTAATAAGTAATAAGCCTGTGTTTGCCATTATTTTTACTGGTTTACATGTACATACTTTGCACATATTTTAATTATAATATTACAAAGTCGGTTGTCGTCTTTTCATCTTTTTTATATGATTATTTATTTGTGTGTGTTTTTCTTTACAATGCCGAGATTTAAAGTACAAATTTTACTTTTAAATTTTTTTATTGAGAATAATAATCTTTGAAAAATAGTAAGGATAAAAAATTTTTATCATTAAAACATGAAAAGCTATATAGAAAAAGAAAACTTACATGCAAACTTTATTGCTTTGACTCTTAAACATAAATGACATGCAAGTTGATATAATAATATCATATTTATAAAACACTCAAGGATATTTTAGGAATTCAAAAGTTTGTCCACCAATTTTTTTATTATATAGTAAAATAAACAGAAAATTTACTGTACAATAAGAAAAATATATAAAATTGCGTAAAACGATACAAGTTAGAAAATTTATGGAAAACGATATGATCCGACAAACGGTGTGTCGAAAATTGGGCACGCTCAATTTCCGACAAACGGTTTGTCGGAAAATGGACAATGTCCAAATTCCGACAAATGGTATGTTGAAAATTGAGATGAATGGGTTGGGGGATGCTGGGTTTAGTTGTGTGGTGGGTTGGTTTTTTTTTATTTTGAGTTGGTTTGGTTTTTTTTTGTTATATGTTTTAGTTGTGTGATGTTGGTTTTATGTTTGAATCGGTTTGGTTTTTTCGATTTGGTTTATTTCTTGTATGTTGGATTGAGGTTTTTTTTTTTAAAAAGACTAACCACTACTTCTTCTTCTTCTTCTGAAGTTCTTCTTCTTCTCGGTTTACTCTTCACAGCAACATTTTTTCAACTTTTACTCCACCAACCAACCACCCCACCAACCAATCTTGAATATTGAACCACCATTCACCCTTGAACCGAACCAAGTGAACCGCCAACCAGCCAAAGTGAACCGTGGGGTGGGGGGGGGGGGGATTCTTCCGACAGACGAACTGTCGGAATTTGGGATGATGTCCAAATTCCGACAGACCGTCTGGCGAAAATTGGGTTTCGTCCAATTTCCGACAGACCCGTCTGTCGAAATTTGGGCATCACTCCAAATTCCGACAGTTCGTCTGTCGGATCTTATCGTATATGTAAATTTCAACAACTTTTATCGTTATTAGCAATTTATATTAAAATTTTTATTGTACAATAAATTTTCTGTAAAATAAATTCTTATATTTATACATATATACATCTGTTTTGTACATATTTTAATTGATTTTGATTAAAAAAAAAAATCAATATCTGAAACGACCAAATGGTACCACAAGAACCAACTATATATTTTCTCAACATTTTTTTCTATGTAATTATTGAAACAATTTTAATTAGTAAATTAGATAATAACATATTTTGAAGAAGAAGGTACGGTGAAGTCCATTTTTCTATTACATAGTACTATAGATTATTTTTTTTATTTTTTAACAACAAAACCTATCAAGCTATTGAAATATTAGTTTGATCTTTTTGTTAATTTTTCACAATAATATTACTGTTATGAATTTTTAAAAAGAATCAACAACTAAAATCAATCCTCAAAGATAGATATGGTCCTGACTTTTCTAGTGTCCAACATAAAAAAAAAAATAGAAATTTTTTGGGCTTAATTGCACTTTGCTACCCTCAACTATTCCGCCTTTTCAACTTGATACCATAAACTTTTTTTCGTAACAAATTGGTACCTCAACTATTATTTTTTTTCAACTTGATACCTAATTTTTCAAAAATTCCGAAAATGCCCTTCCCTCTTCCTTCCCTCCACCCCCTTCCCCACTCCGGCCACCCCCCTGCTAGCTCTGGCCGCCCCACCCCCCCCCCTGCTAGCTCCGCCCCCCCCCCCCTCCCCCCACCCCCCCCTGCTACCTTCGGCCACCCCCTGCCCCGCCTCCCGCCCCGCCCTCCCTCCCCAGCCCCCCTCCTCCCGTGCTACCGCGGCCTAGGGGAGAGGCGGGGGCGGGCGGGCGGCCGGAGTGAGCAGGGGGGGGGGGGGGGGGCGGGGGGGGGGAGGGGGGGGCGGAGCTAGCAGGGGGGGGGGGCGGCCGGAGTGAGCGGGGGGGCGGCCGGAGCGTGCAGGGGGGGAGGGTTGGGGGTAGGGGTAGGGGCATTTTAGTCCAAAATAACATTTGGGTACCAAATTGTTACAAAAAATAGTTTATGGTACAAAGTTGAAAAATGGTAATAGTTGAGGGTAGCAAAGTGCAATTAAGCCAATTTTTTGACTTTCATTTACATTCCACTTTTTAATTTTATTTGACTTATATTTCACTTTTTGTCACGAAAAATATTTTTCGTGACAAAACTAATAATTTTCGTGACAAAATAAATACTTTTCGTGACAAAAAGTCGAAAGTAAGTTTAAAAAAATTAAAAAGTGGGATGTAAGTACAAATTCATATTAACGAGTGAGATGAAAGTCAAAAAATTCCAAAATTAAAACTGTACACTAGTTAAAAAAATAAATTTTTAATTAGTTTTTTAACACACTTTTGGACCTACATGGCCCTTTGGTGCGATTTTTTTTTTTAAATTTGATACGTGATTTATTATTTTAAATTGAGTGACCACTAATATTTAAAATAGGGAAGATTTATGAAATGTCCAAAAACTAAAAAAGTTTTATGTAAAACCCACCGCTAAAAAAAATTTCATCGCGTGCCCAGAATTAGAGAAACTTATCCAAAGCGGGTTCCAAATGACCCTTTTGTCCTTCCTTTTAATTTATTGGAAACACCCACAAAACTGCTCTTAAAAAAAACGTTTCAATACTCCATCTTCTTCCATACGCTGCTCACTTTCGAATCTAGGTTTTCTCCTCAAAAATCTTTAAAAACTCGTCGGAAAATTTCGGAAAGATCGGGACGAACGGCAAAAGTGCTAAAACGGAGGTCCAAACATCATTTTTTTGCGATTCTAAAATTTCGGAAGGCCGTCTAACGATGAAGCCGTTACTTTCAGTCTCATCGACGATACGCTCATTTTGCGACAAACGGGACCTCGTTTCGACCTCCCAGTCAAAAGTTATGGCCCTCCAAAGTTTCAGCTGACCATAAAATGCAGGAGAATGGCCATTCTCCGTTTAGAACACGAAAAATGTTAATTTTTGCATGAGGGTGGTCATTCTCCGTATTAGTAACACGGAGAATGGCATTCTCCGTCTTAATTTACACGAAGAATGACCATTCTCCGTGTTAGTAACACGGAGAATGACATTCTCCGTCTTAATTTACACGGAGAATGGTCATTCCAGTGTTAAAACGCAGGAGAATGACCATTCTCCGTGTTAGAAACACGGAGAATGCCATTCTCCGTGTTAAATTGTCACCCTCACTTTTTCCAGTTAGGGGTAAAATGGTAATCTTCCATTTTATATTATTTTGGGAATTTTATTTCATGAATAATATTATTTAATTATTATAGGAGTCGGGTTCGAATTTCATCGCATTCCGAGTTAATTCGGGACCCCGGTAAATTTCGACTTGAGCTGTAATTAGCCTGTTAGCTAACCATGGCCTACCACGCTAAAAATTAGGGTTTAAGAGTTTGGACTAGTTCCCCATGAGTAATTTAGTTTAATTATGATTTTTATTTATTTTTAGCAACTTCCTAAACCTAATTTGGATTATTTTAGCATGTAGACTTAGGGAGGGGCAAACTTGTAATTTCAAGTGCCCCTACCCATGCTCCATGGCCGGCCACCTACAACACCCCCTCCACCTCTCCTTTCTTCTTCACTAAGTTATCACTCTCTCTCTTCATTCATTCCTTTCCAACTTCTTCTTCTCCATCAAAATCTACAATTTAGGTATGTCATTAACTCTCATTTAATTCCTCATTTTGCATTCATCCCTTCACATTAATTATAGGGGAGACCATTCTCTACAAGTTGACCCTAGCCTTTGTAGGTTTCCTTAAAATATAGTTTAAGGATTATTTATGGATTTATCCTTTTAGAGAGGTATATATATATACATGTGTATTTGTGTGTGTAGAGGAGAGTGGTAGTGGTGTTGAGAGTGTGTATTTATATATATGTGTGTATGTGTCTGTATATATATATAGATATGTATGTGTCAGAATAGGAAGGAGAATGAGAAGGAGAATGGGAAGGAGAATGAGGAAGGAGAATAGGAAGGAGAATGAGAAGAAGAATGGGAAGGAGAATGAGGAAGGAGAATAGGAAGGAGAATGAGGAAGGAGAATGAGAAGGAGAATGGGAAGGAGAATGAGGAAGGAGAATAGGAAGGAGAATAGGAAGGAGAATGAGAAGGAGAATGGGAAGGAGAATGAGGAAGGAGAATAGGAAGGAGAATGGGAAGGAGAATGAGGAAGGAGAATAGGAAGGAGAATGAGAAGGAGAATGGGAAGGAGAATGAGGAAGGAGAATAGGAAGGAGAATGGGAAGGAGAATAGGAAGGAGAATGGGAAGGAGAATGAGAAGGAGAATAGGAGTTTGAGAATGAATCGGAGTTCGGGTAGTCGGATTGACTTGAAACTTGGGTGGCATGTTGGGTACACCCCACAAATGTCATATTTGAGCCGATTTTTGGCTCGGTTGACCCAGAGTTGACTTTTTACCCAAAAGTCAACCGTGAGTCAACACTTTGTCTAGATTTCACCAAATCCAAACTAGAGTTGACCAGTTGACCAAAAATCAACTGTTAGTCAACATTTGACCAGTTTGACCTAGAGTTGACCAGAGTTGACCAGTTGACCAAAAGTCAACTGTAGGCCAACTCTTGATCCCGTTTGACTTTCTTCGACTTGTTTTGACCCGTGATGCCTGGTATGACCTAGGATTGACTTGGTTAGGCTTAGATTGACTTGATATAACTTGATTTGACCTAGATTGAATTGACAGGACTTATTGTGACTCAGTGAGACCTAGTTTGACCTAGATTGCATATCATTCATTGTAAATCATTCCTAAACTTGTTTAAACCTAAATTAACTTACAGTATCTCATATTTAGGTCTTCTGATACCGCTCTGAGCATTGATATACCATACAGCTCAGGACAGCAGGCGAGTACATTTACTGATAGTTTTCATTGTCTTGATATTTGCTATATCCGATTCAGTCGTAGTGTCTTACTTGATTCTCAGACACGATAGTGCACGGACTAGTATTGTCGGATTCCTGTCATGAGATGTCATTCCTGGATTTCTTGGGATACTGGTACTTGCTTAGTCTTGATTCTCGTACTTGTATTGACGCCGATTCCTGAAGAGGACTTGCTCCCCTCTTTGGAAATCCCGCGTCATGACGTGCTATGTCCGGATCCGTATACTATTCGGGGAATGGGGAATATTATAGATAGTGTGATCAATACCCACCTTGAGTTACTACTTGTATCATAGCTATACCCTCACCTCACGATGGGTATAGCCTGACCTGTGCTACTACTTGCTCCATAGCTTACCATCCCGGCCGGACCGAGTCCACGTACTTGTAGCCGGTCGGCTGGAAGCCTGATACCTGACCCATACCGATCACATTAGGCTATAATGTTCGAGGCACATTTTATGTTTACTTTTTCTGTCATATATCCTGTTCTGTCTACATTCAGTACCTTCTCACCATGCATGATATACAGTTACTCACATGCTTTACATGCCTTTACATTGTACCTTGATTGGAGATTAAGTTCTGCTCGGGAGAAGAGTTACAACCCCGGTCCTTGTTTGGTTTAAGGGTTGTGACTCGGCTTCCGAACGGTTCCCAAGTCTTCGCATATCTTTGTCTTGTAGTTCATTACACTGTCTCTTATAGAACTTGTCAATTCACATGGAACTGATGTTAGTGTTTGTACTTGCTCATTTTCCTGACAGGATACCGTTATGATATATTACAGATGATTCCGATGCGAACTGCTCGACCTATTATGGGCTCGAGTCAGATGGAGTAGCCTTAGATCGTGGCCTTATAGTGGAGCCACTAGATTTTGTACTTCCAGAGTAGTGTAGGCTAGCTAGGTTTGGCTGGACTGCGATCCAGCTAGCTTATCAGACTGTAGTTCTATATTCTATTTTGATACTCTGTGATGTATATATCTGGACTTGTATTAGACTGTGGACTTGTTTTACTCTTTCATCTATCATATGTCTTTACTCTGAGCTATCTACCTTAGTTTTATTCTGTGATTGAGACTGTATTGATATGTCACCTCCATTCGGAGAGTATATACTGTACAGGTACATTTTAACTGTTAGTCGTTGGTATTTACAGACGTTATATACAGCGTTCTACCGCCGATTCTGCGGCGTAGGCTGGACGTACCCACGTGCTCGTGCCCCTCATAAGGGTGCGGGTCGTGACACATTTTTGTGGTGGCCCACGCAGGTCCAGTATCGCAATTAGTGCGATCTCGTAATGGTGCTCGACTTAGAGTACTAATTACAAGCCTGCGATTAGGACGTAGGACCTAGGACATGATAGGAGTTTCTCAATCACACCTAGGAAATTTCTGATCTTTTGATTATCATGATTATTCACCTTGTATTAAATTAACTGTCCTTCTTTGATAATCTACTCATGTGCCATATTGACCTCTTATTTTAATTCGTCTCCAGGATGACGAAGACACATCCGCAGGCCTCTGGATCGAGTAGCTTGCCTGAGAGATCTGATCAGGTCGAGGAGGAGGTTCATGAGACTGCCCCCAGTGATTCTACTATTCCAGAGACCCAGGCAGTTGCGCAGGGAGGTCTACCACCTCCACCCCAGAGGGTTACGGCCGTTCTTCCAGAGATACTGCCGCCACTACCACCGATACCGACGGATACGCATCATATGTTCCTTCTCCTTCAGCAGATGATGGAGACACAGCGGGCCCAGGCAGAGGCATCGCAGCGCCAGTCGGAGACGTCACACCGACAGATGGAGATGCTGAGGCAGAGTATGGAGAACTCGCATCAGCTTGCCCTTGCAGCAGTAGAGAGAGTGGCACCGGGTACAGTGCAGGGCCCTACCGGCCAGCAGCCGAGCCAGCAGCAGTCCAGGCCGGGGGACAGTGTTAGACTTCAGGAAGATGAGCTCCAGGGACTTCACAGGCACGGAGGGCATCCTTTACGCAGACGACTGGCTGGAGGATGTAGAGCGGAGTATGGAGCTGGCAGAGCTTCCTAGAGCGCTTTGGGTTTCGGCAGCAGCCAGCCGATTCTTCGATATTGCGCTGACATGGTACCGCACGGATCCTCGTGCGTCGGTGAGAGGGCTGACTTGGGAGAACTTCCGGAGGCTCTTCAAGGAGAAGTTCTTCCCGGACGTGGCTCTTACAGCATTAGAGGGCCAGTTCGTGGGTCTAGTTCAGGGGAACTCGTCGGTGGACGAGTATGCAGCTGAGTTCTTCCGCCTTAGCAGGTTTGCTCCCGGTATGATCCAGGATGAGGGGCAGAAGGCTCGTAAGTTCTGCAGGGGACTTATTCATGCAGTGCGCACCCGCACCTCGGGTCGCCGAGACGCGACGTTCGATCAGATACTGATGGACGCACAGATCGCAGAGGAGGACTTCGGCCTCAAGCCGAAGAGGAGCGGAGATACTATGGGGGCGAGTTCCAATGCGGGACCGTCCAAGCGTCCCCATATTCAGCAGCAGCAGCAGAGGCCGTTCCAGCAGCAGCCTCTGTTGCAGATCCAGCAGGCACCGGCGCGTGTCCAGCAGCATCAGGGTCAGGGCCAGAGGCAGACCCAGCAGTGTGTCTTCTGCGGGAAGACGGGGCATAGCAGAGACGTATGCCGGAGGAGGTTAGGCGCTTGCCTATTCTGCGGAGGGACCAACCACCAGCTGAAGGGCTGCCCTGCTCGGGCAGCCAAGGGAGGCCAGGACAGGGTGCAGCCAGCTAGAGGACCAGCGGTTCAGCAGAGGGGTCCTCCACTCCAGACCCAGCAACAGCGTTTTGTCCAGCACCAGAGGGGAGCACCCGCGGGCAGGGTGTTCGCTTTGGCAGCAGAGGAGGAGGCAGAGCCCGTGGGAGATGTTGTTGCAGGTCATGTTCTCCTAGATTCTTTCTCTGCTTTCGTCTTATTTGATTCTGGGGCGACCCATAGTTTTGTGTCTGTTTCTTTTGCTCTGAGACACAATATCATTGCTGAATATATGGGTAGGACTTGCAAGATTATGACCGGGGGAGGTATTATCCTGGTTAATAATATTTGCAAGGGGCGGAGAGTCACTCTGAGAGGCCGGGACTTGAGTGCGTGTCTGCTCGTAATGCCCCTACCGAGGTACGATATGGTACTCGGTATGGATTGGTTGAGCATGCACCATGCTAGCATTGATTGTAGAGGAGGCAGAGTTCTTTTTAGGACGCCGGGTGAGCCAGAGATCGAGTTTGCTCGAGGAGCAGCGGAGCCGGAGGCTGGATTCTGCAGAGCTTTGTTGGCGGGGCAGGATTTGCCACATCCGTTGATTGCTGAGTTCTCGGATGTCTTTCCCGAGGAGTTGCCGGGGATGCCGCCAGACAGGGACATTGAGTTCTCCATAGACTTGGTGTCGGGCGCCGAGCCCATCTCGCAGCATGTCTATAGGGTGAACAACAGCGAGTTGATAGAGCTGAAGAAGCAAGTCGACGAGCTGCAGGACAAGGGGTTCATCAGATCCAGTTCTTCGTCCTGGGGAGCGCCAGTCATGTTCGTGCCGAAGAAGGACGGTACGTCCCGCATGTGCATTGATTACCGGGCGCTCAACAACCTCACTATCAAGAATAGGTATCCTTTGCCGAGGATCGACGACTTGTTCGATCAGCTGAGTGGGGCAAAGGTCTTTTCGAAGATAGATTTGAGGTCCGGGTATCACCAGCTGAAGGTGAGGCGGGATGACATTCCCAAGACGGCATTTCAGACTCGGTACGGCCAGTACGAGTTTACAGTGATGCCATTTGGGTTGACCAATGCTCCCGCGGTGTTCATGAACTTGATGAACAAGGTATTCCATCAGTACCTTGACAAGTTCGTGGTGGTCTTCATAGACGATATCTTGATCTATTCGAAGACGCAGGAGGAGCATGAGGAGCACTTGAGAGTTGTGTTAGAGACTCTGAGGAGGGAGCAACTCTACGGGAAGCTTTCGAAGTGTGAGTTCTTCTTAGACCAGGTGGAGTTCCTAGGTCATGTTGTGACCGAGCACGGGATTTCAGTAGACCAGAGGAAGATTTCGGCAGTGGAGTCTTGGTCTACGCCCAGTTCAGTTGCCGAGGTTCGGAGCTTTCTGGGTTTGGCTGGTTATTACCGGAAGTTCGTCCAGGACTTCTCGAGGATTACAGAGCCGATGACTAGACTCACCAGGAAGGACGTGGAGTTCGTCTGGACTGATGAGTGTCAGGCTGCATTCGATGAGCTGAAGAGGAGGTTGACTTCAGCTCCGATCCTGACTTTGCCATCTGGGTCAGGAGGGTTCTCGATCTTCAGCGATGCTTCCGGGAAGGGTTTAGGGTGTGTTCTTCAGCAGCACGGGAAGGTGATTGCCTATACATCCAGGCAGTTGCGTCCTCATGAGAAGAACTATCCTACTCATGATCTGGAGTTGGCCGCGGTGATATTTGCTTTGAAGTTGTGGAAGCATTACCTGTACGGAGAGCGAGTTGAGATCTTCACAGATCACAAGAGCTTGAAGTACGTGTTCACTCAGAAGGAGTTGAACATGCGGCAGAGGCGGTGGTTAGAGCTGATGAAGGACTTCGATATATCCTTGCAGTACCATCCGGGGAAGGCCAACGTAGTTGCAGATGCCTTGAGCAGGTATCCAGTTGCTATGTTCTTGACGACAGATCGTTACTTGTTGGCCGACCTGGATAGTTTGGGTATCGAGGTCATCATTCCGGGCATGGAGATCCAGATGTGGGGTTTGCAGATTCAGTCTGAGCTGATGGATAGAGTCAGGTCAGCGCAGTATGATGATGTTGCCCTGAGGAGCATCAGGGAGCAGGTGAGGATGAGCTTGCTTGACGATTTCTCTTTAGCCGAAGACGGGTCGTTGCGGCACGGTACTAGGCTGTGCGTTCCGTGTGGAGAGCTTCGGGAGGAGGTTCTTCAGGAGGCGCATCGCTCTCAGTATTCTATGCATCCTGGAGCCAACAAGATGTATAGGGACCTGAGAGAGCACGTATGGTGGTATGGCATGAAGCGCGAGGTAGCTCAGTTTGTATCTCGTTGTCTTGTGTGTCAGCAGGTTAAGGCCGAGAGGCAGAGACCAGGTGGATTGCTACAGCCGCTACCCATTCCCGAGTGGAAGTGGGAGCACATCACCATGGACTTTGTATCTGGACTTCCACGGTCGCCAGGAGGGAAGGACGCGGTTTGGGTCATAGTTGATAGATTGACCAAATCGGCCCACTTTTTGCCTTTCAAAGTGGGTTTGTCTACGGAGAGGCTGGCTGAGCTGTATGTTCGTCAGATTGTGAGATTGCACGGAGTTCCGGTGAGCATAGTTTCAGATCGGGATAGCCGATTCACTTCCCACTTCTGGAGGAGTTTGCAGGCTAGCTTGGGCACCTCGCTCAAGTTTAGTACTGCTTATCATCCTCAGACAGACGGGCAGTCGGAGAGGACCATCCAGACTCTGGAGGATATGCTTCGCACATGTGTGCTAGATCTCGGGGGTTCTTGGGAGGACCATCTTCACCTGATAGAGTTTGCTTACAACAACAGCTACCAGGCCAGTATAGAGATGTCACCATTTGAGGCTCTATATGGACGGAGATGCCGTACTCCTTTGTCTTGGGACGATGTTGGCGAGCGGGCACTTCTTGGGCCGGAGATGGTTGTGGATGCGGCCGAGAAGGTCAGATTGATTAGAGACAGACTCCGGGTGGCTCAGGATAGGCAGCGGCATTGGACCGATAGTCACCGGAGACCGTTAGAGTTCGAGGTTAGTTTCAGTTCTTGTCATGTTTGTTGTGATTGTTTGTTAGTTGTGTGTTGAGTTTTGTCTTGTGTCTAGGTTGGTGACATGGTATTTCTGAGGATATTCCCGACACGTGGCACTATTCGCTTTGGCGGCGGTGGGAAGCTCAGTCCGCGCTACATCGGACCTTTCACCATCTTAGAGAGGATCGGTGCAGTAGCCTACCGACTGGACTTGCCTACCAGGCTCGAGGGAGTGCACAACGTGTTTCATGTATCTCAGCTGAGGCGGTACGTGGCAGATCCTAGCCATGTATTGGACCATTCAGCAATACAGGTGGGACCTACTCTCAGCTATCCAGAACAGCCAGTAGAGATTCTGGATCGCAGGGAGAAGGTGCTCCGGAACCAGGTCATACCCTTGGTTCGGGTTGCGTGGAGACATCACTCTCCAGGTGAGTCTACCTGGGAGAGGGAGGACGACATGCGGGAGCGTTTCCCTTATCTTTTCGCGCCTTGAGGTATAAATTTATTTTCTTTATTTCTGTTTGTGTTTTCCTGTGCTTGTTGTCTTCAATTTCGAGGACGAAATTTTTTTTTAAGGTGGATAGACTTGTCACCCTCACTTTTTCCAATTAGGGGTAAAATGGTAATCTTCCATTTTATATTATTTTGGAACTTTTATTTCATGAATAATATTATTTAATTATTATAGGAGTCGGGTTCGAATTTCATCGCATTCCGAGTTAATTCGGGACCCCGGTGAATTTTGACTTGAGCTGTAATTAGCCTGTTAGCTAACCATGGCCCACCACACTAAAAATTAGGGTTTAAGAGTTTGGACTAGTTTCCCATGAGTAATTTAGTTTAATTATGATTTTTATTTATTTTTAGCAACTTCCTAAACCTAATTTGGATTATTTTAGCATGTAGGCTTAGGGAGGGGCAAACTTGTAATTACAAGTGCCCCTACCCATGCTCCATGGCCGGCCACCTACAGCACCCCCTCCACCTCTCCTTTCTTCTTCACTAAGTTATCACTCTCTCTCTTCATTCATTCCTTTCCAACTTCTTCTTCTCCATCAAAATCTACAATTTAGGTATGTCATTAACTCTCATTTAATTCCTCATTTTGCATTCATCCCTTCACATTAATTATAGGGGAGACCATTCTCTACAAGTTGACCCTAGCCTTTGTAGGTTTCCTTAAAATATAGTTTAAGGATTATTTATGGATTTATCCTTTTAGAGAGGTATATATATATATATATATATATACATGTGTATTTGTGTGTGTAGAGGAGAGTGGTAGTGGTGTTGAGAGTGTGTATTTATATATATGTGTGTATGTGTCTGTATATATATATAGATATGTATGTGTCAGAATAGGAAGGAGAATGAGAAGGAGAATGGGAAGGAGAATGAGGAAGGAGAATAGGAAGGAGAATGAGGAAGGAGAATAGGAAGGAGAATGAGAAGGAGAATGGGAAGGAGAATGAGGAAGGAGAATAGGAAGGAGAATGAGAAGGAGAATGAGGAAGGAGAATAGGAAGGAGAATGAAAAGGAGAATGGGAAGGAGAATGAGGAAGGAGAATGGGAAGGAGAATGGGAAGGAGAATAGGAAGGAGAATGGGAAGGAGAATGAGGAAGGAGAATAGGAAGGAGAATGAGAAGGAGAATGGGAAAGAGAATGAGGAAGGAGAATAGGAAGGAGAATGGGAAGGAGAATGAGGAAGGAGAATAGGAAGGAGAATGGGAAGGAGAATAGGAGTTTGAGAATGAATCGGAGTTCGGGTAGTCGGATTGACTTGAAACTTGGGTGGCATGTTGGGTACACCCCACAAATGTCATATTTGAGCCGATTTTTGGCTCGGTTGACCCAGAGTTGACTTTTTACCCAAAAGTCAACCGTGAGTCAACACTTTGTCTAGATTTCACCAAATCCAAACTAGAGTTGACCAGTTGACCAAAAATCAACTGTTAGTCAACATTTGACCAGTTTGACCTAGAGTTGACCAGAGTTGACCAGTTGACCAAAAGTCAACTGTAGGCCAACTCTTGATCCCGTTTGACTTTCTTCGACTTGTTTTGACCCGTGATGCCTGGTATGACCTAGGATTGACTTGGTTAGGCTTAGATTGACTTGATATAACTTGATTTGACATAGATTGAATTGACAGGACTTAGTATGACTCAGTGAGACCTAGTTTGACCTAGATTGCATATCATTCATTGTAAATCATTCCTAAACTTGTTTAAACCTAAATTAACTTACAGTATCTCATATTTAGGTCTTCTGATACCGCTCTGAGCATTGATATACCATACAGCTCAGGACAGCAGGCGAGTACATTCACTGATAGTTTTCATTGTCTTGATATTTGCTATATCCGATTCAGTCGTAGTGTCTTACTTGATTCTCAGACACGATAGTGCACGGACTAGTATTGTCGGATTCCTGTCATGAGATATCATTCCTGGATTTCTTGGGATACTGGTACTTGCTTAGTCTTGATTCTCGTACTTGTATTGACGCCGATTCCTGAAGAGGACTTGCTCCCCTCTTTGGAAATCTCGCGTCATGACGTGCTATGTCCGGATCCGTATACTATTCGGGGAATGGGGAATATTATAGATAGTGTGATCAATACCCACCTTGAGTTACTACTTGTATCATAGCTATACCCTCACCTCACGATGGGTATAGCCTGACCTGTGCTACTACTTGCTCCATAGCTTACCATCCCGGCCGGGCCGAGTCCACGTACTTGTAGCCGGTCGGCTGGAAGCCTGATACTTGAACCATACCGATCACATTAGGCTATAATGTTCGAGGCACATTTTATGTTTACTTTTCCTGTCATATATCCTGTTCTGTCTACATTCAGTACCTTCTCACCATGCATGATATACAGTTACTCACATGCTTTACATGCCTTTACATTGTACCTTGATTGGAGATTAAGTTCTGCTCGGGAGAAGAGTTACAACCCCGGTCCTTGTTTGGTTTAAGGGTTGTGACTCGGCTTCCGAACGGTTCCCAAGTCTTCGCATATCTTTGTCTTGTAGTTCATTACACTGTCTCTTATAGAACTTGTCAATTCACATGGAACTGCTGTTAGTGTTTGTACTTGCTCATTTTCCTGACAGGATACCGTTATGATATATTACAGATGATTTCGATGCGGACTGCTCGACCTATTATGGGCTCGAGTCAGATGGAGTAGCCTTAGATCGTGGCCTTATAGTGGAGCCACTAGATTTTGTACTTCCAGAGTAGTGTAGGCTAGCTAGGTTTGGCTGGACTGCGATCCAGCTAGCTTATCAGACTGTAGTTCTATATTCTATTTTGATACTCTGTGATGTATATATCTGGACTTGTATTAGACTGTGGACTTGTTTTACTCTTTCATCTATCATATGTCTTTACTCTGAGCTATCTACCTTAGTTTTATTCTGTGATTGAGACTGTATTGATATGTCACCTCCATTCGGAGAGTATATACTGTACAGGTACATTTTAACTGTTAGTCGTAGGTATTTACAGACGTTATATACAGCGTTCTACCGCCGATTCTGCGGCGTAGGCTGGACGTACCCACGTGCTCGTGCCCCTCATAAGGGTGCGGGTCGTGACATAAATAAAACGGAGAATGTCATTCTCCGTGTTAAATAAAACGGAGAATGGCATTCTCCGTCCTAATTAAGACGGAGAATGGCCATTCTCCGTGCTAAATTAAACGGAGAATGACCATTCTCCGTCTTAATTTACACGGAGAATGCCATTCTCCGTGTAATTTATCACGGAGAATGGTCATACCAGTGTTAAAACGCAGGAGAATGACCATTCTCCGTGTTAGAAACACGGAGAATGCCATTCTCCGTGTTAAATAAAACGGAGAATGTCATTCTCCGTGTTAAATAAAACGGAGAATGGCATTCTCCGTCCTAATTAAGATGGAGAATGGTCATTCCAGTATTAAAACGCAGGAGAATGGTCATTCTCCGTGTTAGAAACACGGAGAACGCCATTCTCCGTTTTAAATAAAACGGAGAATGGCATTCTCCGTGTTAGTTTACACGGAGAATGGTCATTTACAGTGTTAAAACGTTAATTTAGTTTTTTCATGAATAAAGAGTTTCGTTCTTCTTTCAAAACGATGATAATTCTTATGGAAAAGAAGAAGAAAGATCTTCTCTCCACAATTGACCTAATCGTCGAAAAACTTCAAATGTCTCCACGATGAAGATGATGATGATGGTGATGATGATGACGAGCGATGATCTGAGTTCGACTGAAGAAAAACACACCGAACTACGAACGATTTTTGCGATCTCTGCTGAATATGAGAGCAATGGAATTCAGATTTCCCGTGAAGAAGAAGAAGACGAAAATCGCAATCCAGATCTGAGTTTTTTCAATTCAAATACATATAGATGACCAATTCGCGCGGAGGGGTAGTTTCGGTATTATAAAAATAGCATTTTCCAGCGGGTGGCATCTAAAAGGGAATCTTGGAATATTTAACGTGAAAATACTTAATTCTGGGTATTTCATAAAACTTATGCAGCGGGTGGGCATTTCATAAAAGTCCACCCCGAAATTGGGTTTCTCAGCAATTTCCAGTTTAAAATAATATGTGTGTGTTTGTTTTAAAAAATTTGGTCCTTGACTACTGTTGAGCCATAGATCAGAGTGATCCCTGAAAATAGGTCTTTTTATCCACTAATTTACTATTTTAATTTTAGTGCATTGTTATAAAGATTCTAAGATTTAGTGAGGATGAAAAAGGTAAAGAGCATAGCCACTTGCAGTGGAGTTAAATTTTTTTTTTTTTTTTGCAACCGAAAGATAAAAAAAATGATACTTTTAGTTACAATGAAATGTCGTATCGCATTCATTAATTTGCAATGTAGTTGCGATATCAATCCAAAAACAAAATTTTCTCCACATGGAGGTAGCTGCGATCAAAGTATCACTTAAAGACACTTTTACCTTTCCAAGCAGCTCTGGTATGGTTCGCGAAAAGGAAATGAAAGTAAATCAATTCTTTACAGAATCATTTTTCCTGAAAATTTATATTTTTTACTAATCTTTTCCGATGTGTGGCAGAAGTCAAAAAATGGAAGAAAAAGTTAATTCATGGAATGAATGGAACACCATTTTTGTCCTATTTTTGTTTTTTAGAATTATTTAATTTTCTTTTATTTACATTGTGTATGCAATGTGATTCTTTTCACAAATTTTATAAACATTGTGTATGCAACAAATTTACATTGTGCGATGTGATTCTTTTCAAGCTAGTCTAGTTTATAAACATTATGCGATGTGATTCTTTTCACAAATTTACATTGTGTATGCAACAATTACACTTTTGTGGTGAAGTAGGTGTTCATGTTTCATTTTCTTTGTAATCATAACGTGACGAACTGTTTCTTTGACCGGTAGTCCCCACTTGTATCCCTCACAAGAAAAGTATAACTTTGAAGGAAGAAAATAAAGACTAAAATAGTTGTTACTTGTTAGAAAAGCTAAGCTTAGATACATAAATCGTTGTTTAAACCGCGTCGCCACGTGACCGTTCTTTATTGGCCGAATATTTTTTGCCAACGTTAGCAAAGGAATGCTAGCGTCATTAAATTTGTTTCTGCCAATCAAAAGCTGACACGTAACAATCGATTTGAATTTCGGTTCAATCTTCGAGCTGTCAAAATTTATTGATAATTTCGAGGCTTTCTAGAATAAATTAGATTTCCACTTCCATGTGTGCTAACCACCATTATGGTATGGAATAAGAAATTCTTCATATGACTAGCGATTTGGCTAGTACCATTGTATAAATAAATACATTATTAAATTCCGAAAAATATCTCAAAAGTTACTGCATCATGACATATTCATGCAAATACTAGATTGAATGTACCAGATTTGATTGATTCTATTTGTTGATAAACTGAATTCGTAAAATTGTCGTGGACTCTGAAATGAACAACGAAAAGAACAGAAATGTCACCAAATTTGCCGTATCATGTGAAATATGCATAAACTATGAATATATAGCATAACATAGATGAGTCAGAAAGTTTGAAAACAACATCAATTTGGCGTGGCAGAATCGTAAGCTTTCAATAATTTTCTTTGTTTGTAAAATCCGGTCAATTTGATCTTCACAATAATGGAAACATATTCTTGGTCTTCCGAGCAATGCTGCTAAAATCCTGTCAAATTTGCTTCAAGGAAAGAAAATAAAACCGATTTTTTTTTTTTGTTCTTTTCTTTAAAAAAATATAATTTCAATCAAATTTTTTTTTGGTGTTTAGAAATGTCAAAGAAAGAAAGAAATAATCAATCAAATAGTGCATGGCTTATAATAACCAAACAAGACCTGAATGAAGGCATCTTGTAGTCACTGTTGAACTGTCCTACAAAAAGAAATAATCAATCAAATAGTGCATGGCTTATAATAATCAAAACTTCATTTGAAAATTTGAGTTAGCATAAGTCAGTTGTAGTTCTATAAGATCAATTAAAATTGTCTTATTAATTTTTCTACCGAAACATAAGTGAAAGATATCACAATCAGAAGTCCACAATTGCATTCAGAAGGATGGACTGTAAGTCTGTAACACTAACTTTGGATGCAGTACGATGGAAAGGGGCCATCAAGGGCTATATGCCTACAGAAATGCTGACAGAGGTCAGGAAAATCTTATCCACTTTGCATTTGAGATCTCCTGTCCGTCCAGATTTTTTTTACGGAAAATTTCATTAAAAGCAAAAATGTTTAGCACAGTCGCGCCCAAAAATGGGGCGTAGAAAATTTTGACGCCCTAATTTAGGTCGTCAAAAATGCATTCCTCCTTAATCACATCCCCTTTTCTTAATCTCATCCCTCTTTTCTTAATCTCTTCCTATTATTCTTATAATCCGGAGAAGAAAAAAGTACGCCCTTTTTTAGGGCGCCAAATTTTATGCCAAAAAAAGCGCGCCCTTCATTAGGGCGTGAAATCTCTCCCCACGCGTAGTGAGATGCCAAAAAAAGCGCGCCCTACCAAAAAAAAAAAAAAAAGCGCGCCCTATCTTAATTAAGATAAGAACAAAACGTATGTCAGCTTTGGCTCCGATTTGGTCGCGATATGGTCGAAGGCAATCCTGTCGCGACCATTCACTGAATAACGATGTGGTTTAGTTACTACCTTGTTGTCACTGAATAACTCAATAACAGTTCTTTTGAGCTTTTGATAACAGGTTTTTTTTTTTTTTTGATAGTTGGAGTGGTTCGGAAGACTTCGAAGTGCATAACAAGATCTGAAGACTTTTGATAACAGTTTTTTTCACGCCCTAATGAAGGGCGTGCTTTTTTTGGCATAAAATTTGGCGCACTTAAAAAGGGCGCACTTTTTTCTTCTCCGGATTATAAGAATAATAGAAAGAGATTAAGAAAAGAGGGATGAGATTAAGAAAAGAGGATGTGATTAAGGAGGAATGCATTTTTGACGACCTAAATTAGGGCGTCAAAATTTTCTACGCCCCATTTTTGGGCGCGACTATGCTCTTGTTGCTATTTCCCTAAATTTAATGTCTTTTACGCAATTTTGGCAAACATTTTTGCTTCTCATAAAATTTTCCGTTTTTTTTATCGCCTACAGAAACTTCTTTTGAAATAATTTCAAAGATCATCGGTAACAACAATTTGTAAAATAAAAAAATTTATTGTAAAACAAAAAGAAGGAGATGGAGGAAATTATTTCTTCATTCACTTGTATCGATCAACTTGACAAGAGCCTCTTATATAGGCTTACAAATGAGCTTACTATCATGATGACAATTAGGCCTCGTTTGGTTCGCGGAATGGAAGGGAAAGGAAATCAATTCCTTGACATTTCCTTTCCTTTGGGAAATTAAGATTTCTATTGATTTTCCTTTCCGATGTTTGGGAATGCCAAAAAATTTGGAAAGGAAAGTGAATACTTGAATGTGGGAAAGTGATTCCTTGCTTGGATGGATGGAATCACTTTCCCCCCTAATTTTCCTTCCATTGGAAATCGCTTTCCTTTCCTCCTCAATTCCTTTGACACACAAACATTGGAAAGTAATCACTTTCCTTTCCCACCATGAAGATTCCGCGAACCAAACGAGGCCTTAAATAGAATAATGCTAAAAGCCATAGGTTATGGATAACCAAAAACATAAGTTATAGCCACCAAATAATAATGGTAATTTATCCATATTTACAACACTCCCCTTTGGATATACACCATTAATTAGTTGGTGATATATGCGCTTTTGTTGCCTCATTAAAACCTTACTAAGAAAAAAAATCCAGTGAGAAAAATTTTAGTTAAGGAAAAAGAGTACAACACGCAAAACAAAAGTATTATGTACAAGTTATACTCCCCCCTCGATACAATGGATCTGAAACAGCTAATTTGTCTGATGATTAAGTCGTCGCATGCCTATTCCGTGTACCAACTTCTGAAATGTGGACTTTGGAAGTGCCTTGGTGAACAAATCGGCTAAGTTTTCACTTGATCTTACTTGCTTAACTTCGATCACTTTCGTCCTTTGGAGCTCATGTGCATAAAACAATAGGTGCTTCGTTCGATCTCCTTTGATGAATCCCTCTCGGATTTGCGCAATGCAAGCTGCATTGTCTTCGAATATTGTTGTAGGCTTATCTGTAACTGTGGATAGTTAACAATTTACCCTTATATGATGAATGATCGATCGCAACCACACACTTTCTCTTGTTGCTTCATGTAATACAATTAATTTTGCATGGTTAGAGGAAGTTGTCACTAAACCTTCTTTTGTTGATCGCCAATATATCGCTGCATGATTATTAATAAACACATAACCTGTTTGGAAACAACCCCTATGAGGGTCAGAAAGATAACCAGAATCTGCATAACCAACTAGATGAGAGTTATTTAGTGGAATTACAGGAATAAAATAATCCCATGTCAGTTGTTCCACGAAGATATCTCATTATGTGTTTAACTCCATTCCAATGTCTAAGTGTAGGTACAGAACTATATCTAGATAATAAATTAACAGAGAAAACAATGTCTGATCTTGTGCATTGTGCTAGATATAGTAGTGCTCCAATAGCACTTAAATACGGCACTTCAGGACCAAGAACTTTTTCATCTTCTCCCTTTGGTCGAAATGGATCTTTATCCAAATCCAGATCCGTACAACCATAGGTGTACTAAGTGGATGTGCTTTGCCCATTCTGAATCGTTTCAAAATTCTTTCGATATATCGGGATTGATGCACTAATATTCCACTAGAACTCCGTTCTATTTGCAAACCGAGACAAAGCTGTCTTTTCCAATTCTTTTATTTCAAATTCTTTTTTCAAATAGTTTACAGTTTTCTCCAATTCTGCAGGAGATCCGATCAGGTTTATATTATCCACGTATACTGCTACTATCGAAAATCCATTCTCGAATTTCTTAATGAAGACACATGGGCAAATTTGACTATTTTTATATCCTTCCTTAGTCAAATATATACTAAGACGATTATACCACATTCTTCCGGATTGTTTCAATCCATATAATGCTCGTCTAAGTTTAATTGAGCACATGCCCTTTGACTTAGTCTCTGGCATTGTAAATCCTTCTGAAATTTTTATATAGATGTCAGTATTTAAGTCTCCATACAAATATGCAGTTACAACATCCATAAGTCTCATATCAAGATTTTCAGAAACTGCGAGACTAATTAGATATCTAAAAGTAATAACATCTATAACTGGAGAGTATGTCTCAACATAGTCAATTACAGGTCTTTGAGAGAAACATTGTGCTACAAGTCGGACTTTGTATCTTTCAACTTCGTTTCTCTCATTTCGTTTTCTCACGAATACCCATTTAAAACCAACAGGATTTATGCCCTTTGGTGTTTCCACTATAGGTCCAAATACACCACTTTTTTTAAAGATTTTAATTCTGCTTGAATAGCATCTTTTCACATTGGCCAATCTTTTCTTTGTCGACATTCATTTATACTACGTGGTTCATTTTCACAATCATCGCTGTCCTTTGATATTTCAGTAGCTACTGCATAGCTAAATATGTCATTGATGACAAGTACTTTTTTATTCCACAATTCACCTGAACATGCATGGAATATCGAGATCTCTTCATTTTCAGGTACATGTGCCTCTCTAGAGGCATCCATATGCATTTCAGTGAATTTGGAAATATGCACATCTTTATTATCTATTTTCGGAGCTCCAGCCACTATCGGACTTTTATTAAGACAAGATGTTTCATTTATTCTCCTCTTTCTAGGAGCACTATCCTTGAAACCTATAGGTCTACCACGCTTTTGACGTGTAGTAGTAGATTCATTTGCCGTCTTGTTTAGATTTTGTTCAACATGAACATTAATTCTGGCTGGCACATTTCTAGCTGGCACATGAGATCTAGTTACCTTTGCGGCATCATTAAATGCATAAGGTAATTGATTTGCAATTTCTTGCAAATGTATCATTCTCCTTGTCTCATAATCACATTGTGGAGTTCTTGGATCTTGATGAGATATAGTAGGCGTATTCCATGTCAATTCACGTCGTTCATTAGCAATGGATTGTTTTGTATGAACAATTTGTTGCTTACCTCCCCCTAACGGCGGGAAGACTCTCTCATCAAATTGACAATCTTCAAATCTTGCAGTAAAGACATCACCAGTCATTGATTCCAAATACCTTACTATGGAGGAAGATTCAAAACCAATGTATATTCCCAAACGTTGTCACGACCCACACCCTAGAGTAAGGACACGAGACGTGGGTACGTCCAGCCTACGCCGCAGTGTCGACGGTAGAACGTTGTCCTAGGTCTCATGCATCTAACAGTATAATGCTAAGCAGTTTATACTCCCCGAATGGGGGTGACATAGCAGAATGTAAACTCCATCACAACTAAGGAAGAAGAAGTACGATATGATATAGAACTCAAAATGAAATACAGATGATCAGAAGAGTCGAAGTGTCTAAGATAACAACTCAGCAAACATCCAGAAATACAAAGTCTCAACTACAGAATATGAAAGAACATATACAATCCAGATCTCAAATGACAGAAATAATAATAAAAAAACCAGACTAGGGAGCCTCAGTTTCTATAGCTAGTGGATCCAGCTGGAAATTCGGATCACAGGTGTCATCTAGAGCTGTCCCATAAAAAGAGTCAACACCAGCCTCATCCTCGTCCTCTGTAAACATATCAACGGTGCCCAATCAGGACAGAGCGAGCACAATACATCTCAACAGATCATAACAAGTTAGAAAATATAACCATGCAGTAAAGTAAGATACAGAAAACTGAAAGAAAGTACAGAATGTAAAGGAGATAGCTGTAATGGAAATATCTACTATAAATAGAGAACTAACAGTGGCTAGTGAGTCAGAGTACAATATAGACATGCGAATGGCATATGATGATTCTGATGCTACACTACGGAATGATTCTGATGCTACACTACTTGGATATTATTCACATGTCCACTTCTACTCCCCCGTACCCCCAATCAATACACAAGGATCCAGCCAGGTTATGTTATGATTCATGTAACGGCCCCCGAAGGGTGGTACATGATAGTCCTATAAATGGAGATTCTAGGAATGCCCATAAATGGGGGATTCATGGAAGACTCTGTGATCATGAGAGTACATGTCACAAGTGATTCAATGAACCAGGAATCATAGTGATACACAATGTAAGTAAAACACACAGAACATGTAGTATCCGATGCTCCCTGAGGGGATAACATCTCAAGAAAAGATCCATATAGTAGTAATTCGTGTGACCAATGTGACAGCATCAAGTAAAGTAATTTAAAGCAGGAGAATAATTCTAACAGGATATGAAATGATCAGAGAATGTACTCGCCTGTATCATGAGTATCTGAAGAATATCTACTGTCCGAGGAGTGGTGTCTGTCTCCTATAGAACAGTACAAGTCACTATAAGTCTAAAATGATAATAAGATGCAATTCAATACATTCTACATGAATCTAGGTCAATCTAAACCAAGGTCAACTCTTGGTCAACTCTGGTCAACCCTAGAAGTCAAACTAGGTCAACTAAGTCAAACCTAAGTCAAACAAGTCTATACTAGTCTAACTAGTCTATTCTAGCAAGCCCACACCACATCTAGGCTATACAAGTCTAACTAGTCTATTCACTAGGCATACAGACACACCCACAGGCCATGAGCCCTAGGCTATAGGCTATATCATACCTATAAACCAAACCACATATCACATATACACATATCAATATATATATCTAAATATAATACACACATATATAATATATAGGGTACATGAATATGTGCATCTCACATATATATATATATATATATATATATATATATATATATATATATATATATATATATATATAAATATATATATATATGCAATACACATAGAAGAATAGAAAAGGGGCACATGTGCATTTGTGTTCATGTGTGTGTGTGTGTGTGTGAGAGACATGAGAGTGTGAGTGTATACATGGTGTAGTGTACATTTGTGTGTGGAGTGACATATACAAAACAGTGTGTAACTGGGAAACAATGAGTGATATAACATGAGAGTGTGTAGAGAGTGGTAGAAAAATAGTGCATTGCAAAACAGTGTGGCATGTGTAATAAACCTGGAAATCAGTGAGTAGAAACATAGAGTGTACCAAGGGAATCAATGTCAGGTATTGAGAAACTATGGAATCAAAAACAGTTTGTAAATGGGAAGAAAAATGACAGTTTTAACATTGAAACAATTGACAGTAACTTAATAAACCAATCCACTATTCAACAATAAAAACAAAACCAATACAAGTATGAGAATTAACATTCCATATTTGGTTTAAGGAGAGGAATGGAAATCAAAAACAGGTATTTAAAAAGGGAAATCAATTCTCAGTTTTGAGAATTTCTGACAGTTAACTTACCTATCAACCCCAACACAAATTCAAATTTTAATCACCCATATATTCTAACAATCAGTGAAGCAATACAATGTATGAATTAACATTCAATGATCAGTCTAGGAAGGGAAATGGAAATAAACTCAGTTATTAAAGAGAACCTGACAGTTTTAAATAGGAATAATATCATTCAATGATCATGTATCAGTCAATACATTTGAAAGCCCAAACTCAATGCCAAAATCCCATTCCCATATCATAAACCTATTCGAATAAGTAAAATCAATCTATCATGAGCTAATACACATGTAAGAATAATAAAACAACTGAAACATCAATTTAACAGATAAAAATAGGAATTAAAGTGTTCAGGAATTGGAAAAATATAATGTGGTATCAGTGGTATCAGTCGAATACCAAACTCATATTCGAATCCCATTTCACATTGGAACTAGAAATCAATTGATGAAATTTAGGTAGGTAATTATTAGTGGATATTAGTATGTGTCACACAAACAAAATGGTGTCCAAAATTAGGACACAACGTGTCCTGAACCACACGAACACAAGGCACCAAACAGAACACTGGACTCACTTAGTTCGTGTCATGTGTGGGTCGAATACCTCACCCGACACAAAACAATAGGACACGAGGCTTCGGGGATGTCATGACAGACATTGCCCCTCCCTGCGTGTCCAAGCACACGCGACCAAGTGTCCTGTGCACTGAGCACGAGCACGCTGGTAGCAGGGCATCACTGTTCACGCGCGCGCGGGCGTGTGCACGAGTGCGATACGACACCAATACGACACAAGACACGCTCAGTCCAACAAAAATCGATAAGCGAGACCAAACCCTAATTTCCTATTCAAATAGAAACATAAAATAAGAAAGAAATGCCCACTGTGGCATTTCATCAAACACTTGCGGTTGTCTACTAATATGTGTCCGATACGGACACGTACAGGACACGAGAGGGTGCAAAACCTATTCCTACAGTACAAGGACACCTAGGGCTTGGTGTTCATGCAAAGAAATCAAAATTTCGTGGAGGGAATAGAGATTTACCTAGGTGTGTTCCTTCACAAATAAACCCTTCAAAAGGAGATCTCCACTAGCTAGCCAAAGTCTCCAAATTGTGTTAAACCTGAGATTGGACTCCACCAACAGTAGGGAAACATCATTTAGAACACCATGGAAGAAATCTCAATGAAAAAGGACCACTATTGATTAATCTATGAAGAGATTTCATGAAGAACAAACCTTTCCTTTAGAAAATAGAGGAATGGATAAAAGGAGGCACAAATATCAAGAGAGACTTTATAGACAAGGGGGGAACCCTAGGTCGGCCACCAAGTTAGGGTTAGGGTTTTTGGGGTGCATCTAAGGGCTATCAATCCATCAAGCCTATTGAATGGCCTAGAATCTAGGGCTCCCTTCTAGTCAAGTTGCAAACCATTCATCCTAACTAATCATGACTTAAACCCACTAACCAATACTAACTAATACTCATTGTGGCTAACTAGACTAGCTATGACTAATCTAGGTTAGGTCCAAACTAGGTTAGGCTAATCTAAACCACAAGGCTATCAATTAAATAATATTAAAATCACACCATTCTTAATAATATAATAAATTCTAAATAAATATATATTAATTCAAATAAATTCAAAATGAAAAGAATACCCTCAAACTAGAAATGATAAATAAATCATCCTAATGACATGGTTAGGCTCTAGGTCATGCAGTCTCTAGGGTTTCACTAGCAGCACATCAAAATCACAAGTCATGACTTAGAGCTATTTTTAAATAGTTTAAAAATGATTAAAAATTACCAAAAATTATAATATGAAATAAATATCAATAAATAATAATATAATTGTAAAATTTTAAAATTACCCTCATCTGGAAAATTGGGTGTTACAATCCTACTCCCTTAGAAAAATTTCGTCCTCGAAATTAAAATATTCATACTCCTTCTAGGTCAAACCCCCACAATCAAAGTCTCAGAACTTAAACAAATCATACGATTTAAAAGGACGACATACAGGGTCATGGCATACGGTGGTAGTGAAAGTCTCATCTAGGTATACTAGTCATGCTAAACCAAAACGGTCATAGGGTATCAAAACATACAAGCAATCAGGGGTGTTAAACTGGAAAAGATACAGAATAACAAATTATCAAAACTGTAAGGCAGTCTACCATCCTATATGAAAACTGGTACCTATCAAAAAATAAAATAAGATAACTACCAATTATCTATAAAGGGGTACTATTCAAAGAAAAATAAAAATCAAAAGTTAAAGAATGAAAGTCAATTGCATTGAAATCCAATCACAATATATATATATATATATATATATATATATATATATATATATATATATATATATATATATAGAGAGAGAGAGAGAGAGAGAGAGAGAGAGAGAGAGAGAGAGAGAGCGCGTTAGAGAGGAAAAAGCTAGCATTATGTAAAGGTTATGTGGTTCGTGTGTGTATGGGTGTATGTGGACATGTTCATATGGTTAGATAGTAGGCATGTGTGTATGTGAAATATACATGAAAGTGTATATGAGGATTTGGGTTTCAAAACAATAGCTATCCAGTTACACTACTCATGGCATATTGGTTAACAATCTACAATGCACAACCTATTTACTCATAACATGCATGGCTAACCACATATATATATATATATATATATATATATATATATATATATATATATATATATATATATATATATATATATGTAGAGATTTAGTTATGTATCTATATACATTATAACATGTATGCATAAACTCTATATATATCTATATAGACATATGAACATAACATAGAGAGGAAGGGTTAGGTTTACATGGCAGTGTATACTAAGTTAGGGTGTGTGTGTCCTTGTACAGGGTTATAGCTTTAGTATTGAAAGGTTAAATCCAGTTTTAGTTCAGCATTTACATACAAAATCTGAAAATAAGCTAACATTTAAACTAGTGTAATATTAACATAATGCAGTTTCAGATTTTAGGGGTTTGAAACATCACAACCAACTCAATGCTCCCAACACATCCTAACATGATAGAGATAAAACCCTAACATACTATCCATACATTTAGCTATGCATACAGTTCAATATTACATATTAAATCTGAAATTGAACTAAACATTTAAAATCAATGTAAAAATGTTAACATGTATTCAGTTTTAGGATTTTGGAAAAATTCGAACATCAAACCAACCCAATGTTCATCACAACCACAACCTAGCATGTGAGAATATGAACCCTAACATTATATCCCTACATACAACAATGTATACAGCTCTAAATATTACATTTAAAAAATAGCAAATTGAACTAAACATTTGGAATCCAGTATTAAGGGTTAATATGCACACAGTCTCAGATTTGACAAGTTCAAACACAAAACTCAACCAATTTCTTTAAGAAATGAAACCCTGTATATAACATACATGTGCAGTGATGTAAACAAAACTAATAACATAAAATTTATATTTGAATTACGAATTTAAACTGGAAAAGCAGAGAACCATTCTCTGATACTGTACTGTATCAGAAATATTAGGATTTTGAGAATTTAAACATCAACAACATATTAATATGTATTTAGATAGGTTGGTAATCAAAGTGTAGCATGCATACATGTCAGGCAAAGTATCTGTGTCCGCTATATATATTCTCATGTCCCAATATAAAAATTAAATTCTATATCAAGACCAACATTTAGATTCCTACCAAGATTGCAAAGTAGGTGATTAATGTAATCAAGACAATTTTATTATTATTATTTAATACAAGAATAATAGTAAGAAGGAAATAACGATAAAATCTGTTCTGCTTATCTGTTTAAAAGAAGAAACCATTTTGAAATTAGAGCTATAATATCAAATCCAAGATAAGGTCTAGCAAAATCATCGATTCATTGTATTATGAAAAAATTCATAGTAAGAAGTTACACAAAGGTTTATAATAACAACTAAAGCTACTCCTACGTTAAATAATGAGAAGCAAAACAAAACAAAACAAATAATAATTCCCCTTCTTTTTGAGAAGGACTGAAATAAAAGTAGAGAAAACATGTTCAAAAATATTTAAGGTACAATCTGATAATCATATGCGTCTATCCAAAATCATGGTACTCCAAATCCTCGTCATACTAGTAAGCAAGGCTACGATAATCACAGAGTTCTTGACTAAGGTACATACCTCTAGGTTCATGGTATTTAAAATTTTTGCATTGCCGTATGCGACGACAAAAACTTTAAATTTCCACACCCGAGAAATATGTCCAAAATCTGACTATATGTCCTCACTATGCCAGCTAACACGACTATCGAAGATTCTAGATCCCATGATTGAGGTGACCTAGCCCATATAATTTTTTCAGAAGAAAAACAAACATAACACAAGAACAACAGAACGAATTGATCAGTCAACAAGGAACAGATAGGAATCGAATCTCAAGATAGTTATAAGAGGCATTTGTGGAAATGGAATCGAAAAGATCGGAATCCTGCAGCAAGATCTCCAATGGCTTGTGCATCTTCGACTGTTCTAGCGAAAGCTCGTCCTTGCTGGTTTCCTCCGGCATGCTGTTGATTCTGCAGGTACCTCTGCTGCTGAGAGAAATCAGGAATGACAGGAAAAAGGTCTCTGTACAGGCGAAGGAGCACCTCCAATGTAGCAAAAACGCCAACCTGAGTCGGCACAACAGGAGCTGCGGTCTCGAGGCCCTGATGAACAGGACGAGAGGTGGCCAGTCTCTCGATAGTATTCCCTGGACCGGAGCGATGAGATCGTATCTTCATAACCATCATGAAGACAGATCAAAACAAGAAGCAATTTCTGAGAATGAAGTGAAAATTCAAAAGGAAACAGTTTATATTCAAAGGAAGTCAATAAGCAACAATTTAGATAAAAGGAATCTGATTAAGAGTTTTTCCTAGTGTGATTGAGTACCTTCAAAATTATATCCTAATCCTACTGCAGGTTGTAGTGATATTCTAGTTTGAATACCACTACACAAACTCGACCTGCATGGGCCACCACTAAAAACGTGTCACGACCCGCACCCTAGAGTAAGGACACGAGACGTGGTGTCACTCCCCAATCCTGGAATACGTATTTTAATACGTAAACCAATAAATTATATTTACCTTGTATTTATACGATATTTATTATGCAGTATCTCTTCATGCATTTCCCAAAAATATTCGATAAAATATTATTTCCTAATTTATTTTCTGCATTTGGGCCTACAGTTTTGGCTCATTTGGGTAACCTATTCTTGGTTCACCAATGGTTCATCATGAACCCATGGGTCCAAGATCTTTATATATATAACTCATCTCATTCTCTCTCCTCTCATTTACTTTCTCTCATTTATTTCCTCCACCAAGGCAAGTACCAACTTGCTCAAGAGATGGATCAATAATTGTGTCAATGATTTCTTACAAAACTATTTGCCAAAACATATTCTTCTCCTCAATCTATACTAGTTTAGAACTTGGAAATTTCCATTTTGAAGCTTTAATTTTTGTAGATCTAAGTTTTAATCATTTTCGAATTTGCATGGTTTGATCTACTTTAGTTGGATTTTATGGATTTTTGATGCTTCCATGTGGAAGAGCATTCAGTTTCACCCAAGTTGGAACCTTGGAAATCTGGATTTGGAGTTCGGATGGCCAAGTTATGATGCTTTGAAGCTTGGATTCAGCCATGGTGTTCTTGCTGTTTGGAGAAGACAGTGAGCAGTGTGCTCCTGTTTGAGCACGCTTTCTGTTGGAAGCGTGTCTCTCTCCTTGAGTCTGTGTGACTTTTCACGCAGCTCTCTCCCCGTGAGTCAGTGTGACTTTTCACGCAGCTCTCTCCTTGAGTCTGCGTGACTTTTCACGTAGCTCTCTTCCCGTGAGTCTGCGTGACTTTTCACGCAGCTCTCTCCTTGAGTCTGCGTGACTTTTCACGCAGCTCTCTCCTTGAGTCTGCGTGACTTTTCACGCAGCTCTCTCCCCTTGAGTTTGCGTGACTTTTCACGCAGCTCTCTCCTTGAGTCTGCGTGACTTTTCACGCAGCTCTCTCCTTGAGCCTGCGTGACTTTTCACGCAGCTCTCTCCTTGAGCCTGCGTGACTTTTCACGCAGCTCTCTCCTTGAGCCTGCGTGACTTTTCACGCAGCTCTCTCCTTGAGCCTGCGTGACTTTTCACGCAGCTCTCTCTCCTTGAGCCTGCGTGACTTTTCACGCACGCTGCCTTGAGTGAGCCTGCGTGACTTTTCACCCCTTGAGCGTGCGTGCTTTTGTGCGTACGCTTTTGATATTTTATCAGATATTATATGACCATTTTATATCCTTACGTCTTTTGTCCCGAGCATGATATGAGCACTAATGTGACCCCGGAGAACAAAGAGTTCCTACCTGATACATGTACCTGAATGGGCCAGTTCTTGTTCATGCTCGACAAATGACTCGTAACTCCATGTGGCATATTTGTAATGATGCATTACACTAAGGAGGGTAGAACATGTTGATATACGGATTGACATGGATCCTCTTTGGGGTACTCGTACTTGAGTACGACTTTTAGGAGGATAATCATGCAGGCCACAGCATGTGAGTCCAAGATTTCACCTAGGGTTAAATTAGGCAACTAAATATACTAGATGCATGGGGAGGGCAAAATCCCGAGATCGTGTTACACCATCCGCCTTGAGATATTGTCTCGACGCGCTGGCTGGTCTCCACGGATACTGTGTCATCTGCAACGAGTGGATGACTGTATCCGATTAATTCCTGCTATATATTATATGTTTTGGCAAGGTGGCCTTGCGAGGGACCTGTGCTCAATCATACCTGTCTACGCGAACCCCTGGGTTGGCTAGCCTTGCTGGAAAGATACGATCTGAGGATTTTCTAATAACATGACGCGAGGATAACCTCGTCCCACTAGAAACTCGTAGACTTGATTGGCCGTGAAAACGACTTGCTTGTATCATATTGCCTTCCGTGAATAACCGAAGGAAGCGGACTGTCATGGCACGTGATCCAACCCATGTTCTTGTTTGATTGTTGGGTTGGTTATCGTACTATGACAGGCTGTGGACCGAAGTTATGAACGGAAGACTTATTCTGGTTGTGAAGTGCTACTTCTGTGAATGACTGGAACATGGTCTATCATGGTACATGATCCAACCCATATTCTTGTTTGATTGTTGGGTTGGTTATTGTGCTGCGATAGGCTATCGACCGAAGTCACGATCAGGAGATTTTATTGTTTATACCTTTTAACTTATGTGAATGTTATAGAGTATGACACGTCCCGACTCCATGCGGCACCTTTTGTCCTTGTTTGGTTGTAAGGGTGCCATATGGGTTCGAAGATGTTGTGCTACCCTATAATAGTAGCATAAGTATTACTATTATCAATCATTCTATTAACTGGGTTTTTAATCTTAACTCTTGTGCCCCTTTGGTGGTACTTGCTATTCGGGGCTGACCCCGCTGGTTTTGTTTGGCCAGATCTCGTAGCAGAGCCAGAGGACACGATCTTTCTTCCTGACATCCATGGTGCATACTAGGAGCATGGCGGTTCGGGGACTCGAGTGGGTTTCTTCTCCACCACTCCTGCTTATACTTTTGTGGCGTTTAGCCACCGGCACCTGTTAGCCGGATTACTTGATATTTTGTGTCAGTACAATCATTGTAATTAAACAGACTGCAGCTGTGTATAATTTTGTACTCCTGACTCTCTGAGATAGCTAAATTATAAAGCTAGTCTCTCATGACCATTTTGATGAAGCGTCGGGGATGCCTTACTGCTTTATCTTTAATGTTCATTTAATTGCTGATGTGGTTTGAGTGATTGAGACATAGAACTCTGTGGACCATAGGAGACTTGATTGTAGCATGTACCCCCTAGTCTCTCGACAGCCACGATCGCCGTATGACGTTACGTACCTCATATGGAGTAGCTGGCCTAGTCTGTCTCCGTATTTCGGTACTGGGGCGTGACAAGGTTTTAGTGGTGGCCCATGCAGGTCTGATTTTCAGACTTGTGGGGTATTGCGAATTATTAGGAGTCTCAATCAAAACTTGTTTCCCTTAAAATTTCGTTTCGAATTCTCTGTCCTTGCCTTGATCTCCAACCTGACTTGCATCCTCGAAATCTTCCTCGTCCGGACTTGATAATCTTATATCTTTCTCTATAGGGGCGCTTCATTCTCAGTAGCAGGTGAGGCCCATGAGGAGGAGCAGCGAGAGCATGGCTCGACTGGGCACCAGCAGGGGAGAAAACCTTCTCCAGGGCAGACACGAGCAGAAATGGAACCAGAGGCAGTGCAGCCGCAGGTTATTGAAACTCCTGCAGCACCAGCAGCGACGGCAGTACCAGACGCCGTAGCACTCCTGGAGATCATCCGGGGGTTTCTTGTCACTAACCAACAGCAACAGACTCAGCAGCAGGAGCAGAACGTGCTGCTGAACCAAGGGATTCAGTTAGCTCTTGAGAGGAGTGCCGGGGTTGACTCGGGAGCATCAGGAAGGTTCCGTCGCTTGATCCCGAGGTATTTTGATGGCACGGAGGATGCCATCACTGCGGATGCATGGATTCAAGACATTGAAGCCATTCTTGTGGCAGCCAAGGTTCCAGATGATGACAAGGTTGATCAGGTCAAATTGGTACTTCAGGATCTTGCCCGCGACTGGTGGGCATCAGAAGAAGTTGGTGTAAGACGCCCTGTTCGTTGGACCACCTTCAGTGAAAGATTCAAGGCCAAGTATTTTAGCGTAGTAGCTCGATATGAGCTCCAGCAGAAGTTTATTAGTCTCAAGCAAGCATGCAAGACCGTAGATGGGTATGCAGCAGAGTTCTGCAGATTGTGCCATTTCGTACCAGCAATGGTGGCAACGGAGCCAGAGAAAGCTATGAGGTTCCAGCAAGGACTTCATTTGGAACTATTACAGCTTGTGGAAGGACACGACTACCAGACGTTTGACGCTGTTTTGACGGCCGCTCGAAGGCACGAGCTTACCCAGCAGAGGTTGGCATCGAGGACAGGAGGTCAGAAGAGATCTCATTCCCAGGTTGGAGGAGGAGCAATGCAGCGAACATCGGCACCAGCACCCGGTGTACGTATTCATGATGCAGGAGTGCCGCGGAGGACGGCCGTGTCAACTAATACAGCGCCAGTTCGGCATCAGCAGCCGAGGAACCAGCAGCAGCGTCAGAAAGCACCCCAGGACTGTACATTCTGTGGGAAGGCAGGGCACACGAGGGAGGTGTGTCGGTCAGCGAATGGTTTGTGCTTGAGGTGTGGTAGTTCAGACCACCGTATCTCCACTTGTCCTGTGATGCAGAGGCCAGGAGGGCCAGCTCAGCAGTTTCCAGCGTTGCCAGCTCCGGTGGCAACCCCGAGTGGAGGGCCAGTATTAGCAGTAAGGCCCCTAGCCCAGCGTCTACCAACGCAGGCTCAGATGTTTCGCCAGGCACAGGAAGCAGAAGGCCCTCAGAGGCAGCAACAGCATGGTCGAGGAAGGCCGTAACAAGGGGCTCCGCGGGGCCAGGCTCTCACATTGCCCTTGGAAGAGGCTCTAGCGTCTAGCGACGTGGTGGCAGATAAAATTCTCGTCACCTCATTTCCCGCTGTAGCATTATTTGATTCAGGCGCTACTCATTCTTTCATCTCTGCATAATATGCTACACGAATTGGATTAGAGTTTGAGGCATTGCCGGAGAGGATGGATATACTCACCGGCAATGGGCTCGTAGAAGTTAGCAGAGTGCGATTTTTATATCCGGTGGAGGTGTGTGGGCATTTACTGCCCGCATCATTAATTGAATTTCCTATGGAGAATTTTGATGTTGTTCTTAGCATGGACTGGTTGAGAGACAGTCATGCGACAATTGATTGTAGAGGAGGTAGGGTTATATTCAGCGTTCCTGGGATGGAACAGTTCATCTTTACTCGAACCTTGAAGAATCAGGCCGGAGGCGTCATCTCAGCAGCAGTGTCAGAGCCAGGACAGATTCCGAGAGTGGTCGAAGATTTTCTCGACGTCTTCCCTGATGAGCTTCCAGGAATACCCCCAGTCAGAGAGGTAGAATTTAGCATTGAGTTGAACCCTGGAACGAGGCCTATTACAGACAGAGTTTACAGAATATCGCCGTCAGAACAGGATAAGTTGTATCAGCATGAAGAAGAGTTGAAGTCTAAGGGATTCATCCGAGACAGTAAATCGTCCTGGGCCATGCCAGTGATTCTAGTTCCCAAGAAAGATGGGTCGACGAGGATGTGCATCGACTACCGCAAGCTGAATACAGTAACAATGAAGAATAAGTACCCACTACCAAGGATTGATGACCTGTTTGACCAGTTGAGCAAGGCCAGCGTCTTTTCCAAGATCGATCTTCGGTCGGGATACTATCAGGTAAGAGTCCGGGAGCAAGACATGCCGAAGACAGCATTCAGATCTAGATATGGGCATTATGAGTTTTTAGTAATGCCCTTTGGACTAACCAACGCCCCCGCAGTATTCATGGATTTAATGAACCGCATCTTTCTGTCGTATTTGGATAAATTTGTGGTGGTGTTCATAGATGACATTCTTGTCTATTCCAGCAGTGAAGAGGAGCATGAGAAACATCTTAGGACTGTCTTGCAGACATTGAGGGAGCATCAACTTTATACGAAGCTTGACAAGTGTGAATTCTGGTTAGGCCATATTTCGTTTCTGGGACATGTAATTTCTGGAGCAGGAGTGTCAGTGGATCCGAAGAAGATTGAGGCCATAGAGCATTGGCCGGTCCCGAGAACAGTTGCAGAAGTGCAAAGTTTCTTAGGATTAGCTGGTTACTACAGAAGGTTCGTGGCGGACTTTGCCAGGATCTCTGCGCCCTTAACGCGTTTGACGCACAAGGACGTAGAGTTTGTTTGGTCAGCTAGCTGTCAGGCATCATTTGAAGAATTGAAGAAGAGATTGATCTCAGCCCCGATCTTGACGCTTCCAGTAGGAGCGGGAGGCTTTACAGTATATTATGACGCATCAGGGAAGGGTCTTGGATGTGTATTAATGCAGCACGGAAAGGTGATAGCATATGCGTCTCGACAGCTTCGAGACCATGAGAAGAATTACCCGACTCACGATTTGGAGTTAGCAGCTATGGTGTTTTCACTCAAGTTGTGGAGGCATTATTTATACGGAGATCGGGTAGAGATCTATACTGATCATAAGAGTTTGAAATACGTATTCACGCAGCGAGATTTGAACATGAGGCAAAGAAGATGGTTAGAACTGCTGAAGGATTTTGACTTAGATCTTCAGTATCATCCAGGCAAGGCGAATATAGTTGCAGATGCACTGAGTAGGAGAGACAGTGCCTTTATCTTGACCTCGCAGAAGCATATTTTAGAAGACCTTCAGAGTATGGGAATCGAAGTAGTTTTGCCAAGGGATATAGGAAGAATGACCAGTATGCAGATTCAGTCAACCTTAGTAGAGAGGATAAGGGCAGCACAAGCAGGAGATCCACAGATTCAGAAGTTGCGGTCGGAGTGTGAATCAGGCCGTAGGAAGGAGTTAGTGATTCATGAAGATGGTACGTTCAGGTTTGGAAACCGACTCTGTGTACCGAGTGGAGACCTTCGGCAAGAAGTTATGTCCGAAGCTCATAGTTCTATTTACTCCATTCATCCAGGAGGAACGAAGATGTATCGAGATATCAGGCAGTACTTTTGGTGGAATGGCATGAAAAGAGAGATAGCGAGATTTGTATCCAAGTGTCTGGTATGTCAGCAGGTGAAAGCCGAGCAGCAGAGACCAGCAGGATTGCTACAGCCACTTCCTATCCCAGAATGGAAATGGGAGCACATCACGATGAATTTTGTGACCGGTTTACCTAGATCCCTGGCTGGCAAGACTGCAGTCTGGGTAATAGTAGATCGACTCACGAAGGTCGCCCATTTCCTTTTCTTCCGAGTTGGACAGACTACTGAACAGCTAGCAGAAATGTACATGAAGCAGATAGTAAGGCAGCATGGTGTTCCAGTTAGTATAGTATCAGATCGGGATACGTGGTTTACTTCCCATTTTTGGCGGAGCTTACACCAAAGTTTGGGAACCAAGTTAAGATTCAGTACTGTTTATCATCCACAAACTGACGGACAATCAGAAAGAACCATTCAGACGTTAGAAGATATGCTACGGGCGTGTACCTTGGATTTTGGCGGATCTTGGGAGGATCACCTTCATCTAGTAGAGTTCTCCTATAACAACAGCTATCAGGCTAGCATTCAGATGGCCCCGTTCGAAGCATTGTACGGAAGGAAGTGCAGGTCCCCTTTGGCATGGGACGACGTCGGAGAACGAAAGTTGTTGGGACCAGAGATGATCACGCAGACTGTAGAGATAGTTAAGTTGGTCAGAGAGCGCCTTCGAGTTGTACAGGACCGACATCGTCATTGGGCAGATCAGCATCGTAGGCCTCTAGAGTTTAGAGTTGGCGACCAAGTGTTTCTGCGGATTTTGCCTACTCGGGGTATCATCAGATTTGGAACCCGGGGAAAGCTTAGTCCAAGATACGTTGGTCCTTTTAAGATTCTCGCTCGGGTAGGTGATGTGGCTTATCGACTTGCCCTTCCGCCTTCGTTAACTGGCATACATGATGTGTTTCATGTGTCCCAATTACGTGGGTATGTCCCGGATCTGAGTCATGTCCTCGATCATTCTGAGTTAGTCGTTGGTGCCGACCTAACTTACGAGGAACAACCCGTGTCTATTTTGGACCGGCGAGAGAAGGTACTCAAGAATCGGACGATAAGCCTTGTCCGTGTTTCTTGGAACCATCACTCTTCGGAAGAGTCAACCTGGGAGCGCGAGGACGAGATCAGATCTCGGTATCCGCATTTGTTTGACTAATGAGGTATATTTTTACGCCTTATTGACACGATTCCATGCTTATCTACACCTACTTATTTTGCACTTTGTGATATATGATAATAACTGCTATGATAGTTAACTTGTGTATGATTGTGCCTTGCTTGCCCTGATTTCACTATCCTGTCTTGGCTGGAATTCCGAGGACGGAATTTTTCTAAGAAGGGTAGAGATGTCACTCCCCAATCCTGGAATACGTATTTTAATACGTAAACCGATAAATTGTATTTACCTTGTATTTATACGATATTTATTATGCAGTATCTCTTCATGCATTTTTCAAAAATATTCGATAAAATATTATTTCCTAATTTATTTTCTGCATTTGGGCCTACAGTTTTGGCTCATTTGGGTAACCTATTCTTGGTTCACCAATGGTTCATCATGAACCCTTTGGTTCATCATGAACCCATGGGTCCAAGATCTTTATATATATAACTCATCTCATTCTCTCTCCTCTCATTTACTTCCTCTCATTTATTTCCTCCACCAACCAAGGCAAGTACCAACTTGCTCAAGAGATGGATCAATAATTGTGTCAATGATTTCTTACAAAACTATTTGCTAAAATATGTTCTTCTCCTCAATCTATACTAGTTTAGAACTTGAAAATTTCCATTTTGAAGCTTTAATTTTTGTAGATCTAAGTTTTAATCATTTTTGGATTTTGCATGGTTTGATCTACTTTAGTTGGATTTTATGGGTTTTTGATGCTTCTATGTGGAAGAGCATTCAGTTTCACCCAAGTTGGAACCTTGGAAATCTGGATTTGGAGTTCGGATGGCCAAGTTATGATGCTTTGAAGCTTGGATTCAGCCATGGTGTTCTTGCTGTTTGGAGAAGACAGTGAGCAGTGTGCTCCTGTTTGAGCACGCTTCCTGTTGGAAGCGTGTCTCTCTCCTTGAGTCTGCGTGACTTTTCACGCAGCTCTCTCCCCGTGAGTCAGCGTGACTTTTCACGCAGCTCTCTCCTTGAGTCTGCGTGACTTTTCACGCAGCTCTCTCCCCGTGAGTCTGCGTGACTTTTCACGCAGCTCTCTCCTTGAGTCTGCGTGACTTTTTACGCAGCTCTCTCCTTGAGTCTGCGTGACTTTTCACGCAGCTCTCTCCCCTTGAGTTTGCGTGACTTTTTACGCAGCTCTCTCCTTGAGTCTGCGTGACTTTTCACGCAGCTCTCTCCTTGAGCCTGCGTGACTTTTCACGCAGCTCTCTCCTTGAGTCTGCGTGACTTTTCACGCAGCTCTCTCCTTGAGCCTGTGTGACTTTTCACGCAGCTCTCTCCTTGAGCTTGCGTGACTTTTCACGCAGCTCTCTCTCCTTGAGCCTGCGTGACTTTTCATGCAGCTCTCTCCTTGAGCCTGCGTGACTTTTCACGCAGCTCTCTCTCCTTGAGCCTGCGTGACTTTTCACGCACGCTGCCTTGAGTGAGCCTGCGTGACTTTTCACCCCTTGAGCGTGCGTGCTTTTGTGCGTACGTTTTTGATATTTTATCAGATATTATATGACCATTTTATATCCTTACGCCTTTTGTCCCGAACATGATATGAGCACTAATGTGACCCCGGAGAACAAAGAGTTCCTACCTGATACATGTACCTGAATGGGCCAGTTCTTGTTCATGCTCGACAAATGACTCGTAACTCCACGTGGCGTATTTGCAATGATGCATTACACTAAGGAGGGTAGAACATGTTGACATACGGATTGACATGGATCCTCTTTGGGGTACTCGTACTTGAGTACGACTTTTAGGAGGATAATTATGCAGGCCACAGCATGTGAGTCCAAGATTTCACCTAGGGTTAAATTAGGCAACTAAATATACTAGATGCATGGGGAGGGCAAAATCCCGAGATCGTGTTACACCAGCAGCTTTGAGATATTGTCTCGATGCGCCGGCTGGTCTCCACGGATACTGTGTCATCTGCAACGAGTGGATGACTGTATCCGATTAATTCCTGCTATATATTATATATTTTGGCAAGGTGGCCTTGCGAGGGACCTGTGCTCAATCATACCTGTCTACGCGAACCCCTGGGTTGGCTAGCCTTGCTGGAAAGATACGATCTGAGGATTTTCTAATAACATGACGCGAGGATAACCTCGTCCCACTAGAAACTCGTAGACTTGATTGGCCGTGAAAATGACTTGCTTGTATCCTATTGCCTTTCGTGAATAACCGAAGGAAGCGGACTGTCATGGTACGTGATCCAACCCATGTTTTTGTTTGATTGTTGGGTTGCTTATCGTACTATGACAGGCTGTGGATCGAAGTTATGAACGGAAGACTTATTCTGGTTGTGAAGTGCTACTTCTGTGAATGACTGAGGAACATGGTCTATCATGGTACATGATCCAACCCATGTTCTTGTTTGATTATTGGGTTGGTTATTGTGCTGCGATAGGCTATCGACCGAAGTCACGATCAGGAGATTTTATTGTTTATACCTTTTAACTTATGTGAATGTTATAGAGTACGACACGTCCCGACTCCATGCGGCACCTTTTGTCCTTGTTTGGTTGTAAATGTGCCATATGGGTTCGAAGATGTTGCGCTACCCTATAATAGTAGCATAAGTATTACTATTATCAATCATTCTATTAACTGGGTTTTTAATCTTAACTCTTGTGCCCCTTTGGCGGTACTTGCTATTCGGGGCTGACCCCGCTGGTTTTGTTTGGCCAGATCTCGTAGCAGAGCCAGAGGACACGATCCTCCTCCCTGACATCCATGGTGCATACTAGGAGCATGGCGTTTCGGAGACTCGAGTGGGTTTCTTCTCCACCACTCCTGCTTATACTTTTACGGCGTTTAGCCACCGGCACCTGTTAGCCGGATTACTTGATATTTTGTGTCAGTACATCATTGTAATTAAACAGACTGCAGCTGTGTATAATTTTGTACTCCTGACTCTCTGAGATAGCTAAATTATAAAGCTAGTCTCTCATGACCATTTTGATGAAGCGTCGGGGACGCCTTACTGCTTTATCTTTAATGTTCATTTAATTGTTGATGTGGTTTGAGTGATTGAGACATAGAACTCTGTGGACCATAAGAGACTTGATTGTAGCATGTACCCCCTAGTCTCTCGACAGCCACGATCGCCGTATGACGTTACGTACCTCATATGGAGTAGCTGGCCTTGTCCGTCTCAGTATTTCGGTACTGGGGCGTGACACGTGGGTACGTCCAGCCTACGCCACAGTGTCGGCGGTAGAACGTTGTCTTAGGTCTTATGCATCTAACAGTATAATGCTAAGCAGTTTATACTCCCTGAATGGGGGTGACATAGCAGAATGTAAACTCAATCACAACTAAGGAAGAAGAAGTACGATATGATATAGAACTCAAAATGAAATACAGATGATCAGAAGAGTCTAAGTGTCTAAGATAACAACTCAGCAAACATCCAGAAATACAAAGTCTCAACTACAGAATATGAAAGAACATATACAATCCAGATCTCAAATGACAGAAATAATAAAAAAAACCAGACTAGGGAGCCTCAGTTTCTATAGCTAGTGGATCAAGTTGGAAATCCGGATCACAGGTGTCATCTAGAGTTGTTCCATAAAAAGTGTCAACACCGGCCTCATCCTCGTCCTCTGCAAACATATCAACGGTGCCCAATCAGGACGGAGCGAGCACAATACATCTCAACAGATCATAACAAGTTAGAAAATATAACCATGCAGTAAAGTAAGATACAGGAAACTGAAAGAAAGTACAGAATGTAAAGGAGATAGCTGTAATGGAAATATCTACTATAAATAGAGAACTAACAGTGGCTAGTGAGTCAGAGTACAATATAGACATGTGAATGGCATAGGATGATTCTGATGCTACACTACGGAATGATTCTGATGCTACACTACTTAGATATTATTCACATGTCCACTTCTACTCCCCCGTACCCCCAATCAATACACAAGGATCCAGCCAGGTTATGTTATGATTTATGTAACGGCCCCCGAAGGGTGGTACATGATAGTCCCATAAATAGGGATTCTAGGAATGCCCATAAATGGAGGATTCATGGAAGACTCTGTGATCATGAGAGTACACGTTACAAGTGATTCAATGAACCATGAAGCATAGTGATACACAATGTAAGTGAAACACTCAGAACATGTAGTATCCGATGCTCCCTGAGGGAATAACATCTCAAGAAAGGATCCATATAGTAGTAATCCGTGTGACCAATGTGACAACATCAAGTAAAGTAATTTAAAGCATGAGAATAATTCTAATAGGATATGAAATGATCAGAGAATGTACGCACCTGTATCCTGAGTATCTGAAGAATATCTACTGTCCGAGGAGTGGTGTTTGTCTCCTATAGAACAGTACAAGTCACTATAAGTCTAAAATGATAATAAGATGCAATTCAATACATTCTACATGAATCTAGGTCAATCTAAACCAAGGTCAACTCTTGGTCAACTCTGGTCAACCCTAGAAGTCAAACTAGGTCAACTAAGTCAAACCTAAGTCAAACAAGTCTATACTAGTCTAACTAGTCTATTCTAGGAAGCCCACACCACATCTAGGCTATACAAGCATAACTAGTCTATTCACTAGGCATACAGACACACCCATAGGCCATGAGCCCTAGGCTATAGGCTATATCATGCCTATAAACCAAACCACATATCACATATACACATATCAATGTATATATCTAAATATAATACACACATATATAATATATAGGGTACATGAATATGTGCATCTCACACACATATATATACATATGTATATATGCAATACACATAGAAGAATAGAAAAGGGACACATGTGCATTTGTGTTCATGTGTGTGTGTGTGTGAGAGAGAGACATGAGAGTGTGAGTGTATACATGGTGTAGTATACATTTGTGTGTGGAGTGACATATACAAAACAGTGTGTAACTGGGAAACAGTGAGTGATATAACATGAGAGTGTGTAGAGAGTGATAGGAAAATAGTGCATTGCAAAACAGTGTGGCATGTGTAATAAACCTGGAAATCAGTGAGTAGAAACCTAGAGTGTACCAAGGGAATCAATGTCAGGTATTGAGAAACTATGGAATCAAAAACAGTTTGTAAATGGGAAGAAAAATGACAGTTTTAACATTGAAACAATTGACAGTAACTTAATAAACCAATCCACTATTCAACAATGAAAACAAAACCAATACAAGTATGAGAATTAACATTCCACATTTGGTTTATGGAGAGGAATGGAAATAAAAAACAGGTATTTAAAAAGGGAATTCAATTCTCAGTTTTGAGAATTTCTGACAGTTAACTTACCTATCAACCCCAACACAAATTCAAATTTGAATCACCCATATATTCTAACAATCAGTGAAGCAATACAATGTATGAATTAACATTCAATGATCAGTCTAGGAAGAGAAATGGAAATAAACTCAGTTATTAAATAGAACCTGACAGTTTTAAATAGGAATAATATCATTCAATGATAATGTATCAGTTAATACATTTGAAAGCCCAAACTCAATGCCAAAATCTCATTCCCATATCATAAACCTATTCGAATAAGTAAAATCAATCTATCATGAGCTAATACACATGTAGGAATAATAAAACAACTGAAACATCAATTTAACAGATAAAAATAGGAATTAAAGTGTTCAGGAATTGGAAAAATATAATGTGGTATCAGTGGTATTAGTCGAATACCAAACTCACATTCGAATCCCATTTCACATTAGAACTAGAAATCAATTGATGAAATTTAGGTAGGTAATTATTAGTGGATATTAGTATGTGTTACACAAACAAAATGGTGTCCAAAATCAGGACACAACGTGTCCTGAACCACACGAACACAAGGCACCAAACAGAACACTAGACTCAGTGAGTTCGTGTCATGTGTGGGTCGAATACCTCACCCGACACAAAACAATAGGACACGAGGCTTCGGGGATGTCATGACAGACATTGCCCCTCCCTGCGTGTCCAAGCACACGCGACCAAGTGTCCTGTGCACTGAGCACGAGCACGCTGGTAGCAGGGCATCACTGTTCACGTGCGCGCGGGCGTGTTGACGAGTGCGACACGACACCAATACGACACAAGACACGCTCAGTCCAACAAAAATCGATAAGCAAGACCAAACCCTAATTTTCTATTCAAATAGAAACATAAAATAAGGAAGAAATGCCCACTGTGGCATTTCATCAAACACTTGCGGTTTTCTACTGATACGTGTCCGATACGGACACGTACAGGATACGAGAGGGTGCAAAACCTATTCCTACAGTACAAGGATACCTAGGGCTTGGTGTTCATGCAAAGAAACCAAAATTTCGTGGTGGGAATAGAGATTTACCTAGGTGTGTTCCTTCACAAATAAACCCTTCAAAAGAAGATCTCCACTAGCTAGCCAAAGTCTCCAAATTGTGTCAAACCTGAGATTGGACTCCACCAACAATAGGAAAACATCATTTAGAACACCATGGAAGAAATCTCAATGAAAAAGGACCACTATTGATTAATCTATGAAGATATTTCATGAAGAACAAACCTTTCCTTTAGAAAATGGGGGAATGGATAAAAGGAGGCACAAATATCAAGAGAGACTTTATAGACAAGGGGGAAAACCCTAGGCCAGCCACCAAGTTAGGGTTAGGGTTTTTGGGGTGCATCTAAGGGCTATCAATCCATCAAGCCTATTGAATGGCCTAGAATCTCTAGGGCTCCCTTCTAGTCAAGTTGCAAACCATTCATCCTAACTAATCATGACTTAAACCCACTAACCAATACTAACTAATACTCATTGTGGCTAACTAGACTAGCTATGACTAATCTAGGTTAGGTCCAAACTAGGTTAGGCTAATCTAAACCACAAGGCTATCAATTAAATAATATTAAAATCACACCATTCTTAATAATATAATAAATTCCAAATAAATATATATTAATTCAAATAAATTCAAAATGACAAGAATACCCTCAAACTAGAAATGATAAATAAATCATCCTAATGACATGGTTAGGCTCTAGGTCATGCAGTCTCTAGGGTTTCACTAGCAGCACATCAAAATCACAAGTCATGACTTAGAGCAGTTTTTAAATAGTTTAAAAATGATTAAAAATTACCAAAAATCATAATGTGAAATAAATATCAATAAATAATAATATAATTATAAAATTTTAAAATTATCCTCATCTGGAAAACTGGGTGTTACAAACGTCGTTGGGGACCCATTTTAGTTCGTTTGGGAGGTGGAATTGGGACATATACTGTACATCCAAATTTTCTCAAAAGTGAAATGTTGGGTTGTCTACCACTAACAAGTTGTATGGGTGAAAAAATATGGTAGGCAGTTGGTCTAAATCTAACTAGAGATGCAGCATATAAAATAGCATGTCCCCAAGCCTCAATTGGCAGATTAGATTACATTAGTAGAGGTCTAGCTATAAGTTGGAGATGTTTAATAAATGACTCAGCTAACCCATTTTGTGTATGCACATGGGGAACATGATGTTCTACCTCAATCCCTAATGATGTACAATAATCATCAAATACTTGTGAGGTAAATTCAGCGGCATTATCAAGTCTAATTGACTTAATCGAGTTATCAGGAAACTGAGATCTAAGTTTAATAATTTGGGCCAAAAGACGAAAAAATGTAAGATTTCTAGTAGACAATAAACAAATATGTGACCACCTAGTAGATGCATCTATGAGTACCATAAAATATCTAAAAGGACCACTAGCAGGATGAATAGGACCACAAATGTCTCCTTGTATTCTTTGCAAGAAAGTCGGAGACTCATTCTTAACTTTTAGGAAAGATGGTCTAGTTATAAACTTTCCTTGTGAACATGGAACACATAGGTGATTCTTTGGTAAATCAAGATCGTGATTTTTCAATAAGTGTCCGCAAGAATTATTAATGATCCTCTTGAACATAGTTTGTCCCGGGTGACCTAAACGGTCATGCCAAATGTTACATAAGATAGGCTCATTGACTTTATGTTTTGCCACATTCATATGTGATTCAATTATACCAATGGTGGTGTAATACAAACCCATCGAGAGACAAGAGAATTTTTCTAATGTGAGCTTTTTGCTCCCAACATTAGATGTGATACATAGTGTCTCTTTATTGTTATTATTTCGAGTTTCAATATGATATCCATTTTTGCGTATATCCTTGAAACTTAGCAAATTTCTTTTGGAATTACTTGAATATAACGCATTTTGCAAATGAATTTGAGTGCCATTAAGTAACATAATGTGTGCTCTTCCAAAACCCTCAATTATATGGGCTGGTCCAGCTATTGTTGATACTTTATGCATGTCAAATACTAAATTTGAGAAAAACTTTTGATTCTTCAAAATCGTATGTGTTGTAGCACTATCTACCAAACACATATCCAAGTCATTTTTCTCCCTTCGTATATCCATACCTTCAATATGAAAAAAAAATTATGAACATATACTCAACTAACACAAATATAATAAAAATAATTAAGCATACCAAACGATAACATCATATTATAGAGATGCAACTTTCAAATACATAACAAAATAATGACATATTCTTCAACAAATTCTCATGGCCTAGATAATCCATGATAATAACTAAAAAAAAACATGACTTCAAATGTAAAAAGTTTATAATACTTGAAGTAAAACATATGTCGACCGAGTGCTCATTCAATGGAAGGTGGATTCGCCAGCATTTCTTCAAACTGTTCATTGGTAATCTGATTTCCATTTTGATCCTCAAAAAAATCGGAACAATTCAATTGAGTGATGTCAAGTGGCTGGTCATTGTTCCAATATGCTGTCATATTTGCTTCCATTTTCTTCGATTCTTTGAATTTGTCAACCTCTTGTTGATTAGTCCGACATTGCTTAAACCAATGTCCATTTTTGCCACATTTATGACAAGCAGTACTACCATTATTTGGTTTATATTGAGAATTTGAATTCCCTTTGTTAGAGGGTGCTGTCCACTTGTTCCATTTGGTCTTTTGTGAACCACTATTTTCGCTTTGTTATAAGGCTGATAACCATGACCATACCTCCAGCCATAACTTTTTCCTCTTTCACGTCCTCTTCCACGACCTCTGGTAACCCCAAAATTTACATTTGCTTCAGGAATTGCCATTGACCCAGTTGGTCTAGAGTTGTAGTTTTTCATGAGAACATTACTATTTGCCTCTGCTACAAGGAGACAAGTCACCAGTTCAGAATATTTTGTGAAATGTCTTTCACGATATTGTTCCTGCAAAAGCACATTACTTGCATGAAAAGTGGATAGGGTTTTCTCGAGCATTTGAGCCTCTGTTACTTTTTCTCCGCATAACCTAAGGCGAGAAACAATATTAAACAGAGCAGAATTATATGCTTTAACAGTTTTATAGTCTTGGTATCTCAGGTTCAACCATTCACTTTGAGCAATCGGAAGGATTACCATCCTTTGATGGTCAAATCTATCCTTTAGAGATGTCCACAAACTCAATGGATCATCCTCACATAGATATTCTGCCTTTAGATCATCATGGATATGATGTCGTAGAAAAATCAAAGCCTTAGCCTTGGCTTCAGAAGATTCTTTATTTTCCTTCTTAATAGTACCATCAAGCTTGTTGGACTGCAAGTGCAACTTCGCATCCAATTGTCATGATAAGTAATTGTCTCCGCTCACATCAAGAGCTTTGAATTCAATCTTTGCAAGACTCGACATCTATATAGCAGAAATAATTATATTAGAGATAAATTAATTTAAATAGTAAAATTGACAAGTGCTTTCAATGTTACAAAACTTTACATATGCCACAATGTGATGAAACGCTATAAAAAATATTATGCCATATATTTATCACATATACAACAATGTGATCATTATATAATAATCTTTAGGTCATCATGGTTTGTATTTTGGGTACTTTTTCATAATACGGTTCACATATACAACAATGTGAATTGGTACCTTATAAAAAATAAAATAAAATAATGGAAATATCAGTTGGTTAGAGCATCGTGCTGATAACGTATTGTAAAACAAAAAGAAGGAGATGGAGGAAATTATTTCTTTATTCACTTGTGTTGATCAACTTGACAAGAGCCTCTTATATAGGCTTACAAATGAGCTTACTATCATGATGACAATTAAATAGAATAATGCTAAAAGCCATAGGTTATGGATAACCAAAAGGCATAAGTTATAGCCACCAAATAATAATGGTAATTTATCCATATTTACAACAAAATTGGCTTAATTGTAACTTGATACCCCTAGATACCCTCAACTATCACCGATTTTCAATTTGATACTCTAAACTTTTTTTTTTCAATTTGATACCCTAAAACTTTTTTCCGAAAATATCCCTTCCATCTCCTTCTTCCCCCTCTCCCCCACCCCCGCCCGTCCCCACCCACACCTCCACCCCTCCTCCCACCGTCCGTCTTTATTGTCGCACACCGCCGGCGAGGATGGGAGGAGGCAGGGGGGAGGGCATCACCGGAGAGAGAGAGGAGGAGGGAGAGAGGGGGCAGGGGTATTTCTGAATTTTTTTTTAGGGTATGCATTTGAAAAATGTGATAGTTGAGGGTATCAAGTTGTTGAGTAAAAAGATTTAGGGTATCAAGTTGAAAAAACGGTGATAGTTAAGGGTATCAAGTTGCAACTAAGCTAAAAAAATTATTAAATTAGTTCAATTTTGGAACTACTTTTGACAATATTTCAAACGCAGCTTATTGTCACGGACTTAGTGTTTTAGGCTACACTTCGACCCATGCGGCGCACTATCTTCCTCCTCGAAGAGTCGTGCAAGCCTTCCCCAACGCTTAGCTAGATCGCTAAGACGATATTGAGAATATTGTGGAGCAAAAGAGAGAGAGAGTGGAAGATTTAAACTTCATTATACTATAAAAGCTTACAACTTTGGGTGGTGAGGAACAAATGAGCCTCCCACTTATTTATACTGGATAGTAGAGCTTTACATGGAAACTTCTGAAAAAGAATATTCCATGGATTATTCATCCTACCATACTGGAATCGGCATATTACAGGATTATTCTCTAAGGAAAATAAAAGGAAACTTCATGAGACATTCAGAAGGATCTTGGACCATCTAGAATGATCTTGGGCCTTCCAGAGAAATCCACCGTCTTCTAGAGAGTTCCGTCATCTTCTAGAACGTTCTGGATGCTTCCCGCATAACCCCGATCCGTGGAGAGTTATACAAATCCGTCTCGATAGGACACAAACTCTTGTGAGTGACATTATATTACCTACCATTTTTTAAAGTACCTGCAATCCTATACAAAGTCTTAAGATCATTGACACTCCTTCATTTATTGGTTTATGTGCCTTGAAGATAATTGCAATTTTCAAAATAAATTGCATCAGTCTTACCTATTATTCTGTAGTCTTTAGAGCATCTCCAACCCTATTATCTTATTTTGTATTGTGATTCCTATGTGGCATGAGGCACAAGACAATATCTTTTCTATGTGTCAAAATGATATTAACACAAGACAATTAGATAAAAAAAAAAGTGTTCTCCAATGCAAAGGTATTGAGAAGACAATAAAAATATTTTTTCCAACTTCCAAGACAACTCCTCCACTTCTTCATTTTTTAATAAATATTTCTATTCATAATTGATGATGTGGAGACAAAGTCATTGTGAAGTACATTGTCTAGATCTAGACAACCAACTTCGCATTGTCCTTGCCATGTCAACTTAATGTTTTATTTTACATTTGCATTGGAGAAAATTTTTTGAAATGAAAGTTTGTCATTCCTATATGGCAACCATTTTTTCTAATCTCATAATAGAGTTGGAGATGCTCTTCACATGAGTATTTATCTAGACTCTAGATTAAAAAAGAACTCGAAGAGTACTTCTTTGTTAATTATACTAGTAACGTGATCGTGTATTGCATGTAAGAAAAAAAATACTTAAAAAATAAAATTTACAATTTATTACAAATAGCGTTGTTTCCTGAAATTGAACACAACCAACAAAGAAGAATGACTTTCATCTTAACCACATGAGTTAGAGGCATCTAACTAAGTTAGATAATATTATGTAATTAAATAATTAGTTAGAATTTATTTATTTTAAATTTTAATTATATAGGTACAACTACTCATTTTCTAGTCTCCTTGTAAAAAGTAGGGACAAGCTTTCACCATATATCTAAATTTTAGGTCAATATTGATTTTATGACACGTTCCTCTTATATTTATACCAACTTGGCTTAGGAACGTATCGATAACATTGAGAGCTTTGATTAAATCTTACCATAAATCACTCAAACTTTGTCAGTTCTCTGTGGAACTTTCTTATTCTCAATATCTGGCCCGAGAAAAGGAAAAAAAAACTCTGACCCAACAATGCACATGATAATAATAATATTACTTCTACTTTTCTTTATCAGTACTATTATACTAGTGTCGTGGCACACGCAATGCGTGTGCGAAGCGTTATGCGATTGTTTATAACATTTTGTATAGGAAACATAACACGAAACTAATTTTATTCTAATAGTATAGATTTTTCGATTGATTATTTTATTTTAAATTAACGTTTATCTAAAATCTAAATTAAATATATATAGTTATTAATATATATAAGTAAGATATATCATATACTTTTGCCTCTTATCAAAATATAAGATTTTAATAATTTTCACCTTTTTCCATCAAAAACACTATCAATCAATCTTTTTTTAGAAATATATCAATTCATCAAATATCTATAATATCAACATATCCATTTACAGAATGTTGAACTAAGATGTTCAATATATATTTACCATAAGCTAATGGCAATAAATATATTAAAATTTAAATAATATTTTTAATTTAAATTCTCGTACATTAGAAATATAATATTTTGAAATTTAAAATCAAATTCATAAGTTAAACTATAATAAATTAATTGATAATCTTTTATCAACTTAAATTATTTCAGATTAGGTTTTAAACTATGAGATCATTTCAAAAAAAATTAAATTTGTTTCTTAATTAAACGTTTAGCTTTTTCTTCAAAATATGTGAAAATTATTAAATTAATTACATTTGATATCTCTTGTATTTAATCAAATATTAACTTATTTATTTAATACCATATGAGAACAAAATATTTTTTCATTGATATGCTATTCTTCAATTCAGTCCTAAATTAATAAACAAATTATACATCTAAGCGTGAATGAGGGTGTAGAACTGATAACCACTTAGCTTGCAATTAATTAATTTTCCCTCCTCTTGTAGGTCAGTACAACACGTTTACAAATTAAAAATGAAATATATAAGATAGATTTAATATAGACTTGGTTACAGATAGATTTTTATCTACCGGGTTTAGTTTTTATTTTTTTTCAATATAGTCTTGTTATAGATAGATTTTTCTTTAAAATATAGATTTAATATAAACTTTTTATAGATAGATTTTTATCTACCAGGTTTAGTTTTTCAATATAGACTTATTACAGATAGATTTTTCAAATTTTAAATGAAAAATATAAGATTTTTTTAATATAGCTTTAATATAGACTTATTTTAGATAGAATTTTATCTACCAGGTTTAGTTTTTCAATATAGACATCTTATAGATAGATTTTTTTTTTAAATATAGATTTGTTGTAGATAGATAGCGCTATTGTTATCACAATAAAGATATTTAAAAAGAAATTATATGGCATAATTAGTTCAAGTATAATTTTTTAAGTTTTTTTAGATAATATAACAGAAATATTCCAATCAAAATTTATTTTATATTTTTTTAAATAATATGCAAAATACCCTAATCAGTTTTTTTTTAAAATAATATGTAAGAATGGTCCTAATCGATTTTTTAAAATTTAAATGATATGTGTGAAATTATCTTAATCATAATTTTTAAATAATATAAAAGAATGATCTCAATTAATTTTTTTTTTTGTGCATCTGCTTTCCAACCCTATTGGTTTATTTCTGGTCGTGTGAGAATGCGCCAACTAAATTGGTGCATCATCCTCTCTTCCGCAATTTTTTAGAAATTTTTCTTTGAAATTTTTCTAAAATATATGCATGTTTACATAATTTTCTCATGACAAATAGTTCACCAAATTGTGAAACCGAATTTATGGATGCCTTAATAAATTAGGATGACATTAGTCGGCAGCATGAAAACCATGTTAATGAATAAGCATGAAAACAACGTTAATGAATAAATATATGTCTAGCCACCGCACAATATGAAATAACTATGAAAGAGAAATATATGGTTTAAAAATGAAAACTATGTACGATTTAGAAGAAAGAATAAATAAAATAAATGAAGAGATCAGACCTTATTTCACTGAGATGGTATAGGATTAGAGATGCCATGAATAAATGCAAAAAACTGAGGCTAATTCGGAGGAGTTACCATAATCATATGAGAAAACTTTTTAGAAAGAGAAGATGAAGGTAGTGAAAACCATCTGCTTTATCAGGAGTAGTTATAAAATTTTATGTGCAGAGAGAGAGAGAAACAGAAGATGCGTGGGATGAGTAAGTTAGGAGATTTTAAATTTTAAAATTAGTGGTTGGTGTAAATGACATTCTTGTCCTGAAATTAAAATAATTTTATCTAAGAATGTATGAAATTATATCATCCAAATACCCCCGGTATTTGAATTATATAATAGTATAGATAATGAGAAAAGCAGACTTATTAGTTTTTATTCAAAAAAAATGTCCTCATATATATTTACTAATTAGAATTGATCATTACATCTAATATGAATTGTTATTTAATTATGTATATAAAAAAGTTAAGGATATTATTTGTTATTTTCAAATACTATAAAATATGTACAGGCATATATACTAGTTTAGTTTAAAGCATAAAATTTATTTTTTTTCTCCACCCAAACAAGCCCAAGTTGGGAAGGCAGGCCAGGCCAACCCAAACCAACAACCTAACAGCTAGACCATAAAAATAAAAGGGTAATGTCGTCAAAGCACTTAAACCCTAATTCACGTATCACGCGTTCATCCCCGCAGGCAGTCCTGCAGCCAATCAGAAATGAGGTAGCAGTGGGACAACAAATCCGAGCCGTTGAAAGGAACACAAAAGACCTAATCCCAACCTTCCAGCCTCTGATCCGAACCGGGTCTATAAATAGTTCTCCACTGCCGACGACTCATACTTTACAAAGACCTCCGTGAGACGCAGCAGCAGCAAAAGAGAGGTTAGGGATCTCACCTTCTATCAATACAAATTAGGTTTGATGCTTGAGTGGAAATGATAATTTTGACTAGGTTTTCTTTGTTAAAATGTTGTGGTGCAGTCTTTTTTTCATAGATGCGGACGAAATTGAGACCTGTAATTAGAGTTTATGCCACGATTGAACCAATTTGGGACCCTTCATTTATGGTTTTTTGGTTGATCCCACGATTTAACAAATTTCAGACCTTGCAAATAGGTTTTTTTTTTTTGGGTTGATGTCACGATTTAACAAATTTAAGACTATGCAATTAGGGTTGTTTGAGTTGTGCCTTGGAAACCAATTACGTTTTTCATTAGCATGCTAGATTATGACATAGATTTCTACTGGAGAATTATTTTCCTTTTTTTTCTCCCTTTTCTGAGATAATATAACAAATGATGCTATGCAACTAAAAGTTCTGAGTCATTTGTTTGATGATGCCAATGACCCCTAGCCTAGTGGTAGTGGAGAGGCATGCGGCCCAAGCGGTCAGGAGATCGATTCCCGGTGGTAGCGATCGCCACAATTATCTTCTTTCAATATATATATATATATATATATATATATATATATATATATATGGAGCGGATCAAAAGCCCCCCTTAGAAAACTCCCTAAAAACCCCCTCACTCTCATCCGTAATATTAATATATTAATATTAATATTAATGTTAATGTTAATATTAATGTTAATATTAATTTTTATTTTTATTTTTATATTAATGTTAATATTAATATTAATGTTAATGTTAATGTTAATATTAATTTTAATGTTAAGTTTAATGTTAATTTTAGTATTTAATGTTAATATTAACATTAATATTAACATTAACATTAATATTACGGCTGAGAGTGAGGGAGTTTTTAGGGGATTTTCTAAGGGGGGCTTTTGATCCGCTTCCACACACACACACACACACACACACATATATATATATATATATATATATATATATATATATATATATAGCCAATGAGGCTTAGCATTGGGTAGAGCGTAGGCATGCGACCCGAGAGGTCGGGGGTTCGAGCCCCATTGGGGCAGGATCATATTTATTTACCAATAGGGCTCTGATTCTTTCAAAACTTTAAATTATATATATATATATATATATATATATATATATATATATATATATATATATATATATATATATATATTGGGAAGAAGGTAAATATATTAATGAAATAAATCGATTACAATCAGGCCACTATACTTAGTAGCCCGTATTCATCATCTTGCTCGCATCTGACTCAATATTATGAGAAATGCCAATAAGGGAAGTGGATATCCCTTCAAAGATCCGTCTGTTTCGTTCCCGCCACACATGTCACACTGAAGCTGTCAATCGTATTCCAGCCTCCGAATACCACATCTGCCCTCTCCTTTCATTTCCCTGAATACTGTCCACGACTTCCTGCATGCACCAATCTGTATGCGGTAGTAAGTTAAGTGTAGCACCTGTAGTGCCCCGTCCCGCTCAGTCAATCGGCAGAATCAAAGCGCCAACGGCGTTCGAACTTAGCCTTGCAACGACTACTCGAAGACATCGCTCGGTCGAAGCGACCGCACGCTCAGGTGGGGTAGTTTCGGTGAACTCGCCTCATCTTTGCCTTCACATAATAAATCGTGTTTTCAACTTGCACAAGTAGGCTTAATAATAAAAGAGATGAATCCACATAGCTAAGGGAATAATCCCGACGGGTCAAAATGAGTTAGAACATGGAAAAACGTCCCACGGTCGGCTTAGAGTTGGTGCACGGCGTGCTTTGAAAATGACACTCGGTCCTTCGTCCCGTGGCTTGGGAGAAGGAAAGTTGGTCTTCGACACAAAGTTATGAAATAGCCTAAGTCATAGGTGTCGCCTGCGTGAATGCTTGTTAAAGCATGCACGGTCCCGTCGAATTGTCCCGACACTTGAGTTGGCCTAAGTCATAGGCATTGCCCGCGTAAATGCTCGACAAAGCATGCACGTTTCCATAACGCAAGGCTTGGCATAGCCTTTGCTCGTCCCTTGAGTCAAGTTATAGGCTCGATTAAGTTAGGCAAAGTTACGCCGATCGACCTAAGTCATTTTTAGTGCTGTCCCGCTCTTTCTGCGGTTGTCAAGTTAAATAGTCCCATGATCCCAAGGCCCGTCATATGAAGTATGACTTGGGCGATAGCGTCGCGTAGATCGGAAGTCGGTTTGAGACACGATGGCACGGTCCTAGAGTTTTAAGGCACGGGCCACGGTTGATTCATTGAGTTTGGAAAGAGTTGTGAATAGTTGTTCTTGAGTTGAGTAAAATGATAGGGCAAGAAAGAAGAATGCTCGCGACTACGGGTCGTCGAGGCAAGATCTCAGAGGTGAGACGTATTGAACTAGGCCCTGAAAGAGATGATAACATTAGAGGTGGAATGACTGTGTGAGACGTCAGTTGAGTCGAGTCTTGCATGATCATGGACAACTTGTCGACAAGGTAAAGTTTTCTCGAACGGTAGCCTGACGGAAGGGGACCGGTTCTTGAGAAGCATCATTAGCACGTGCTGGATGATCGCACAAGTTAGCGCAGAGGCTTGCCAGCGGGGCTAGCTACCCACCTGGCAAGGGCGGCCGCCTAACAAGCTGAAGGAGTCCAGGATGGCTCTGGGAGTCAGTGACCAAATCATATAGATGAGTCGGCATGGCGGCAAATCAGCGTGTGTGCCTTTGGATTGGGTTGAGTTGTTGAATGTGTGTATAGTTGGAATACAATGTTTGGCCCTAAGATGTGGCATCAACATAGGCGACGTGCTTCGGCACGAGATGTGGCGTCGAGTCTTATGTTGTCGGCATATAAGTTGCATAGTTTGGATGTGAGTAGTCCTGAGTCTAAGTCAGGAAAGGCCGCAAGGCAAAGTTGGTCGAGTGACACTTAACCCACAAGTCTTGATTGGGTCAGTTGATGAGTTAGTAGCAAAAGGGCCGCGAGGCGGCGATATGGTTGAGTCGCCCATAGTTGCGAGGCACGGCACAAGAGATTTGTAGCACGGTCATAAGGAAATTGGGTACTACCGCGTAGTTGCGTCTCTGATTTGGGCCGTAAGGCAAACACGACTTGATAGGTTAACGTTGTTGAGTTAACATTGATGTTGCGAGCACGGAATGGTCTAAAGACACAAAATGAGCAAGGCGTCGGTCATAAAACTGATCCTAAGGCAAGACTAGAAAGACAATCGATAAGAAAGTGACTATGTTGCACAAAGTAAATCAAACGTGTTGGGTTTGTATGGGTGGGCGAGGAGCTCATTCCACCAGTACAGTTGAGTACTGACACCCACATAGTTTCCATCTGCAGGCACAGGTAGAAGCTCGTGGCGTGGAGCTCGCTTGGATGCGTCGAGGCACGGAGTTCCTTGGCGATTCGAAGCGTGCGGCCGTATGGAGTCAGACTTATATGGGACATAATGTATGGACATTGCCTTCCGAAGCTTCCGTTGGATCGATAAATGTATTGAGAGATGAGAGAGAGAGCTGAGTGAATTGTAATGTGAGCTTGAGTGAGCATGAGAGACTTGTAATCTTGGCCTTGCGCCCCCAATGTAACCGTTGTTTCAATATCAATAAAGAGCTTCTTTGTATAACTTGTGTTTTGTTCTAAATTCCGCTGCTATTATTCAATGTCTCTGCTTGGGACTTCTGTGTGACGACCTCGTCGCAGCCGCTGAAATCGGCCGTTATGGAACCCGCCTTGCACGAGCGCAATCTAGGCTCGTGCGGCATCACGCCTTAGCGAGGACGATCGCTCCTACGGGAGCGGGACGTGACATAATGGTATCAGAGCACGGCTTTACGTCCTTGGATAACCGATTGAATTCTTTAACTCATTGTTTCCGCAAACTCTGTTGCTTCCGCAAGTTGATATCGTTGGTGCGCTCTCTCTCAATTGTCCCACGGGATGTCCATACAATAAGTCTATCTATTTTGCAAAACGTAGGAGAACAGTTTTTGACAACAAAACAAAAAGATGGTTCGCGTAAGCACGGTTGGCTAAGTCGGGCTTGGCATATACACCAAAGTTGCGTCGATCTTAGAAAAGTCGAGTGCGGGAATTGAATAGTGTCGAGCAAGAATGAGTTGAACTCGATTGAGTAAAGTGAGTCGACTATCGATAAGGGTGCTATCGAGCGACGATAACGTCGATGCGATATAGATGAGCGTGCTTGAAATTCGATGAATGGTTCGAACGGGATTTGAAGAAGTGGATTTTGATTCGAATGATAAGTTGAGGATTTGTTGAATGACTTCATCCCTGAGTGGTGTATGCGATAGCCTCAGGGATGTCGATCGATTGATTAAGGAAATTGATGTTGCGAATGATTCGAGGAATAATGATCAAACTTGAATTGAATGTCGAGGAGATTATCCAGTCGGACGATAGCATCATTCGCACGGCTCAAAATTTGGTTGCAAAGGAAGATCGTCAGGTTACGCATATCGTCGATGGTATTGAGGCGTATCAAATATTGCTATACGATAACTCGGGGGTACTCTAACTCGGCGAAAGACGACCGTGCAAGTGTTATTGTTCGATTGGATGCTGTGCTTTGGATTTTGATTGAGATTAATGTTGGATGAAAATGATTGTGTTTTGATGGTTACGCGGATAACCACAACGTCGACGATCTTGTCTTGCGCGAGTGCAACTCTAGCTTCGCACATGCGTTGCGTCGGATTGGGGGCGATCGTTCCGCGTGAGCGTTGACATGGTAATTCATGTCGCGGGAATGATCGAACTCGGAAAATCAGGACGCGGCAACGTTGATTGTCTCGACTTGTTGGCTTGACGCGAAGGTGAATTCGAGGATTTGTAAGACTTGCGATTGATGATTGAATAAACTTGAGGATGGAGTAAGTCCAATCCGCGCATCGAGAATGAATTAGTCTAGACACAAAACAAGAGTTACGTCCCGATGAGAATGATTATCTCGTGGGAGCGTGCATGGTGATTCGTGCCTACCGGGATAATCTGACTCGCGTGAGATCGGGACACAACATATTGTTAAGCTAGACGACCTCATGATCGAATGCGTGAATTGGGATGAATGACTTAGGGAATATGAAATATGAATTGTGGTTTAGCGGTGGATTGTGTCGTAGCGTGCTTAACTTGGAAGGATTGATATGCGGATTATGTCGAACGTGTTCGAAGAGATAGTCTATGCAAGATGGTTTGTTGAACGAGTGATATTGATACGTCGTGAAATTTGGTTGAACGTAAGTTGAAGTAGGATGGCTTTGCTGAATGACTCAGACCCCGTGCGACGAATGTTGGGATGTGCGTAGGGAATCGATGCTCGATGTTTAGAAATCGGAGTGATGCGAGCTTGGGTAGAAAAACCCGTACTATCAACTTGGTTTGACCTTAGGATAGGGTCAGTGTTGATATTGTTGTTTGGGAACTATGATTCCAATGCTGACGAATAACCTTAGCCAAAAGACAGCCTAGCGGTTAGGCAGACGTCCGAGCGCGAAGCGATAGGAGTTACGGAGGCACCACTCACGAGTCTCGGTTGACATGCACGTATATCATGGGCTCCCGAATATGTGCACGATCCGACTCGAGTGGTGATGGTGGATTCTCTATCACGAGGCTTGGTTGAAATGCATGTATTTTGGGGACGCCTAAGATATGTGCACGATCCATACTAAGTGATACGTTGAATCGAGTGAACCAGAGGAATGGAAAAGTGTTGAGGATTCCGAAATAGAATTTCAAAGAAAAGATTGAGGATAGCGCGAGCGTGGCTCGGATTGAGGAAACGCATAGGCGTAGTGTCTGCGAGAGTTCTTGAATGTCGAGTAAAGTGATAAGTAAATAAGTAAGTACTCAGTTAGTTTCGAGGACGAAACTTTTTCTGAGTGGTGTATGATGTAGTGCCCCGTCCCGCTCAGTCAATCGGCAGAATCAAAGCGCCAACGGCGTTCGAACTTAGCCTTGCAACGGCTACTCGAAGACATCGCTCGGTCGAAGCGACCGCACGCTCAGGTGGGGTAGTTTCGGTGAACTCGCCTCATCTTTGCCTCCACATAATAAATCGTGTTTTCAACTTGCACAAGTAGGCTTAATAATAAAAGATATGAATCCACATAGCTAAGGGAATAATCCCGACGGGTCAAAATGAGTTAGAACATGGAAAAACGTCCCACGGTCGGCTTAGAGTTGGAGCACGGCGTGCTTTGAAAATGACACTCGGTCCTTCGTCCCGTGGCTTGGGAGAAGGAAAGTTGGTCTTCGACACAAAGTTATGAAATAGTCTAAGTCATAGGCGTCGCCTGCGTGAATGCTTGTTAAAGCATGCACGGTCCCGTCGAATTGTCCCGACACTTGAGTTGGCCTAAGTCATAGGCATTGCCCGCGTAAATGCTCGACAAAGCATGCACGTTTCCATAACGCAAGGCTTGGCATAGCCTTTGCTCGTCCCTTGAGTCAAGTTATAGGCTCGATTAAGTTAGACAAAGTTACGCCGATCGACCTAAGTCATTTCTAGTGCTGTCCCGTTCTTTCTGCGGTTGTCAAGTTAAATAGTCCCACGATTCCAAGGCCCGTCATATGAAGTATGACTTGGACGATAGCGTCGCGTAGATCGGAAGTCGGTTTGAGACACGATGGCACGGTCCTAGAGTTTTAAGGCACGGGCCACGGTTGATTCATTGAGTTTGGAAAGAGTTGTGAATAGTTGTTCTTGAGTTGAGTAAAATGATAGGGCAAGAAAGAAGAATGCTCGCGACTACGGGTCGTCGAGGCAAGATCTCAGAGGTGAGACGTATTGAACTAGGCCCTAAAAGAGATGATAACATTAGAGGTTGAATGACTGTGTGAGACGTCAGTTGAGTCGAGTCTTGCATGGTCATGGACAACTTGTCGACAAGGTAGAGTTTCTTCGAACGGTAGCCCGACGGAAGGGGACCGGTTCTTGAGAAGCATCATTAGCACGTGCTGGATGACCGCACAAGTTAGCGCAGAGGCTTGCCAGCGGGGCTAGCTACCCACCTGGCAAGGGCGGCCGCCTAACAAGCTGAAGGAGTCCAGGATGGCTCTGGGAGTCAGTGACCAAATCATATAGATGAGTTGGCATGACGGCAAATCCGCGTGTGTGCCTTTGGATTGAGTTGAGTTGTTGAATGTGTGTATAGTTGGAATACAATGTTTGGCCCTAAGATGTGGCATCAACATAGGCGACGTGCTTCGGCACGAGATGTAGCGTCGAGTCTTATGTTGTCGGCATATAAGTTGCATGGTTTGGATGTGAGTAGTCCTGAGTCTAAGTCAGGAAAGGCCGCAAGACAAAGTTGGTCGAGTGACACTTAACCCACAAGTCTTGATTGGGTCAGTTGATGAGTTAGTAGCAAAAGGGCCGCGAGGCGACGATATGGTTGAGTCGTCCATAGTTGCGAGGCACGGCACAAGAGATTTGTAGCACGGTCATAAGGAAATTGGGTACTACCGCGTAGTTGCGTCTCTGATTTGGGCCGTAAGGCAAACACGACTTGATAGGTTAACGTTGTTGAGTTAACATTGATGTTGCGAGCACGGGATGGTCTAAAGACACAAAATGAGCAAGGCGTCGGTCATAAAACTGATCCTAAGGCAAGACTAGAAAGACAATCGATAAGAAAGTGACTATGTTGCACAAAGTAAATCAAACGTGTTAGGTTTGTATGGGTGGGCGAGGAGCTCATTCCACCAGTACAGTTGAGTACTGACACCCACATAGTTTCCATGTGCAGGCACAGGTAGAAGCTCGTGGCGCGGAGCTCGCTTGGATGCGTCGAGGTACGGAGTTCCTCGGCGATTCGATGCGTGCGGCCGCATGGAGTCAGACTTATATGGGACATAATGTATGGACATCGCCTTCCGAAGCTTCCGCTGGATCGACAAATGTATTGAGAGATGAGAGAGAGAGAGCTGAGTGAATTGTAATGTGAGCTTGAGTGAGCATGAGAGACTTGTAATATTGGCCTTGCGCCCCCAATATAACCGTTGTTTCAATATCAATAAAGAGCTTCTTTGTATAACTTGTGTTTTGTTCTAAATTCCGCTGCTATTATTCAATGTCTCTGCTTGAGACTTCTGTGCGACGACCTCGTCGCAGCCGCTGAAATCGGCCGTTATGGAACCCGCCTTGCACGAGCGCAATCTAGGCTCGTGCGGCATCACGCCTTAGCGAGGACGATCGCTCCTACGGGAGCGGGGCGTGACAGCACCTTGCTCCTTCCACAACGCCTGGGTCTCCTTGCATTCGGAGAAGAGATGATCCTTTGTCTCATAACTCTGGCAGCACATAGTAAATTTGGTATCTTTCACTCGAACCCCAAATCTTGCAAGTTTATCTAGAGTAAGTAGGCGTCCCATCAACAGCTTATACATACATAATTGCATTTTGACTGCTACCTTCTTCATCCAGATGACTTTGAAATTGTCGATGCTTGGTGCTTCTCACGTATGCATTCATAAACCGCTTTCGCATCGAACTCCCCCGTACCTGTGTGATCCTATACCCAGTAATCATGGGTCGCGTTCGGATCCACGACGTTCCTCATTATCTCCGCTGCATACTGCCTAGTAAAGGCGTTGCTCTCCGGTTTCCACCCGTCAGGCTTCAATAAGATGTTCACCATATCCCTTTTGTGTACGCGCACCAGCACGTTCTCTCCACATCGGTCCAACAGACTCGTGTTCTATCCGCAGGTCGAACCAGAAGCTGGTTGTTGAGCCGTCTCTGAACACACTTGAGATCTCCAACTTCACTCTGTTCCTGTATTGCAGTACATGTTTGAAAGGCATAGAGTAAGTCCAGAAGCTACAACCTTTCAAATATTTAGCACGCATCCAGGTTGCCCACAAGGAGTCCGATGTAATAAGCCTCCATGTTAACTTCATCCCTGCAACGTCTCTCAGCACCCGCAGAGGCCGCAAACCTACCCCTCCTTCAGTTTTGGGTCTGCATAATACGCCCCACCCAATGGCATGCACTTCGTCTCGCCATATGAAGTTGGCGCTTATTTTTTCAATTTTTCCAATCGCAGCCGATGGTAGCATGATTGATTGCAACCAGTATAATGCCACAGATGTAATTGCCGATCTGACTAGCCCTATACGTCCGCCGAAAGAGAGATTCTGAGCGTGCCATCCTTCTATTCTCCGCTGAACATATTCTACTAGGCTCTTAATTAGTAGACAGTGAGATGCCCAAATACTTGACTGGCAGATCTCCCCGTTCAACGCCAATAATATTTGCACGTTCTTCTTTGTTCGGACAAAGTTTATTAAAATAAACCTTGCTTTCTCCCTGTTCAGGTGAAGCTCAGATAGGTTGTCGAATCTCTAATATCTTTGCTAACTCTTTAAGTCCTTCCATAGCCGGAACCATAAAAACCAATAAATCATTAGCGTATATAAAATGGTAAATGTGCGGACATAGTTGACGGTGCAATGGCGTAATCTTTTTGTGGTACACTGCAGAAACCATGAGACATGTAAAGTATTTCATGACTATTGTGAATAGGTACGGGGATAATGGATCCGCCTGTCGAAGACCCCTGTTGCTACGTATGAATCCATAAGGATGACCCTTCAACAATAGAGAGAATGTAGGCGTAGAGATGCATTCATGTACCCGAGCCACCCAGGTATCACCAAATCCCATCATCCGCATAACATGACATAGAAAATCTCGATTAACCGTGTCATACGCCTTACGTAAGTCTAACTTGATACAAGCTTTCTTGCCTCCAATTTTATTAAAGTCTCGAACCATCTCATGAGCAATAAGATTATTGTCTGCAATGGATTACCTTTTAATGAATGCAGCTTGATTCAGAGAGATCAGCCCCTGCATTACCTTCTCCATCCTTCTGCACATAAAATGTGGAATAATTTTATAGATGTAGTTACAGCAGGCGATGGGTCAGAAGTCCGCCAATGATGTCGCCCCCTCCTTTGGAATGAGTGTGAGGAAGGTGTGATTCATCTCCCGTAATAACCGTCATGTAGCAAAGAATTCACTAACCACCTCCCACACATCTCTTTTGATTGTGTCCCAGTGAGTTTTGTAAAATTTACTCCCGAAACCATCAGGGCCAGGTGACTTGTTGGGGTCAGCGCTTTTGACAATAGCTTCCACTTCAATTGTCACCGGAGCAAGGAGGAGTTTGTTCCCTTTTGCGGTCACCAAACTCTTGCATACTAGATCTAGAAAGCTAGTTAGATAATCATGTTGATTATAAAGGTTATCGTAATACCTGATAGCCTCCCGTTGCAAGTCCGTCTCCGAGATCACTTCTTTCCCATCCGGTCCTAGTAGCCTAGTGATAGAATTTCAATGTCTTCTGGTGTTAATCATGTCATAGTAGAACTTCGTGCATTTGTCCCCCTCCAATAGTCATGCGCACTTTGCCCTCTGCGCCAAGTCGATCTCCTCTTGCATACGAAGCGAACTAACCTCTCGCACCTGTCTTATCTCCTCTGCTAAAGCCGGGTTGTGTAATTCTTGTTGCAACTTGTCTTGGAGTATTCGCAGTTTGCTCTCTTCCTCGGCGAATTTTCGGATTGGCTTTGTTTTATTCCACTGCTTTAACCCAACTTTCACCGCTTTTAGCTTATGGACAAATTTGTATTGGGCGCTGCCAGTAATAGCAGCTCTCAGGCATGTATCAACAACCCGCTCATATCCTTCTATATAATGCCAACTATTATTATATCTAAACGGTCGGGGATTGGGCGTACATGCAGTCGAGAGGAGAGGCGAACGCTTAAAGGAGAATGATCCGAAATTCCCGCGGCAGGACCTTCTGCTACAACATTTGGGAAGGAGTGTATCCACAACCTATTACCAAGAGCTCTATCCAGTTGGCAAACTACTCGCTTACGAATAGCTTTATTATTGCACGTCCAAATGTGTCCCGTTCTATCCAGCGTTTGTAGACTGGATCGAAGCATGCACTCTTGGAAGTCCTGTAATATAGTATCCGGAATTCGCCTGCCACCTATCTTCTCGTGGCCATACATGAGAGCATTGAAATCTCCCATGAGTAGTAGTTGCAATTTGAACGTATTATCTGCCAATATACTGACTTGGACTATTTCTTTCCATAGCTCTTCTCTCTTCCTCCGATCATTGTGCTCATACACCGCGCCAAATAGAATTTTGAGCCCACCATTATTCGAGAATGATAGCATAATTAGTTGTTCCGACAAGTGTATAACTTGTCCCTCCCAGCACCCTTCGTCCCATCTGACCCATATCCTGGCTATACCACATAGATGAAGATTATGAATCTGTTTCCAGTTCTGGGGTGTCCTACGCGACAACATGTACTCTGACTTTATTTTAGACTCAAGAATAGCTCAAATATTATATTGGCCTTTCCTAACAACTTCACTGATTTTCTTCCATCTACCCAAGGAGCACGCCCTCCGAACGTTCCAGGAGATTATCGACATTAATTGGCCATCGTGTCCCGAGGAAGATCTTGAGTGATGTCACCTGAGGAAGTGACATACTCATCCGTACTCCCATCTAATCTCTCCTGCTCCTGTCTGGGCACATCGGAACTAGGCGTGTGCAACTCTCCACTTTGGATCGTCAATGCAAACATCTTGTGAAGACTCAATCATCGGCATTCTAGAGCCATTTATATTATCAACTGCTTGCCTCTTCCTGATGCCTATTCCTTCATTCATATCCTGATTAGAAGTCCTCATATCACATAAGGCACTTCCTTCCTTTTGTCGTGTCCCCATCCCAACTTTATTCCGCATATGAGGTGACGGCCTCCTACCTCCTGGCATGTTGCTTGGCTGCGACCGGAACAATACCATATCTCCAAACATTGGCGCGTTAGCACCGGGTTACCCGAGTTGGCTCGACTGCCGCATTACTGTAGTCTCTCCCACCGTGATGTTAACAATATTTCCGAGCCTATTGTTTAGCTCTACCTCCAAGCCTCTATGTTCGTCTACCGTGTTGTTGCTATTACCTTCATCACTTGTCTCTTCAGTCGAATGTCTCCTTATATCTGTGTTGCTAGGATCATCACCCATCTCAACATCTCCCATCCCGACCTCTACGTTCCCATCTGCCTCTGTAGCTACCTTGCATTCTTGGCTAGGACGACCGAAACATCCACATCTGCTACAGACAGACGGAACCCATTCATACTCTACCCACTGTGTAAACACTTCACCCGATGGCACTTCATATTCAATAATATTCGGAAGGGCCTTCCTAGCTTCAATTTCCACGAATATACGGGCAAAGCCCATTTGTGTTCGGTACGTAGTTGCTTCATCCGCCATTATTGGTTTCCCTACCAAAGCGGCCAATTTTGTCATCATGGATAGGCTCCAGTACTGCACAGGCAATTCCGAGAAGCGAATCCATGTCGGGACTTAGTGTAGCACCTCTCTCACATTGGATGCTGGGCGTCCATTCCTTCATTATGATTAGACGACTATCAAAAGTCCATGGTCCCCCTTGTACAATCCTCTCCATATCCTCTTGCAATTCGAATCGAACCAGATAGAACCCATTATTCCGTGCGAAGAACTCCATACTTCCTTTAGGTCGTCATACACGGTTCGCAACTTCGCATATGCCTTGATCTGCCCATAGAACGACCTATTTTTCAGAACGTACAATATGGAGTTTTCCCAATATGATTCCGTTTCGTCATGTTCCTCCACGGTCAAGGATGCTCGTCGATGAGTTCCCACCGTCTTGGGTTCAACGTATCCCATCTGACAACTGTTCATATCCTTTCCAGAGCGAAGCAACTCCGCCCACGACTTACTTTTGATCGGTCCCCCGAGCACTCGTTTCCCTTTCTCTGATGCAGGTATGTGTGTCGTTTTCATCATATTTGATTCTCTAGCAGCGGTGTACTCCTTGTCCGTTGACATCATCGCCCATGTGTGTCTTACCATGGTATCGCTCCGCCCATCCTATCTTCCTCCATTATTCATAGAGCCTTGGGCTTGTTGTTGCAGCCTCCGGTGTTTGATCCCGATCCTCGCCTCCGATTGATTCGTCGCTCCGCCTCGTGCCCCTCTAAATAGAGCCCCTTTGCTTCACCCTTGCCTTCTATGAGTCACCGTCGTCCAACCTTCCTTCTTCCTGCCTTCGTGACCGACTGCTCTCAACTCCTCCAACCCAACCCGGATCCCATGCAAGGGTTTTCGGCGGTAGCCCCTCATCTACCCCCTCGTTGGCGTTGATTCCCGTCAGACCTAGGCTTTTCTCTAGGATTTCTCCTCCCGTCGACATCTCTTTTTATATCCACACACACACACACACACACACACACACACACACACACACATATATATATATATATATATATATATATATATATATATATATATATATATCGTGAGAAAGTGAATAGTTTAATGATCTAATCTGAACGGTAAAAAAAAGACAATCCAACAATTGCCGTTTCGGGAAACATTCATGCTTAAAAGCTAGGATCCTAATATACATCCATGCTTAGAAGCTAGGATTTCTCATATACTTTCTCATTTGAGTTTGGTAATTTGTTTATATATATATATATATATATATATATATATATATATATATATAAATTTTTTTGAAAGAAGGTAATTGTGGTGAACGCTCCCACGTGGAATCGATCTCCTGACCACTCAGGCCTCATGCATCCCTCTTAACCACTAGGCTAGAGGTCATTTGCTTTTATATATATATATATATATATATATATATATATATATATATATATATAAAGCGGATCAAAAGCCCCCCCTTAGAAAACCCCCTAAAAACCTCCCTCACTCTAATCCGTAATTTAATGTTAATATTAATGTTAATATTAACATTAAATACTAAAATTAACATTAAACTTAACATTAAAATTAATATTAACATTAACATTAATATTAACATTAACATTAAAATTAATATAAAAAAATTAACATTAACATTAACATTAATATTAACATTAATATTACGAATTAGAGTGAGGGGGAGTTTTAGGGGATTTTCTAAGGGGGACTTTTGATCCGCTCATATATATATATATATATATATATATATATATATATATATATATGAATGATAGTTTAATGATCTAATCTGAACGGTAAAAAAAGACAATCCAACAATTGCCGTTTCGGGAAACATTCGGTGATGCTTAAAAGCGAGGATCCTAATATATATATATATATATATATATATATATATATATGATCTCTCCTACACTTTCTCATTTGAGTTTGGTAATTTGTTTATATACATTTAAAAAAAAACCGCCCTTTCAAAACATTCCGACTCAAGGCTTAAAACAACATAACATCCATAAGGAGAAATAATTGGATATGTAATAATTTAGCGGACATTGGACACATTGTAACAAACAAATGAGAACAAATTTTGACTACCATAAACCTACATGATTCTGCCCCTCTTTAAACTCCCAGATACGCCAATACTTTCATTAATACTACTAATTATATCATGTCTAAATATTTATGTACTCCCCTAACACACATTCATGACGTTTCTTGGGTTATTGTTTATTGTTTAATTATTTCAGGAGATTGCAATGGCGGTGACCTTGGATGTTGTCAACTCAGCGGCCGGCCTCAACAAGCTCAATGACTATCTTCTAAGCAGGAGTTACATCAGTGGGTTAGTGTTGATATAATTACTGTAAGTTGATGCATTCTTTTGGCATTGGATGCATATGCTGACATATTTACTAAAAAATGATGTCAGTTATCAAGCATCAAAGGATGATATCACTGTGCATGCTGCGATCTCCTCAACACCATCGTCTGAATATGTCAATGTTTCAAGGTGGTATAGCCATATTGATGCGCTTATGAAGTTTAGGTGTGTGCATGAAACTTGATAGTTATTCGGCTTTGTTTAGCTAGATTGTTGGCGTTTTAGTGCATTTTTTATTTAACTCGTACTTATATTCTTGTATGCAGCGGTGTATCTGAGGGTAAGGGTGTTACTATTGAAGGCTTTTTCAGCGAGGTTGCCCCAGCATCTCCTTCAACTGCTGTCAGTAAGGTATAGAAATCTATTTCTGAAGTTATGTACAGTTTAGATTTGTCAATTTGTGCCGTTATATCTGCTGTAAACTCATTGCATAATGTAATTAAAAACCTATAGACTCCCTTTCCTCAAAGACAGGACACTCCAAACTTTTGTTGTGTCCGAATAGGCACTACACTCGTTTTCATGTTTGAGGTGTTCTTCAACATAGCTTCAGAAATAGTTCACGACATTTATGTGAGTTCAAGATTGCTCAATAGGATTTTTGAAGACTATGTACATCATGCTTACACATGATGAAAGAAAAATCCTAGACAGCTATTGAAATTTATTTCTCTTGAAGAATGATATTGGGATTCCAATTTTTTTCTCTCCATAATTTGAGATGGGCCACCATAATAAATAATATTGGCAATTCAAACCATAAATAGTGACCAGCTCATTTTTACACATCATTATGTATATATGGAATTTAAATTAGTAGTTTACACTTGTTAGTCATTGTTAATTTGTAAGTTCAAATTCTTTAGTAGTTTGCAATTAGGATGAAGAATACCATTTTAACCTTCTCATAATGATGGTCATCTTGTATACAATTGCGGTTTTCTAATGTAACTTGGATACCAGGCCCCAACTGCAGAGGAAGATGATGATTCTGATGTTGATCTATTTGGTGAAGAGACTGAAGAGGAAAAGAAGGCAGCTGAAGAGCGCGCAGCTGCTGTCAAAGCTTCTACAAAGAAGAAAGAGTGTGAGTACTTTTATTCGATTTCTCGTTATTCACTACGAGATAAAGAATGATCGTCTTTGTGTGTGTACACACACACACACACACACACACACACACACACACACATATATATATATATATATATATATATATATATATATATATATATATAATGACAGTCTTCTATTAAGTTATAATGCTAACATTTTGTATCTTATATTGTTGGTGTTATGACGGGTGGTATATTTATAACTAGCAAACAGTGTGGCTAAAGTTGGATGTAAATTTTCTGTCAACAGCTGGAAAATCTTCTGTATTACTGGATATAAAGCCGTGGGATGATGAAACAGACATGAAAAAGCTTGAAGAGATAGTAAGGAGCATCAAAATGGACGGATTGCTATGGGGAGCTTGTATGTTTTTGTCTTTCTTTTCGAATTTCCTCTAGTAACTTATGGATAGAGTTTTTATTAAACATTCAGTCGACCTTGATTGTTTTTTGAATTTTGATATCCATTATACTAAAATGAGACTAATCCTTTATACATGATTTGCATTACATTTGATAATTGATTTTTTTGACTTGCAGCTAAGCTTGTTCCAGTTGGATACGGCATCAAGAAGCTGACAATCATGATGACGATTGTCGACGATCTAGTATCTGTGGATACCCTTATTGAGGAGACACTCACTGTTGAACCAGCAAACGAGTACATCCAGAGCTGTGACATTGTGGCCTTCAATAAAATTTGTAAGTAGAAGACTATTTGCGAATATTTTTGAGTTTATTTGGCATAAATTATTTATCTCTAGTTAAATGTTCATTACTATTCTCTTCATGCCTTACTATAGACCAATAACTTGCATCCTTTTTGTTTCGAACTTTAATAAATGAAAATTAAACTTTGAAGTTTTTCTTTAACTAAAACTTGAAGATTTCTTTTTGGCCCTTTGACATTATAGTTAAACAGCATCTCAGCATACATCTTTGAGATTTTACTGGATCAGTTAATTGGGTGTTCAATCAATAATTTGTTCAGTCAGAAACTAGGTTCCTTAAATATTGGGTTAATTACACTGACCCCCCCTATGTTTCACGAGTATTACAGGGGCTACCCCTATTCCGAAACTAATTACACTGACCACCCCCTCTCCTTTGTAAATTTTATTAACCATAAGGGTGGTCAGTGTTATTAGTTTCTATAGAAAATAGAAACTATAGGGGGTGTCCGTGTAATTAGTTTCAAAGCAGGGGTGGTCTGTGTAATAAATGTAAAATATAGGGTTAGTTAATGCAATTAAGTCACACTTCAATACCTGGCCATACATAGAATAGAGATCGACCATTCAAGTGAGAAAAAAATTATTTGCTTGGACACTCTAAATAACGTAAAGATCAATATGGATTATTGACCACATTCTTTGTATAAATCTCTTATCTGTTTTGTCTTAGAAACCACATCCCCTTACATTTTACAAGTTTAGAGTGAGAATAGCTAATAGTATTTTCATACTATTTCTAAATTTTTTGGTTTCACTACTCTACTTTGGATTTGTTCATGTATTTTCCTAGATGTATGTAGATGTCTTGTATCCAATCTTACCGTCCTTCCGAGCTTAAATGTAAAACCTTCATATTATTTTTGAGTAAATTATGTCCGAATTAAATTTGATTTGGGGTTTCTTTTCCCAGTCAATTGCCTCAATATTCGTCTTTCTTTTTCGGCTCACATGGTTGCGTTGAAGCCCTTACATCAGACCTCTTTTTTGTTGAACTTTGATTGACCCTATTTTTCCCCCTCTTTGACAGAAGAGGAATCAATTGCTCTTGCAAACTGGGTCATTGCTGAAGGGCTACATTGATTGCACCAGGCTACATTAATTTCGCCGCTAGTTTGTGTTATTTTTCGAGGCTTGGTTTCATATTAGATGTTTTTTCAGCCCAAGTTTATTACCAATTGAAGCGTATTTTGTTTCTTTAATTTAGTGGAACTTTGAACTTATTTATGTTGTGGACTTGCTTGCTGGTATTTGCCTGTGACTTTTTAGCTCCCTCATCCAAATTCTCATATTTTTTGATGCTTTGGTGACTGAAATGAACTTGAATGACATAAGAGGATCAACAAAGTGAGGAAATAGCGACTGATTGGTAAATTAATATATCACCACTAGGAATAATGCTAAATTCAATCACTAGTTCCCACAGCAAGAACTCATAAACCTTGTAACTTGTTGGTAATGCATTATTGTCGAACGCAAGATCGTTGAATCACGCTACTTTCTAAATGTATCATTAACAATAATCAGTCATATTCTACTGTTTTAATAGACTGAAGTAGATGATATTTTAAAAGATCGTTGTGTTTTTAGCACATTATTAATTATTTAGTAGGAGGCTGCTTGTGCTAATTAAGTTTGCTATGAAAATGTCTTTTTAAAGAGTATTTTTGGTGCAAAACTTAAAAACTTCTTTTACAAGAGCGTTTTTTTGTCTGTCTTATTTTTCAGATTTTTTTTGTTCTCGGAGTAATGTCGATTAACTATGATAGTATATATGCAATTTTCTGCACATACATATATATAATTGAATGGTCCAGTAGGCTGGTCTAGATCCAGCATGGACTTGGTCCATACCTGGTTCGGACCGAGTTCTGGGCCGGATTGTGTTCAAGATTTTGGTCTCCAACCCAGTTCAATCTGGCCTAGACCCGGCCAAACCCAATTAAATCGGTCCAGACCGCCCCACTGAGTATACCTTGACAAGTAGGGGTGAGCATATAACGGTTGAAAACCAAAAACCGAACCGAACCGAACCGCAATATGACAAACGGTTCGGTTTTTCGGTTTTCGGTTCGGTTTTCGGTTTTAAAATTTGAAATTTTAAAATAACGGTTCGGTTTTCGGTTCTTGATCCGGGTAACCGAACCGAAAATCGATTTAGATTTAGTAATTTATCAAACTACCTTCAATCTACATATACTAATATTTTGTAACTCCTAAGAGAGCAATCTCTTCTCCTATTCTCTGTCGGTACTTCTTTGAGCGCTCTCTCTCTTTATCCTCAATCTATATATAGTAATATTTTTCACACTATGTAATATAATAATTCATAAATACAATAATGTCATATTTTTAAAATAAGGTCCGACACATTGGCTCATGAAACCGAACCGACCAAAAACCGAACCGAATTAATTCGGTTCGGTTTTGTTCGATTTTTATAAAAACGGTTCGGTTTTCGGTTTTGAGAAATACGGTTTACGGTTATTTCGGTTTTCATATATACGGTTCGGTTTGAACCGAACCGAACCGAACCGAACCGATGCTCACCCCTATTGACAAGTACCTATAATCCCGTGCTGCCTCACATACTAACCCAAAGAAAGAACTAAAAAAAAAAAAGTAGTGATGTTCTAACTCGGACACAAATGAAAGCAAATTTGAGAACCGCACAATGCGTACACCACCAAAGAATTAGAATTATCGATCAAGTCAGAACACACACTAATATTTTGTAAAGAAAATATTTAGTCGTACAATTCGACACAAATGACACTCGCAAACACCACCAAAGAATTAAAATGGTCGATTAAGTCAGAACGGTCAGTTGTAGTTTATATAAAGGAAACATTTCATCACACAATTCGACATAAAAGATTAGATGCCAAACTATACAGAACATACAAATACAAATTAAATGTAAACAAAATAATCCTCAGATTGAAAATATTAATTATTCCTCTAACCACACCCATCAGCGTCTTGGAAGTAACTATGGTCCGGAACTAGCATGTTGCTAAATTGTTAAGAATGAACGAGAGCTAGCACAAATGAAATAAGAGTAACCCAATCAACAATTAATTCCCAACCTCAGCTATGGTGTGCAAACTTGGCCTCCATTGTGAACGTTTCAACATCCCATTGTTGTTGCCTAAGCTTCCCATTACATCTTCTATCCCATGGGTCTCTCCTTCTTCTCCTCCTTGTTCCTTTTCTTGTTCCTCTTCTACCTAATAAAAATAAAACAAATCAAAACAGAAAATGGATTGGAAAAAAAAAAACCCTATAGTATGATTAAAATACAGGTCATGTACATAAAAACAAGTATATGATTATAGAATTACTATTCCACCCACCATCAATGGATTTTAACAGCATAAAAATAATAAAATTTATCTATCTTATATTTTAATACCGAATGTTTATATATTAAAAAATAATATGATTTTCTCTGCTTCTCTACTATTATAAAGAGGCTTGAAAACGGTAAACAAATGAGCCGTCTAAGTCGTATATTCTCACGTAATTAAGAAAAAGAAAAAATTCTAATTTTTTTTTCTAACTATTGCGTATATGAAAAATGCTATTCATTCCTCCAAAGTATCCCTCCAAACGGTTTCTCCTTATGTGACAGCTGATGTGGCATCTGACATGACAAATTTTAAAACTAAAATTGACATTAACATTAACACTAATATTAATATTAAAATTATTATGATTATTAATATTAACATTAAAAAAATTAGTACAATTAATTTTTTGGGTTAAAATTTGTCATATTAGTCTCCACATAAGGAGGAATAGTTTTGAGGGATACTTTAGAGGGAAGAATAGCATTACTCTGCGTATATATAACCTCACCAAAGTAAGAAAATATTTTTTCTAAAATCTTTCTAAATATACATCCAAAACCTATAAACATATCTATGAAAGAAAATTCTATTTAAAATGTTTTTAATATTCAAATTGTATGTAAATCACATATCTCCACAGTTTTAAAAACATATATATCTATACCAAATCATAATTAACATATATTTAAACTAGCAAGTATAATACTCATTAAGAGTACTGCTAAGGAATTTGTATATTAATTACCACTGCTGTCGAATTTGAACCCTCTTCTCCAAGTTGTGTATGTCCTCCTCTTCCGGTCGCTAGCGCTTCCCTGTCACTGCTGTGTCTCTCCTTGTGCTTGGCAAGTAGACGACTCAGCCTAACGTGCTTCTTCGAACCGAACTCTCGCAACACATCTATATATAACAACAAAAGCAACCATGCATGCTTAAGTTAGTTAACCATGCATGAAGTAGCTAGGTAGCTTAGGAATTGAAGCAAGACCTTCAAAGGTGACTAGCCGGTAGACGTGTCCGACGAGAAGAGCGTCGTCCGGCGGAAGTAGCTTGAGATACCTCACCGGATCAGGAGGCTTCGCGGTGCTGCCAGCCGGAGAGGGCTTGGATCTCGCGGCGACGACGGCGGTGACGTAATGACCAGGGTTAGATGCCATGACCTGGCTTGCAGTGAGAGACCAGTGGGCCCTGTCAACCCTTCCGTCGGGGTGTTCGATCACAACAGCAGCAACATCTGCAGCTTGGCAGTTCCCCATGTCGACGATCGACCGACCACTAGCTTACGCAAATATTAATTAGAAGCTTGGGTTTCTTGCTCTCGGTCGTCATGGTGGTTGACAAGTGCCACTTATATAGCTAGTACGTATTATGGTTTGGCTATTGGCCGTAGATTTCGGACATGGACAACCTCCCAGGTTCGGCATGACCCAGCCCATAAGAGGTCAAGATCGTGAGTTACCATCCAAATCGGCCTAGCTCTGGATAGGACAATCCAACTCCGTGGTGAACGGGCCCTGTCTATGTGTCGAGAGTTTTCGTTGTCGGCTTGGCAGCTAGGAATGAGCATTATTCGGTTTTGGACCAAAAATCGAACCGAATCGAATAAGAGATTCGGTTCGGTTTTAAAAAAATTCGGTTTCGATAATTTTTTTTAGTATATATATATATATATATATATATATATATATATATATATATATATATAGTTATTATATATATTAACAAAAAAGCAAAAAAAAATCCAAAAATCGAATAAACCGAAAACCGAACCGATTTAATTCGGTTCGGATAGGTTCGGTTATTGACCAATTCGGTTCGGTTTTGGTTTTGCTTATTTGGTTTCGGTCCAATTCGATTTTCGGTTATTCAGTTCGGTTGGAACCGAATAAACCGAATGCTCACCCCCATTGGCAGCCGCGTGACGAGCACGTACTACTCCTTTTGAAGGTCCAGAGTTCATGAGGTTGACAGGCTTGCTTCGTGAACTCTCACCACCTTTGAAGTTTGATTCGATTGCCAAACTTTGCCAGACTTAATTAGCTAGCTGGCTAGCTAATTAAGTTAGATGGTGTCTCACTAGCTAATCACTATGGATCAAGTCTTTCCTACTTTTGAATTTTGCTTGTAGAGCAGCTGGATTATGGATTAGGTCCCGTTCCTTCTAATACCAATCAGAGATTACTTTTTTAATTGTCGCGTGCCGATTGTTTTGTGCGCTTCATCTCTTGTGAATCAATACCAATCATATTACTCTTTCGTGCAGATGGCGGCGATTGCTTTGATACTTGGCATTGACTTGCTACAGGTTTCGGCTGCGCGTGGCTTGCACACACAAAAAAAGGTTCACTACATGGACAACATATTGAAGAATATACTTTTTTTTTTTTTTTTTTTTTACGTGTATTGTATGTTACTGTCTTTCAAATTCCTTCATAAATGAAAGAAATAATACGTTTCTTTGGCTCAATCCACTTATCTTTCGCCACTAAATCAGAAAATTTTATGTCCTTTTTTTGCTGACCACAAGAATTACTCGGATTCGACGTTATTGAAAATTTTCCTTTTGCATTCTGTAACTTGTCTCCGTCTAATTGACATTCAATATCCATTGCACACAAGCTAACAGTAAATAAATTATAAACAGCATTGTTAGGTACCACTTTACTAGGATTAGTGAAAGGAACTAACACAAATTCTATATATAATGCTTGTCCATGTCTAACTTAGTCTGCTACCTCAGCTTTGTCATGTCGTCCCTACTAACCGAGTGATAATGTGTTTTGTGTGGGACTCGCTCGTAGCTTAAATATCTAATTTAGTTGAGTTCCTCTAATGCAAACATGTCTCAACTTCCCCTTCTTAATGGACGAAGTCTTACTCATAATTCATTTTAACCTAATTTTGCTTTAGCACCATCCCTTCTCAATCGGCAAAGTCATTCCTGGTCATCGATATCAATTAAGGGTGAGCATTCGGTTATTTCGATTCAAACTAAACCGAATAACCGAAAACTGAATAAGCAAAACTGAAACCGAACCGAATTGGCCCATAATCGAATCAAACCGAACCGGATTTTTGATTTATTCGATTTTTCGGTTTATTAGCGACGTCTTTCTCCGGAGTCGCTAAATCCTTGACTTTTATATATATAATCGCAAAATCGGTTTTGGACCGAAACTCAAAACCGAAACCGAATAAAAAAATTTAGTATTTTCAAAATCGAAACTGAACCGATTTTTTTAACCGAACCAAATATCTTATTTGATTCAATTCGATTTTGAATTTTCGGTCAAAAACTGAATAATGCTCACCCCTACCATAAATCATGATTAGAATAGTGCGGAGCGAGTCCTTGTGCTTTTACTTGCAGGCAAACACTATAATCATGTGAGGATTCAGCTTGGTACATTTCAACAGTAGATGATGATCGATACTCACATACATATTAGGTACATGTAAGGGCCAGTGCTGGAAGATATATGTATGCAAGTAGATAACATAGACAAAATAGGTGTTTGATCATACTTTATTGAACAAGTGCTGTTGATCTGTGTGTTGGGCATGCAATGCATGCATTCAAATTTGGGTAGATATGGTTAATTTAAACAACAATTCTTGAAACAGCAGAGAAACTGAAAGACTGGACAGAAATTTGTACTGCATGATGAAAGATCTAATCAATCTTCAGATTTTGGGGGGCCCTTCCACTTGAAATTGTCTGCATAGGCCTTCACCTGCAAGATGCAAAAATACAAAGAAATCAGACCCCTGCATGTTTCATGTCAAAATGCACTCTCCAATCAGATACCCAATGTGTATAGCAACAATTGCATTACAGGGAGACATACTACAGGAATAAAAATGGGATAATTTAGCAAATACCCCCATTACAAATGTTGAAACTAGCATATACCCCCACTATTTTTTTTATCTAGCAAATACCCCCACTCCTATGTAAAACAGGAAGAATTTTTTTTTAGAAAGTGGGGGTATATCTTAAATTTTTTACTTTTTCATACCAAAAATGGGGGTATTTGCTAGATAAAAAAAAATAGTGGGGGTATATGCTAGTTTCAACATTTAGAATGGGAGTATTTGCTAAATTATCCCAATAAAAATATATGTATGCTGCATGTTTAAGGCTGGGTTTGGTATTGCTGCTGCTGCTCAAAATGCAGAAGTAGCTTGTTAAAGCCCTCCCGCCCTTTCAAAAGGTGTCCAAAAAATAAACTAGCTTACAAAAAAAATTGATGTTACAAACAGGTTTTCCTGGTGCGCTTTAAAAAAGGCAGAAAAGCAGACCAATTAAGTAGCACTAAACTGAGCATAGTTTATATCTTTTTAAAAATGGACGTTAAGGAAAATTTTGTACAACTTTTGTAGCAACTGTAAGCAAGCAATTTCAGTCCGGACTCCGGAAGCACAATATCAACAGGAAAGTTCTTCATTTTCATGAAATGAAAGCATTTGTTCTAATCCACAATATGTAATACAAATTCCCATTCCAAGCATTCATCATATACTGCAGGGCCATGACATGCATTGACAATTGAGAGCACTAGATGATATTCACTAGAGTTTGAAGTTTGCAGTTATGCATTTCTTTCACATGGAATCAAGTTTATGTCATAACAGAGAAGTATTTTAACATCAAAGTTTTGGGAGCTAAAATATCTCAAGTAACAAAAACAAATTCCGGTCCCAGGTTCAAACACGGTAACGGCATGACATGCATTGACAATTGAGAACACCAGATGATATTCACTAGAGCTTCGGAGTTTGCAGTAAAGCGTTTTTTGATGAATAGTTAATTTCATAACAGAGAAGTATTTATCAAGAATTTTTCGGGAGCTAAAATCTCTCAAATAACAAGAAGAAATTCTACACCCGGGTTCACTTAAGCCCGGCCATTGTCAGACCCATTAAAATTGTAGCAGTTCCTATTTCTTAACCCATAAAACCAACTTATTCTTTTAATATGAGGCCTAAAAGTTTTTATATTTGCCAAAATAACAAGAACTTCCTACATTCGAGAACCAACATTTAGAATACTTGCGAAACCAAACGAACCACAATAACAAGCAAGCAGCAAAATTGATCTATGAGATTCTACACACCAGTTCATATAAGCCCGACCATTGTCAGCCCTACTAAAATTGTTATCACTTCCTATTTCTTAACCCATAAAAGCAACTTATTCTTTCAATTTGAGGCCTAAAAGTTTTTATATTCGCCAAAATAATAAGAACTTCCAAAACCAAATGAACCATAGCAAGCAGCAAAATTTACCCGTATATGAGATTCCTCTTAGATGGGTTGATACTGTTGCCACTGCGGCAGTGCTGAGGTTGAATAGCTTTAGGGAGATAACATAAGCAGCTACAACGTTTGTAATGAATTAAAAAACAATTTTCAGTGACCAGTAAAGACAATAAGACTCTTTTACTCAGTTCCATCAGCACATTAGCAATCTTCTTCCTTGTGCTACTAATTTGCACATCCATAACCACCACCTTCGGATTTGGTGTAAGACTCCTTTACTCGGTTTCATGATTCATCAAAACATTATACTAATATTTTGCACATTCATACCCACCACCTTCAGATTTGGTGATAAAATAATGTCATGTGATCTCTATCTAACCAAAATGTTGATCTTCCTGTATCTCTAGAATCCTGCAGAAATACCACCAATAGCGACTTGGGTTTCGATACCAGCATTACAATTAGGATTATTGTTAAGAACCCAAAGATGTTAAGCTTAAGAATTAGGATTGTGGTTAAGATAATACTAGATAAGTGATACACTAGCGAAAAGATTATGGTATTCAAATCCATTTAACCAAATATCATTAACAATACAAGCCCTCCCCTGTCGATGTTAAGAAAGGATTCAGGTTGTGGTTAAGATGAGCCTAGGAAAAGTGATACATCGGCAAAAATATCATGGTATTCAAGTCTTTTTAACCAAATAATATTAATAATATAAGCCGTCTCTTATCGAGTGAACAAACACATGTGGGTATCAACTTTTGACCAAAAACAGGGGCGTTAAGTAAAATTTACCCTTTTTAACATTATATGTGACATACTACTTTAATAGGTCCAATTGATGATAAGATGAGAAAAGATCGTCACAGGTGTTTGGAGTCTTTGGACGTTTGCAGCATAGACCCACGGATGCATAAATTATGAGTAATAATAAGAGATTAGTCAAAGGAGCTGCTAGAACTAGGGGTAGACAAAAACGAACTTGGACTAGCTGTAAGAAAGGTTATGGTGTTTGTTAACGTTACATCGGACATGGTCCTTGACAGAGCTGAATGGAAGAAAATGATTCAAATAGCCGACCCCACAAATTGGGGATATGTTGTTGTTGTACTAATTTAATAGGTCCAGCATCCAATAGCTTAATTGAAAGAAAAGCACCTAGTCAAAATTTCCTCCATTAGAAAACATGTAAGCATGTGATATGGTCGATGTCTAAGAAGATCTGCTCAACTAAGACTGATGTTTAGTATTCCAACGTTCATAAAAATAAGCATCTATGATATAAGGAAACCTTTGCTTTCTTTTTTGCTGTCATCTTAACAATTGTTCCTTACGCAGGAGTACATGCACATCATAAACCATACACAAAATTCCCAGAAAGAGTAACAAATCAGGGAATGGCTATAATCATGATTGAAAGAATATGTTAGATCAAGCATTAACTTTATCCCCTTAATAAAGAAAGCAAGTCCAGACAAGCATATGCTAACACTTGATGCAGATATCGAGTTGATAAACTGCTTTAAACCATGAGATGCATTATATTCTAATCTTAACAAAATAGAAGATTTCGCCTGAGGAAAGAATCACCTACCCTCAGAAGGGGAGTATGGCGCTTCTTAACCTGCAAGAATTCATGAGACGAACATTTAGGTATGCGTTATAACTTATAACAAGAAACTAAGGTGATAAGGACACAAAATTGTAGTCACAGTAGTATAGTACATGCACAAAGTTGCAGTTACACTAATGAGAACCGAGTAAATATGAAGATAGCATAATACATAAATTATAAGAACTGATATATACATGATCATTCAGTTATGTGCATAACTCCTAAGATGGTGAGGATCGACCAAAAGAATACCTAACTAACATACTAACTGGTCCAAATTCAAGCTTGAACACTGAAATAGGCACTCAATGAGCCAAAAAGTTTTATGAATTGGAAATCCAGATAAAACAATATACCCAATTAGAGAGGACAGGTATCCATCTAGGTGCCTACCGCTTTGATGTGTGACTTTGAAGTAGGAAAAAAGAGAAGTTCAACTAAGGTCAAGGTGAAAGATTACAAAACAACCAACCAATTCTTATAGAAGTACTATGTGTTGTTCCTGTAAAGCACATCTATAGGAGAGAATAGAAAACTGATTCCAAAAAGTAGAAAGTCTGATTGACTGGATCTCATATAAAAAACTTTGTTCGCAACATACATGATGCCGTGATGGCTATTTTAAGGTGACCGAGTACAATACATGATGGAAAGAAATTGAAACATTCATCACATATCCAAATAACATAACTGAATCAGGATTTTAGACTGTTTTAGTTAAGGCTTAAAAGTAACAAACACATAACAATAAATCTTTTATTTTAACTTTTGGGAAAACTATACTTTTGGTCACTAAATGTTTGCAAAACTTAAGTTTTAGTCACTCAGGGACCAAAAATATATATAGGGAGTGACTAAAACTTAAGTTTTGCAAACATTCAGTGACCAAAAGTATAGTTTTTCCCTTTAACTTTTTGGGTTGATCTTTTGAATACTTTCCAACCATTCTGCTCTAATAAGGACCATATTCTCTCTAACATTAGCATTTAACAAATACCATGTTCTCTTTGACAACCTTAACCAAGTTTATTAGCTATGCCTATCCTAGCATCTCCTTCAACTAATATCCTACTCACACCTAACTAATGCATCTACTGGTCTCCTTTTGCACATGCCCAAACCACCTCAGAAACATTTCCCACATCTTAATGTAGGTTGACACAAGCCTCCAACTTCCCACAAGCACACTCATTTCTTATCCTTTAACATATCACCACTCATCCATCTAGACGTTCTCATTTCAGCTATGCTCATTTCTTGATTACCCAAAACTCTTGAATTGTCTACATTTTGCCTACATAACAGTCGTAATTGCATCCTACATATCCTTCACCCAGCCGCTAGTTCTCCAAAAATCACCATTGTTATCTCCCTATGGACCCTACTATGCCTTTTTGGCATCCTAAATAAGAATGGTTGGAGTACATCTCCACTAGTTTCTACATTCAAGCTTGACCTACTCATTTTGTTATTAGAAAAAAAAAAAAACTAATTGAATCACACCTCATTAGTTAATAGAAAGCTATAGAGAGTAAAAAGATAAAGGTTTTTGCATATACGACCTTTCAATTCACCATATTTCAATAAGTCCCCAAATCTTGTAAATTGCTTAGAAGTCTCCCAAATCACTAACAGTTGAGTTATGAGTCCCCATGTATAACTTAAACCGACGAAGAATGAGAATATTCTGTTAAACTAAACTAAATGGAAGAGTTCTTTTTATACACTTGTACCACTTCCATCCCCTCCACATCCTTCTTTCTCCTCCCTATGCCTCCTGCAGTAAGCTTGCTTTTGCAAGCTGCAACAAGCGAGGGAGGAGGATAAGGGAGGAAGAGAGGGATAATGAAGAGTTCATCTGATAGGTTTAGAGCGGTAGAGAAATAGAGGAAGAAAAATGGAGTGGGTGTTGGGTGCAGGAAGGTAGAGGAGTTGATAGTCATGGATGTAGAATGTGTAAGGAGTGGGTGTTTGGGTGGAGGAATGAGGAGTTACTGGTCATAAATTTGAATTGGGGAGAGAAAATGGAGCAGGTGTGAGATGGGTTGGGAGGAGGAGGGATTGGTGCTAACTGGAGGAAGAGAAGTAGTCAGTCTACTAGGGTTGGTAACAATTGTTTTTGTCTAACATGGACGGAGGGCCCATAATTCAATTGTTAGAGATTTAGTTAGGGAACTTCTAAACAATCAACAAGATTAAGGGTATTTATGTTAAAAAAATGGTTAATTTAAGGGGCTTATATGCAAAGAATCAAAGACATTTGACTAGTCGTGAAATTGATAACTTTAGTGTTAATTCAATTTTTTGTGTATTAGCAGACGTGTCAGAGGAATCCTTTAAGCAGAAATCTTTAGTTTAGATAATAGATATTTAATTTATTTCAAGTTAAGGAGAATAGAGCAACACATACCACATAGTCCCATCCATGCTTCTCAGCAAATGCTTTTGCAGCCTCTTCACTGTCAAAACCAAGCCCCGCATCACCGACATTGGCATATGGATCCCCTGTGGAAGTCCAGCCCATCAATGGATTTTCCCACCTAGAGACGACAATCAGAAGTCCATAGACATAAGAGTTTGTACAAAACATAATGGGGAAATTTATGAAATGCCCAAAAACTAAAAAGTTTCATGAAAAAACCACCGCTAAAAAAACTTTCATCGCGTGTCCAGAATTAGAGAAACTTATCCAAAGCGGGTTCCAAATGACCCTTTTACCCTTCTAATTTATTCAAAGCACCCGCGAAACATACTCTTCAAAAAAAAAAGATTTCGATTCTTCATCTTCTTCGTTACGCTGCTCACTTTCTATTCTTCCTCTTCTTCGATACGCTGCTCACTTTCGAATCTAGGTTTTCTTCTCCAAAATCTTTCCATGTCAAAACGGAGGTCAAAACATCATTTTTTTGCGATTCTGAAATTTCGAAAGTCCGTCTAACGGAGAATTCGTTACTTTCAGGCTCCTCGAAAATACGCTCGTTTTGCGACAAACCGGACCTCGTTTCGATCTCCCAGTCAAAAGTTATGGCTTTCCAAACTTTCAACTCGCCATTCTCTGTGGTAAAATCACGGAGAATGGCCATTTCTAGTGTTAAAACGCAGGAGAATAGTCATTCTCCGTACTAAATGACGGAGAATAGCCATTCTCCGTACTAAATGATGGAGAATGGTCATTATCCGTGTCAAAACCACGGAGAATTGCCATTCTCCGTGGTAAAATCACGGAGAATGGTCATTATCCGTGTCAAAACCACGAAGAATTGCCATTCTCCGTGATATTAACACGGATAATAATCATTCTCCGTGATCTTTACACGGAGAATGGACATTCTCCGCCATTTTTTACAACGGAGAATGGTCATTTTCTGTCTTTTTCGACACGGAGAATGATCATTCTCCGTGATATTAACACGGAGAATGGCCAATCTCGTGTTAACATGGAGGAGAATGGTCATTCTCCGTATTGAAAAAGACGGAGAATGACCATTCTCCGTGTTAAAACTACGGAGAATAGCTATTCTCCGTACTAAAATGACGGAGAATGGCCATTCTCCGTCACTTTACCACGGAGAATGGTCATTCTCCGTGATATTAACACGGAGAATGGACATTCTCCGTGATCTTTACACGGAGAATGGACATTCTCCGTCATTTTTTACAACGGAGAATGACGGAGAATGGTCATTCTCCGTCTTTTTCGACACGGAGAATGGTCATTCTCCGTGATATTAACACGGAGAATGACCAATCTCGTATTCACATAGAGGAGAATGGTCATTCTCCGTATTAAAAAAGACGGAGAATGACCATTCTCCGTGTTAAAACCACGGAGAATAGCTATTCTCCGTACTAAAATGACGGAGATGGCCATTCTCCGTCACTTTACCACGGAGAATGACATTCTCCGTGTTAAAACCCATAGAAAATTGTCATTCTCCGTGGTTTTTAACACGGAGAATGTCATTCTCCGTGGTTTTTTAAAACGGAGAATAGTCATTCTCCGTCATTTTAGCACGGAGAATGACCATTCTCCACGTGGAGAATGGTCATTCTCCTTGGTTTTAACACGGAGAATATATATTTTTTTTAGAAAAATTTTGTCAGGAATAAAGAGTTTCGTTCTTCTTTCAAAACGATGATAATTCTTATGAAAAAGAAGAAGAAAGATCTTCTCTCCACAATTGACCTAATCGTCGAAAAACTTCAAATGTCTCCACGATGAAGATGATGATGATGACGAGCGATGATCTGAGTTCGACTGAAGAAAAGCACACTGAACTACGAACGATCTTTGCGATCTCTGCTGAAGATGAGAGCAATGGAATTCAGATTTCCCGTGAAGAAGAAGAAGACGAAAATCGCAATCCAGATCTGAGTTTTTTGAATTCAAATACATATAGATGACCAATTCGCGCGGAGGGGTAGTTTCGGTATTATAAAAATAGCAGTTTCCAGCGGATGGCATCTAAAAGGAAATTTTGGAATATTTAACGTGAAAATACTTAATTCTGGGTATTTCATAAAACTCATCCAGCGGGTGGGCATTTCATAAAAGTCCACCCCGAAATTGGGTTTCTCAGCAATTTCCAGAAACATAATCATTGTAGCATATCAAGTACTATCTCCAAATCTAGAAAAACAAACAGACAAAGAGAGGCGGTGTAAAACTGTAAACAAATGAAACAATAGAAAGGATATAGACAAAATAATAACCTATTTCCATGGGCAATGAAGGATTAAACCAGCCAGAAAGACAGGATTAATGCTACAAGAACGACGAATAGAAGACTATATACATAAAAGAGTAATGTCCTAGTGCCTCATGGTCATTGGATGCATATCTGGACAAAACAAGCATAGATGACCAGGAGAAGAGAGGTTAAAGAACTGTCCCTTGTGGAATTTAGACATCTATAAAGTATCAACTTCTCATTATTTTTTTTTCTTTTTAAATAAATCCGTGCGAAGTAGTTACATACAAAGTCGAGAGAGAACTCTAGTTGAAGGGTGGATAACAGTAACAACACATATTTCATCATGCAGAAATCAATCAACAGTTAAGGGATTCAGTGAGCATCATAAGTAAAATGAACTACATGAAGAAAGAAACAAAAAAATTAACTACGAGTACAAGTGTGTAGAGTTTGTGCACAACCAAGGCCCGTAATCTTGAAAACCACCTTACAATTTAAACAGTGGTATATAACATGATTCTATAAGAGATTCATAGACCTACATGTAATCAATAAATGGAAATTTTGATGGAAAAAACTTATAGAACAAAGGCTTGGGGGGGAGGGGATCTAAATAATGTGGTAAGTTACATACTTCTGAGTAGACATAAAATTGATTTTCCACTTTCCAACTTTCCCAGAGCCTTGCTGACTTGCAGTCCGAGCTGGCGAATAGATAAGAACCTACAGGAAGAGAAAGATCCATCACGAAGATGGAGTGATGAGTATAATAAAAAAAGAAAAACTACAGTTAAACAAAAGATATATATCAACTACTTGAAAACGCATCTTGACACACGCTGTACCGACCACGGAAGCACGCAAACTCAAAAAATAGTTCTCGTGTCCTAGTTACATAGTGTCCAACACGTCTCATGCACAATACAAATCCATATCTAACATCCTCAGAATGGATGAGATGGATAAGACATATTAAAGGCTGCATTGCGCTGACACGAATAACTCGACACGATATGGACACAGCAGCCCGGACGCTGCACCAGTTTTGGTGTGACCTAGTGTATTTTGGAAAGTGCGCAATGTTTCGAGTCTGACACGACACGACACGACACGGCACAGAAACTGAATTTTAGAGTGTCTATACTTCCTAATATTTTCAATTTGGATAAAGATTGAAATTGGATAATCAGCAATTTTTATGGAAATTTATATCTAGGGATCAAAGGATTCCACAGAATAACCTAGATATTGGGAGAAAGAAACCCTAGAATCGGGATCGATGGACAGAATAGAGAGAGAAAGAGAGAGAGAGAGGACCTTTCGGCTGAGGTGCTCCTGAGGGATGCCGGAGACAGTACCGATCTCGCCGGGATGCATCTCGACTAGAGCGTCGGAAGAGAGCGATCTCGTCTTCGTCGTGGTCTGAGAAATTAGGGAGGACCGAGAGAGGAGGAGTCGAGCTGCGGAGAAGAAGCTCCGGCGCTGGAGAGGAGCGGCGGCCATCCCTCTCTCGACGGAGATTAAGCTATGGTCCTACGGAATGGAAGTGCTAGTTCTGGACTTTGGCTTCTCTCTTTCGGGACAAGAAAATATTGGGTAAAAAATTTGACAGTCCTGATTTTATATAAAAAATAAATAAAATTGACACTTTTGGTTATGTATATAATTGTCAAAATTTTGATAGTTCTATTTTTTTTAAATATTTTAAAATTTTGATAGTACTACATAACTATATAAAAAAAAATTAGCAAATATTCATATTCCAAATGTTAAAACTAGCATATATCTTTAATATTTATTTTAACTAGCAAATGTTCCTATTTTTAGTCCCTCCTAAAAAAAATCTTCTATTTTACATATGAGTGGGAGTATTTGCTAAATAAAAAAATAGTCGAGGTATATGCTAGTTTCAACATTTTGAATGAGGGTATTTGCTAAATTATCCCAAAAAAATTTGACAGACCTATGTGTCAAAAATATGTTGTCCCCTAATAATCTCTACTATTATAAGGGGACTTCAAAATGGCTCAAAATTGAGTCGTCTAAGCCGTATGTATATCATCAACAATTTAATTTTAAAAAATTAATTATGTAAAAAGTTGTTAATTTTTTTTTATGTTATATATGTTCAACATTGAAAATCGAACTCAACAAAACAAGAAGAATACCCCTCATCTTAACCACATGAGTTAGAAAAGATATTTGACTATAATTGGATAATATTCTTATTATACATTATTATACGTGCAAAGCACGTGAATCTACCAGTTCTTATAATGCCCTTAACATTTGTCATTTTTTAATTTTCATATGTGAATAGAAAATGTCTAATGGGCTGTATCATGTGTGGTAAAAAATGTTTCCCAGTCTATAAGAGCATCTCCAACCCTACTGTGAGTTTAGAAAAAATGGTTGCCACATAGGAATGACAAACTTACATTCCAAAATTTTTTATGGTTGCCACATAGGAATGACAAACTTACATTCCAAAAATTTTTCTCCAATGCAAATGTAGAATAAAACATGAAGTTGACATGGCAATGACATGGCAAGGAGAATATGAAGTTGGTTGTCTAGATGTAGACAATGCATTTCACAATGACTTTGTCTCCACATCATCAATTATGAATAGAAATATTTATAAAAAAGTTGAAGAAGTGGAGGAGTTGCCTTGAAAGTTGGAAAAAAAACTTTTTATTGTCTCCTCAATACTTTTGCATTGGAGAGAGTTTTTCTATCTCATTGTCTTTTGAGATATAATTTTGCCACATAAACAAGACATTGTCTTGTGGCTCATGCCACATAGGAGCCACCTAAGACTCACAACACTTAACAAGACAATAGGGTTGGAGATGCTCTAATAAAAGTTATCTCCAATGCAAATATCTTGTTTAAGTTTTTTCGCACATGGCAGATAAATTTAATCACATCTAATATTTTTTTAGTATTTTTTAATGTCTACTGATAGACATCTTCCTACGCATTGTCTTATGAAATCACGGCTTAGTCAGTAAAAAGTTAAATAAAACTTTTGCATTTGAGAGCACTTCTTTCAAAAATATATATTTTCCTTGTACCAATTTTTATTTATACCACATTATTATTGGAGATTCACTTGTAGAGGGTTAAGATTTAGATTAATTTTGAGCAAACCGATTGACGTTCAGAAGAATTCGTGAAAAAAAAAATGATAAGTAATTTTTTTTCCCTAAAAGTATAATTTATTGTAAAACAAAATAGCATTTAACATCACAAGTTCCTCTATCCATATAGAACATCAATTAGATTCGAAAGTATTAATGAAAATGTTCAGTAATTTTTTTTTTATGGTAGTATAATCTTATTGAAAAAAAAAATAACAAAAAAAAAAAAAAAAAAAAAAATCAGCACCAAGAAGTGGCACAATGAATGAAGAAATATCATCTAACTAGATAGAACCATCAGCGATATTAAAAACATGTTGGACAAGAATAGATGACTACATAATTGTAACTCCTAGAAAAATACCGAACTTTAAAAACCATGAATATGCTAACAAGCCTCTTTAACTCTTCGTAAACAATTCCAATGAAAGATTTTTTTTAGATTGTAAAAGATGCATTTATCTCGATAATAATTGAACGAAATTCGACATCAAACGCCATAAATAGCACCTCATGTGTTATCAAGAGTAAAACTTTGATACCGAAGGGGGTATCAAAATTTTGATACCCCCTATGTATGATACGTGGGCCCCCTCTCAAAGTTTATGTATATATATATATGTTTACACGTTTTGACATGGGGGATATCAAATTTTTGATACCCCCTTCGGTATCAAAGTTTTTTCCTGTTATCAAAGCTTTGCATAAAGATGGATAAGGCATTGTCATCTCACCTTTCGAAAATCTAACCATGAATTGTCCTACCGAGCTTCTCACAACATCCCCGAAACCAGGCATCCACATTTAACTTATAATCTAATCGACCACCTTGTTGATCATCTCTCACTAGATGCATGTTTTTTCTTATAATCTAATCCATAGTTTAAAAAAAAAACACATTAAGGGTGTTTGGTATGCGGAATGTTATATAGCCGGTAATTCTATATTTTCGGGAATCAAATTTCAAGTAATTAAATTCCATGAAAAGATACATACCCATGTTTGGTGACTATATAAATATTCCCGAAAAAAAAAGTTAATAAAAATGAAAAATAAAAAAAAAATCCAAATACGTAAAAAGCAAAAAAAAAAAAAGGAAAGAAGAAACGAAAAAAAAAATCGAAAAAATAAAAAACGAAAAAGCAAATGAAAAAAAGAAATAACAATAAAAAAATGAAAATACGAAAAAAAAGAAACTAAAAAACGATCAAAAACAAAAAAACGACAAAAAATGATAAAAATGATAAAAAGAAGAAGATGAAAACGATAAAATGATCAAAAATGATCAAAAATGAAAAAAAAAATGAAAAGAAGATAATAAAAAGAAAAAAAGTCAGAAAATGATCAAAACAGACAAAAAGGTATCAAAAACGAAAAAAAAAAAAAATGACGAAAACGAAAAAATACAAAAAATAGAATTAAACTACCAAAAATGACAAAAAAGATTAAAAAAAAGCTAAAAAACGACAAAAGCGACAAAGAAGACAATGACAAAAAAATAACAAAAACAACAAAAAAGACAAAAACCGATAAAGAAGACCAAAAATAACAAAAATGAACAAAAACAACAAGAAAGATCAAACGATAAAAAAAAAAAGAAAAAACGACGAAAATGACCAAAAGCTCAAAAACGAAAAAAGGCGACAAAAAAACAAAAAACAGGAAAAAATGAAAAAAATGACAAAAAACGATCCAAAAAAAGAAAAAAAAAAACTGAAACAAAATTTTTTTGGGACAAAAATATACACATATTCTCAAGTGATAGGATTCCTATGTTTTGTGGGTAAATTATTTACGCGGACATTCGTAATTCCCAAGAATAATTTTTTTATAGCCTAAACAAGCATAGTAATTGATTCCCACCCTAAATTTTTCTGAAAATAAAAAAAAAATATCGCGTACCAAATGCCCCCTAATACTTTTATTACGGGCAACTATGATCTTAGAAAAAGTAGGAGAGTTATATGTCAGTCAATTGTTTCATAAATTCAGACCCAAAAAAAGTATCATCAAAACTCAAACTCGTTGATTATCACAAGATCCTTACATGGTAATCACTTACCTATAATAGATAAATGATGAGTCTCACATTATTATTTAAAAAAATAATCAAACTAACACAATAACTCATGGAACATTAATCCAAGAGGATTGCAATAAGGTGTTTAGCTACATGAAGCCCTCAACAAAGTGGCATTCTTCAACAAACCAGGATATGAAAAAGGAAGGAAAGTATATATAGAGGAGCCAGACGAAGCCAGCTTAAAGGAGTAGCTCTCATTTTTCATGGGCTATGCCTCTACGGCACCTGCAGTAGCTGGCTGGTCATGATCGGCTTCGAGCTGGCTGTAGTTTCCTTTCTCCTTGAAGAGCTGGATGTGGTGGTGCTTGCAGTAAAGCCTTCCTTCGTGTGCTATGAAGTTGGAAGGACTAATGGTGCATCCTCCATGGCAGCATTTGAAGCAGCCTCTATGATATGATGTTCCATTTACTGTCACCTGAAGAATATTATATAGGCAGGCTCACATATTGCAATTAGCACAAAGAGTATGAATGATATGTGCTTCTAAATAAGCTTTCATGTATGATTTCTTGATATACGCAACATTAGAAAGTTTTAGAATATACACAATCTACAATTATCATGATTTCCTTTTGAACTTCCAGTTTTTAATTTCGCTTGTCATTATATTTCAGACATTGATCTCTTTCAGGTTCATCGTTTAGATGATAACGGTACAACCAAATCTATTGCACTGAAGATATTCCTAAGATATGGTTCTGACCCTGTTATACTTTGATAGGTATTGCATGAGATGCCACAAATTCATATCATAGGAAATGTTATCATCGATTTTGTGCTCGAGAGTCAGAAAAAAGGCAAGTGAAGGTTCTTACACTTTCGATCGGGTACACAGTCTTGTTGCATCCAAAACATTTATCTTTGGTTCCAACAAATGCACTTGAGACCTTGTTGGTTACCTGAAAGTGTATATAGATTATATGAGATGATGTGTTTTCTTTCTTATCACAAAGAACATATATATTCTAGAACTTGTTCATAGATAACTAAAAGTCAACACATTAATAGTGTAATAGTCAATTTAGGTACAAAAATAAATAATTTTTAGTATCGGCGGATAAGAATGTAAGAATGGCATGTACATCTCCCTTTAATGGTTGTTCGATAATAATGTAAGAATTGTTGATTAAGTGTTCGAATACCGAAAAGTGATGTACAAATAACATAAGGTATATACCTCAGGGTCTACTGTTTTTTCTGGCTTGACAACTTTAGGGGTTCCTGAAAGGAAGAATGGCAGGCAGCAGGACAATTTGATGAGTTTAGGAATCTAAGGCAATAGCAACTTGTTAGCGAAGAGGAAGGTCAAGATTGGTGCACCTTCGAAGCTCTTGTCGAGACTGCCTGTCCTCTTGAAGAGCTGATCAAAGTGAGGCCTGCAGTAGAGAACCCCCTCAAAAGAATTATAGTTTCCTAGCTGCAAGAGTCGACAATTAACAAAATGATTCTTGTTATTGTTATCATGTAAGTTAAAAAAAAAAAAAAAAAGGGTTTCCTGGATAATGAGACAGGGAAATGCTATGCTTACAACCAAGTTTAGTTGTAAGCTTTACAACCGGCTACGTGGCATGTTTTTATTGGGGGAGAGGAGGGACCTGGTGGGACCATGTTAGCGTGAGTGTGTGTGTGGGTTGTAAGAAAATGCTAAGTTTATGACAATGAGACATTCTCTGTGACACTATTATTTTGGACTTGACCCTTCCAGTTATTCATGAATGTAGTTTTCAACTTATGGCATAATTTTTAGCTAAAATTTGAACAAATACTCGTAGTAAATTAGAAATATAAGACGATTCACAATATTTAATGAAGTTTGGCCAACATCCAGCAATAGATCCAGACTGATAGATATTGAATGCACTATAATGTCAATGAGCAGGTGGCATTGGATTTGAAACTGAAAAAATTCCATGAGAAATGTAATATATATATATATATATATATATATATATATATTTATATATATATATATATATATATATATATATATATATATATACTTTGAGGGTCCCTTTGCAGTGGTGGCAACGGAAGCAGGCCTTGTGGTAGATTCTGTTGTCGGCCGTGAGTTTGTCCACCAAGTACACGGTCTTGTCGCAGGCCGTGCACTTCTGTTGAGTTCCAGCAAACGCCATTGCTCTCTCTCTCTCTCTCTCTCTCTCTCTAATGGGGGTGGAGAATGGAAAGAGAAAAGGGAGGGGGAGGGGGAAATGGTTGATGTAGATGGGAAGTTGTAGATAATTCCGGAGGACGGGAACAAATTACAATTATTAATAGATGTGTGTGTGTGATACCGAGCATAAAAAGGAAATTAAGGTGGCAATCATAAATATATGCGTTTTTTCGAGTTCAGTGGTTGTTATTAATAGTAATTATAATTTGGAATGTGTTGTGAAACCCATTTTATTCACCATTATGTCATGAGTTACACATGACCCTTGGAGTCATGTAACTCATGACCCTTGGGTTATGTAACTCATGACCCTTGGGTTGCCCATTAGTCCTATATATATGGCCCTTGCCATATGATGAAGTGAAGGGAATAAAAATACTATTCTACAATATCTTGTCTTCTTTCAAACACGTTATCAGCACGATTGCTGAAGCAAGGTGAATCGACGTCCAGATCTCGACGTCATCCTCCCTTTTTCCCTAGTCGATCCGACTGGTAACACTTCTTAAATTTTTTTTACAAATTATTGTTTGAATGAAAATTAGCAATATATATATCTAACAATCTAAGAGTGATATTCTTTATATTGCTAACGTTCAAAACAAATAGTTGTTTTGTAAACGAATTTACTTCTTACAAACAAAATAGTTGCTTCTGTTAATATCTAATTTGCTTTCAAGCATTCCATTAGCTTAGCAACAGAATCAGCACCTTAGCTTCTGTTAATATCTAATTTACTTTCAAGCATTCCAAGCATTCCATTAGCTTCTGTTAATATCTATTTGCTTTCAAGCATTTCAAGCATTTCATTAGACCATCCTGTAACACCCAGAACGAAAGTATTTCAAGCATTTCAAGCATTTCAAGCATTTGATCTTCTAAATAGATGGAATATTAAATTTGGTTAATTTATTATTTCATTAACAGAATAATATTTCATTAATTTATTACTTGAAATGTGGTAATATTTCATTAACAGAAGCAAATTAGATATTAATATCATTGTTGTTAGAATATTAAATTTGGTTGTTCTTGTTCAATTGTCTTCGAGACTCTCGCATAAATATTTAATTTTAATTTATGCATGTTTTTCACATGATAGATAAAATGGCCAAAATAGCGAGTGTCGATTTCGAAGTACTAGATGCTGCTGGGAAAAATTATTTGAGCTGGCACGTGGACCTGAAGTTCTACTTACGTGCCCAGGGCTTATTAGCCACAATTTCAACTCCTCCATCGGCTCCGGCCACTGGTACGGAAAATATAGCAGACACTGCTGTGGTTGTTTCTACAGTGAACGTCTCTGATATAGATAAGGCGAAAGCCATTATCTACATCAGGAGACACATTGATCGGACCCTGAAGGCCGAATACCTCACTGTAGAAGACCCAAAGGAATTGTGGACTGCACTGGAGGACCGCTATAAACATCAAAAAGATGTAATCCTCCCACGTGCAAGGTATGAGTGGGAAAACTTTCGACTTCAGGACTTTAAGTCCGTAGCTGAGTACAACTCAGCTCTCCATAATATCACCTCACGCCTGAAGTTGTGTGGTGAAGAAGTCTCGGAGTATCGCATGTTGGAAAAAACATATACATCCTTCCACGAGAAGGACGCAATCCTCATGCAACAGTACCGTGAACGAAAGTTCACAAAGTACTCTGAATTGCACTCCACCCTGATGATGGCAGAGCAAAACAGAGAACTTCTCTTGGCAACTCATAACCTACGCCCTGCAGGCTCAGCTCCTCTCCCAGAAGCTCATTTTTCTTCCAAGAAGCAGAAGAAAAATAAGGACAGATCTAACATGGGGAATGCCCAGAAGAGGCCGGCCAGAAGTCCACCCAAGAACAATTTTCATCCCCAGAGCAGCAAAAGTGGGGCAAAGAAGAAGTGGAAGAAGACCACAGAACTGATGTCCATTCCCAAGAAAAATTGGGAGGACAAATGCCACAAATGTGGCATGACTGGACACTGGTCTAGAAACTGTCGCACCCTACGACATCTACAAGATCTGTATCAAGCGAGCCAGAAGTCTCAAATTGAAACAAATCTGGTAGAAAAGCAGCCGTCTACTCAGTTCTCGGCGGAAGACTTCGAGAACGACGACCTACTCGACTAGAGCCATTATCTTATTTCCTGCTTTTAAAAAAAAAAAATTGTTGCCGCATTTTTATATTATGCTTCTCTTTTAAATTTCTTGAAAAATGATATTTATTCTTACATTTGACAAAGAAAATTTTACGAAGTCTCTCCGAATAGGCTCACCTATTTGGGTATGATGTCAGAAAGAACTTGGGGCTTGGTTCTTAAGAGGTCCCCGGTGACCCTCCTCCCTCATTTTTCCGCCTGGTCATATTCACGTAGAGCTACCGAAAGGGGATGACCGAATATTATTATTTTTTTTTTGCTCAAATTGTATTTATAAATTATGCATTTTTGCAAGCAACTTATTGACCTCTCTATATCGATCCGTCGATCGATATAAGAGAATTTTTTTTCAAAACTGTTGTTTTAATTACAATTGTTTGTTGTTATTTTTTTTTTAATAGATCTATAGATGAAGTGTGAATGCCTTGTGGACAGCGCCTCGACGCACACAATCCTTCGAGAAAAAGCTATTTTTATAGCTTATATGATTATGACGGTCCTGTTATTACGATATCAGGACTATCAAACATAATAGAAGGATCTGGTGAAGCAATTATATTGCTCCCAAATAAAACAAGACTAATAATAAAAGATGCACTATTCTCTCCTAAATCAAATAGGAACCTCATAAGTTTCAAGGACATTCGTTTAAACGGATATCACTTAGAAACAAATGAAATAAATGAGACAGAATATCTGTATGTTACTCGTCTAAAAGATGGTTCAAAAACTATCTTAGAACGATTCAAGGGACTCCCGTCGGGTCTCTATCATACTCATATTCAATCAACAGAAGCTAACATGATTGTGCACCAGAAGTGTCATTCATCGCCAAAATTTAAACTTTGGCATAATAGACTGGGTCACCCAGGATCAGCTATGATGAAACGAATCATGAGCCAATCCAGTGGACACAACCTGCAGAACCTGAAGATTCTTCAGAAGTATGATTACTCGTGTCTACCTTGTTTTCAAGGAAAACTTATAACAATACCATCCCTTTTGAAAGTGGGACTAGAGTCTCCTAGCTTCTTAGAGAGAATTCATGGAGATATTTGCGGACCTATTCACCCCGCAAGTGGTCCATTTAGGTACTTTATGGTACTTATAGATGCATCTACTAAATGGTCTTATGTGTGCCTTTTGTCCACCCGCAACTTAGCTTTTTCTAAGCTATTGGCACAAATAATTAAGTTGCGGGCTCATTTCCCCGATAACCATATCAAAAAGTTAAGACTTGATAATGCGGGTGAATTTACTTCACAGGTTTTTCAAGACTATTGCCAAGCAACTGGCATCGAAGTTGAACATCCTGTAGCTCATGTTCACACCCAGAACGGGTTAGCAGAATCTCTTATTAAGAGATTACAATGGATTGCTCGTCCATTGTTGATGCAGTCACAGTTGACTGTGGAAGCTTGGGGTCATGCTATATTGCATGCCGCATCACTTATTAGAATACGGCCTTCTGGAGGTCATATTCTATCTCCGATGCAGCTCGCTTATGGTTCACCTCCAAATATCTCACATTTGAGAGTTTTTGGTTGTGCTGTTTACGTCCCCATAGCTCCCCCACAGAGGACCAAAATGGGTCCACAACGTCGATTAGGCATCTATGTTGGGTTTGACTCACCCTCTATAATTAGATACCTAGAACCCCTGACGGGTGACGTATTTAAGGCACGTCTTGATGACTGTGAGTTTGATGAAGGATTATTTTCTAAACTGGGCACACAGTCTAAGAAGCCAGAAGCTTCTAAGACAATTTCTTGGGACACAAAAACTTTGTCTCATTTTGATCCGCGTACAAGTCAATGTGAAGATGAGATCCTGAAGATATTACATCTTCAGAACACTGTACATCTACTTCCGGATACATTTACTGACAACCAGAAGATTGTCAAATCACACGTCCATGCTGCCAACATGCCAGCTAGGATTGACATCCCTAAAGATGGATGCAATCCGCCGGCAGCAGAAATGGCAGTACCTCAATTAAAAAGAGGACGCCCACCAGGTTCGAGAGACAAAGTCCCTCGTAAAAGAAAAAACCCTGGAGAAATTAAGAAGATCCCAACACAGGATGCTGAGCTCAGATCAGCTACCTCTTCCCTCCTAGTTTCCCCTGAAGAGGAACAAACAGGAGAAATATCATTAAATTATGTACGTACTGGAGAGGTACTGAACAGAAAAAGCACAGTCGTCGACGACGATTTTTCGTTCAATATTGCCGTTCACGTCACTGAAAATGACGATGACATCGATCCACGGTCTCTAGCGGAATGTAAACGCAGAGGCGATTGGCCAAAGTGGAACGAGGCAATAGGAGTAGAGCTGGACTCACTCTTGAAACGCGAAGTCTTTGGACCAGTAGTCCAAACACCTGAAGGTGTAAAACCTGTGGGATATAAATGGATCTTCACAAGAAAAAGAAATGAACACAACATAGTTGTGCGCTACAAAGCACGCCTTGTAGCGCAAGGTTTCTCCCAGAAACCGGGAATAGATTATGAAGAAACATATTCTCCGGTCATGGATGGGAATACCTTCAAATTCCTGATCAGCCTCTCTTCTCTGAAAAGCCTAGAAATGCAGCTCATGGACGTTGTGACTGCATATCTTTATGGCAATATAGATAAAGATATCTATATGAAACTCCCTGAAGGATATAAAATTTCACCAGAGAAAACAGATAGACCTCGGGACACCTATTCTGTAAGGTTACAAAGATCATTGTACGGTCTTAAACAATCAGGAAAAATGTGGTATAATAGACTAAGTGAGTTTCTTGCTACGCAAGGATTTACTAATGATAAAGTCTGCCCGTGTATCTTTATAAAAAGATCGAAAACAGGATTTGTTATAGTCGCCGTTTATGTCGACGACTTAAATCTCATTGGATCTCCTGCAGAGATCACTGAGATATCTGAAAGCCTTAAGACAACTTTTGAAATGAAAGACCTAGGCAAAACAAAGTATTGTCTTGGCTTACAGATCGAACACCTAAAGGGTGGTATCCTGTTACACCAATCTACATATACACGAAGATTACTTAAACAATTCCACATGGATAAATGCCATCCCCTTAGTACACCAATGGTCGTTCGATCATTGGACGTAAAAAAGGACCCTTTCCGTCCACTGGAAGAGGGGGAGGAATCATTAGGTCCTGAAGTACCTTACCTAAGTGCCATTGGGGCACTACTCTATCTGGCTAACTGTACGCGTCCTGATATAGCATTTTCAGTTAACTTATTAGCCAGATACAGTACAGCGCCCACAAAGCGCCACTGGAATGGAGTGAAGCATCTTCTGCGCTACCTCCAAGGGTCTATAGACCTAGGACTATATTACCCGAATAGTGGGTCTTCCACTTTACTTGGTTATTCAGATGCAGGTTATAGATCAGATCCCCACACAGAGAAATCACAAACTAGATTTGTGTTTACTTTCGGTGGTACGGCTATCTCCTGGAGGTCCGTCAAACAGACCAGTGTGGCTATCTCATCCAACCATTCTGAACTCCTGGCAATCCATGAAACAAGCAAGGAGTGTGTTTGGCTTCGCTCCGTCATTCAGCACATTTTGGCATCTACTGGCCTGAAGACTGGTGAACTTGAGCCTACTACCATTTTTGAAGATAATGCAGCATGCGTAGCTCAACTTCAGAAAGGATACATGAAGAGTGACAAGACGAAGCACATATCCCCCAAATTCTTCTGGACGCACGACCTTCAAGAGAAGGGACAAGTCAAAGTACAACAAATTCAATCTTGTAATAACTTAGCAGATTTGTTTACCAAAACACTGCCACGATGTACTTTTGTAAAGCTTGTAAGAGGAATAGGGATGAGGCAACTAAAAGACCTGCAAGCCTGAAGCTTGTATAGATCAGGGGGAGTAAAACTATAGGATTGTACTCTTTTTCCTTAGGACTGATGGTTTTTCCCACTGGGTTTTCCACAGCCAAGGTTTTAACGAGGCAAACCAAGTTTACTCTGGATCCAGCAGTATCCACCCCATTAGCTTATTGAATCCTGAAGTATTTCATAAGTGGATCCAAGGAAATGGATGAATAAGGGGGAGTGTTGTGAAACCCATTTTATTCACCATTATGTCATGAGTTACACATGACCCTTGGAGTCATGTAACTCATGACCCTTGGGTTATGTAACTCATGACCCTTGGGTTGCCCATTAGCCCTATATATATGGCCCTTGCCATATGATGAAGTGAAGGGAATAAAAATACTATTCTACAATATCTTGTCTTCTTTCAAACAGAATGTTCATTTACATGAGGATATTATTTTATCTTTGTCCCTTTCTAAACAATGATACATGTCCATATTAAAAATTACTCATGTCTGAATTTAGGCCTCGTTTGGCTCGCAGAATCATATGATTGGAAAAGAAAATTGTTAAGAAAATGAAAATGAGTTCCAATGGAAAGAAAAAATGGTTTCGTCACAAAAGCAACGATTCACTTTTCACATTTAAGTATTCAGTTTTCCTACCAATTCTTTTGGCATTTCCAAAAGTCGGAAAGAAAAATCTATAGAAATTGTTCCTTCTTTTCCTTAGATTACAAGTGAGACTTGTGTTACTTTTCTTTTTAAAGAATCAAAAAAATTTCAATATCACATGCCAATAATAAAGAAGTAAAATAGATAATCCTAAGTTTGAATCTCTCTTGATGCAACGTAAGCACTAAGCAATTCTCAGTATTAGTATTTTTTTTTTTTGTATTAAAGTTTCGTTGTTTCATTGTCTATTCAATCTATTTTATTAATGTGCAAATACATGTCGTGGACAAGCACAAAATAGACTTGTACGACATCACGTCCAGTGACGACTTTGTGATCCTCCAAGATCGAGACGTAACACCCCTCATCCACACTTAGCCATGAAAAATAGACTCACACAATTGTGATGTTGGGGTTTGATTCTAAGAAAGGTAAGCTTAGGAGTATTGTGTATCTCAATATGAGGTTCATTTATATTGAAAATATAACAAAAGATTGGACTGACATAGATGGTAATTAATATTGGTGTGGACTAGATGGCCAATATTTGATTCCTATGTATAGCATAAATTTTTGACACTAAATTTTCTATAGCTCTTGTAAGGGTCATGCCTAGTGCAACACCATTACAGACTCCATTGATCGGTGCGATATGTGCAGATGACATCAACCCGTAGTAGCAACACGACAAACACTATGCAACAACATATTTGTTGTATGCTAGACTTTATGGGTGAGCATTGTTCCATCTTGGACTAAGAATCGAATCTAACCGAACCAATTCCAAACTAATATTTCTTGCTTCGATGATTATGATCATCCCAAAAAATCACTTCTTGCTCTTCCAATTCATTTAGTTTTTATTTAGTAATCTTTGTTTCTGTTTTCTTAGATTGTGCAACAAGATATGATTCATTCAAAGACTCTGAATTTTTTTATTTTTTTGAGGGATGAACCAAATTTTATTGCAGTCAATTGAAAGAACTAGCCTCAGTTGCTAAAACATGAGAAATACAATCAGGAATAACATTCTCCTTATAGTTGGAGAGATTATGCAAAGAATGAGAAGCTAAAGAGTTTGCTACCATGTTCCCTTCCCTATGGGTGAAGGTAAACCGCACACTTAAATTTAACCCGTAGATCTCTTTTCTGGAGATCTGGATCTGATCTCTAAGTCTCCACGGGATGAGTTTGTCGTCACCATTGTATATTCTATGGGCAAGGAAAGAATCTCCCTCAATGATCATTATGTCTGCCTGCAACCTGCTAGCAAGAATAGCTCCTTGGCGTACCACTAAAATCTCAGCTATAAAGCTCGATCATCTCCAAATGTGTGCAAGTCCTCCATGACAATTGATTTGGCTGCAATGAATCCTCCCTTGTCATCTCTTGCGACTGCAGCGACAACAAGGAGGGATGATGATACCGCACCATCAACATTAATTTTGATACAACCCGATGGCGGGGGGATCCACTTCGAATTCTCCTTAAGTTGGTGGATATCCAGAAGTGCTCCGATTGGGGGCTAGGACTAACATCATAAGTTCTATACATGTTTTCAGCTTGCTGCACTATATTCACTATACTGGGTCTTTGTTATTGAAGATACAGTTGCATCGAGCCTTCCAGATGGCCCATAGAAGATTGGCTCCCATCCGAAGCACATCTTCACATAGCATGTCTTTCAACCATTCTTCCAATAGACGTCCAATGCTGCTTGCAAACCATGCAGCTCTAGCCACCTGACAGTATATAAACAAATGATTCTCATCTTCCTCTTGCTCAAGACAGAAGGGGCATTTGTTGTTAATAGCAGGTATCCGTTTGTTTAAGGCTGTGAACAACGGGAGAGAGTTATGAAGGAGCCGCCAAATAAACAAGCGAACCCGTGGAGCCACATTTCTCAATTTCCAGAGGTGGCGCCACACTGGTTGATCTTCTCCCGTACGTGCCGTGGTGGGTTCTCTTCGACGAAAATCCTCGTACAGAGATTTTGGCGTGAATATCCCATTTCTAGCTTTCGTCCATATGAGCTCATCTGGTCCTTCCTCATCAAGAATGCATATACGCGATATGGCTGCAGCTTCCACCGGGGAGAATAAGCTTCGGATCAGCGGCGTGTTCCATGTGTTGTCATGTTGGCATCTAAGTTCGTGAACAAACTGAGGCCCATTGGGGGGTATGTTGCACTCAGTGATTCAAAACCCCGGCAGGTTAGGAATCCATGGTTCATCTATAATCCCCGTCCATCCTGTAATGCCCCGCTCTGCACGAGGCATTTGGTTGGCTTGTTGGATGGGATCAGAATGTTGGACCGTGACTTGTATTGGAGATCAAGAGAGTTGGGACTGATGCAGTCTCTCCTAGCTGGCTAGACGGAATGGGTATTGGAACGTGGCTCGCTGGTGGAGCTACGCTTAGTGGGATTGGAGCAGGAAGACCGTTATGCAAGGCAAGTGGAACTGTCCTCCTTTCTCCTTATTCCTGCATGCTTAATAAATGGAATAGCGTGATGCTATGAATTGTCCCTAAATGTTCTATGTTTTAGTTGCTGAATAATAGAGATGCTTATGCTGAAAAATTCTTAACTGCTGAATGAATCACACTTGAACTACTAATGTGACTTGAAGCTTGAAATGAATTGATAATGTCCCTTCGGTTAATACTGCTTAAGCAATGAAATACTTGATTAATGAGATGCTACGAGAATGATACATGAGTAATGAACTGGTTATGCTATTAACACAAAGAACTGAATGCAACACCTCAATCATGTACCTTCTGCATAACTGTTACTGTTGCCTGTTTCCTTATAAACAATGAAAGAAAGAATACTGTCCCTTTGAAATGAATGAAATGCTGCAGGTCCTATCGAGATGAATGAAATATTGTTTATTCCTCTTAGAAAGGAATAATATGAGAAATGTTGCAATGATTGATGCAATGAGAAATGATGAGGCTTGGGATCGTTGAGATCACCAAGTGAACATGTGGTATTGTTGGAAAGATGAGATAATGAAATGTTGCATTTACTTATCTTAATATTTTATCATGCGACTTCGAACACGCATTCGCATGATCATGGGCAAACTTGTATACAAGGTATTGTTTTCTCGGACGGTTCCTAGGGCCCTGGGGACCGATTTGGCCTAGGAGAAAATACATCATGCTTTGGTGGCATGATTGGTATCGAGACATTCATTTCAGACTTGCAACCCGGATGAATGGTGCGTCGATACCCTTGAAGTCCTATATGGCAAGTCCTTAAATGGTGCGCAGCACCAGTGGTCATGTAGTCAGGATGCATGTTAATGAAGTTTTTGTGCAGACATAGTAAGTATATCATTCTATCCTGCATTCTTATACAGGTATGCGGAATCGAATGTCGGTAAGAAATTACTTCAATATGATATATACAATATATATTGGTTGAATGGTCTGCTTAATCATGTTAAACAAGAAGATGTTATGATGTTGCCCTTTTAAATGAGAACCTCCTTAACATGCTAAATTTAGTATGTCAATATGTTGCCTTGCTATGTAACTGCTTAAACATAACTTACATGCTAAGTGATGCCTTCTATGAGAATTGTCAGAACATGTTCAAGATGTTAGAACCAATGATGCCTCAATGATACCTTTTCATGATAACACCCAGTATGCTTTAATGATGCCTTCACATGAATGCTACTAAGAATGTGTTTACATGCTTCACTATGATTATTGTCCATGAACTGTAAACTGATGCTAGGCCCCAACCAGAATGATCATTCTATTAAGTGTTTGCTAAAATCGATCACTATATGTTGGTTTAGGCGAGTGGGTTGGAATCTGCTCGCCAGTACATAGATGATGTGCTGACTCATATTTTGTGTGGGCATGTGGTCGTTCTTGGGATATTCTGTACATGAAGAGTTGGCTTGATCTGTCCCGTGGCATCGAATATTTGTTGGGCATACAGAAGCTCTCCTTGTACAAGATGATGTCTTCTGTTTATAAAGGACATAATGTATGGAACATTGTAATCAATTGTACCAGTGAGTTGTAAGCCAAGTCGGTATATCGAGTTGTAGTCCAATGTATCCAAGTATCAAATATAAGCTTTGTAGCATTATTCAGTTGGCTTTCAATGTAATATGAGAATTGTTGTAAGTATTGTACTTCAATACAAGTCTTGTACTCTTCTTCAATTATCAATAAAGAGAACAAAGTTCTATATATCTCTGTGTGACTTCAAGTTATCCTTTTATCTCCGCTGCTATAAAAAAGTGATGTATTTCTATTCAATGAGAAGGATTGTCCTCACTAACTTCAATTTATCTGCTTCTGTCGCTGCGATGTGTTCCTATTTGAAGAAAATTAATTATGTACCATCTTTGCCTTGTACAAGTGCAATACCAGACTTGTACGGCATCACGCCCAAGCGAGGACGATCGATTCCAAGAGATAAAGTATGTGAATAAATGACTCTGCGAATCGGGGCGTAACAAATTGGTATCAGAGCACGGCTTTATGTCCTTGGTCTCTTCTTTGATTCGTTTCAAATCAAAGTTGCATCGACGATTAACCAAAGTTGCTTTCGCGATCACTCAACGTTGCTTCCGCGATTAAATCAAAGATTGCTTTCGTGATTATGTTGTTGTTGTTCGATAATCATCCTATATTATTGGTGTCTGAAAGTTCGTTGACCCTCTTGGCTGCTCACTGGATGTTCCATACAATAAGTCTAAATATAATGTGATGCCCCTGAATGAATGATTATTGTTGGTTTGGACACAAATAATCCAACAATGACTCGATGTCATAGTATGCTATATTGTGAATGCTGTTTGGAATGTGGGAGTAAAGAAAAGTGGCTATGTATGCTGTAACAAGTAGAAAATTGCATGTGATATTGGGAAAGAATTTGGAACGATACAACTGATGGATGAGTTAAACGGAACTGGTGAATTGGCTCATGTGTGCTGGCTAGTGCTTTCGAGACCCTAAGAATGTTGGCTTGTGATATTGAGACCCAGAGATGTTGGCTAAGTATTGTGATCATTATAGATCACGAATGTCCGGAATAGATTTGAGTTGGTACTGTTTAGAAATGGTGTCTTTTCTGAGTAGTATATTGCCTCTACCACCTCAGAACTATATGTTTGTTGACCCTTTCCATAGAATAGCAATGAGACTATCTGTGGGTATTGGGTAGTGTCGAGACATAGCTGTGAGTCATGTTTTGTTGCTAGATGACTCGAGTATCCCTTGACGGTAATGTTACGTTGGGTAGCGAGATTGTCGGAATTGTTACAGGTGGCTTGGTTAGAAATTGTTTAGTCGAGTGATGACTCAGACTAGTAAAGACAGTTAGTATGCTATGAATAAATAGATTTGGCTAGAGAATGTTGTGGCTTAGAACATCTGAATGTTGATTTCGATTGGTCGGATGCAAATTATATGTGACTAATACAAAGTTGGTTGCTAAGCTGAAAGTTTTGGAAAATATTGTCGGTGAACCAAAGGAATATTAGAGATCTGTGCCTTGATCCTAAGGTGTAATAGATGTTAATCTATCTTGATCACCAAAGGATAGTCGTTGCATATGTGCATGTATGCTGAGGAATTGAGTTGTACTAGAAAAGTAACAAGTAGCAATCCTGAATAATTGTGTTGCATAGAGAATGGTTAATTGATGCATGAATTGTCGGATTGAATGGAATGAACTACTCGACCCTTGCTGCATGAGATTTAAGAATGCCCCTAAGATAGTTTGATGAGTGAGAAACGAATGGGAACGAGAAATTGCAAACGTGTTGGATAATGTCGGTATAGGTGACTGTTGGTTGGGATATAGATTGTTGGCTTATGACTTAGTAGTGTAACTCTGTCATACAGATCGAATAGTATGATTCCATAGTTATGTTGAGACTATCAGAATTGATGACCCTTGAATAGTTAGCCTTGGCTTATGGGTTCGTGTGGGTACAACGGAATTGGAATATAAATTGAATCGTTGGAAATTTACTTGATGGATTATTAGAACGATGAGAATCGTATATCGGGTTGGGATTGACCGTAATATTGATAGATCGATCTTAGTCGATCGTTGGATAAGTCTAGAATGAGCCTCTGTAGGAATTAATTTCCTTGAGGAAGATCCTGGATAGATAGACTTGACCCTAGCGACCAGTGGATGACTTACCAATTGGTGGCATAGCCGACAATGTTGATCAATGGTTCCGACTGAATTGAATCCCATAGGTTTGGGTAGATATAAGCTCCATGAATTTTTGGGATTTATTTTCGAATTTTCTAAATGAATTAATTTTGATAATTTATTTTGATTTAATTAATTTTGATCATTAAATGCTCTTTATCGTGACTTGGATTTCTAGCGCGTCAGGGATGCCAGTCTCTGGAAACTTTCTTCTTGAAGTTTGTAGTAGACGAGATTATCTTCGTGTTGATATATCGTGTCCCACTCGAACTTGTTCCCTTGTGCTCCATTTGTTTCGTACAACTTTCGGGTCAATTTAGACCAATTTATCATCTGTCGTAATTCGTGACTTAACTTCTAACTTAATTTTCGGGCCCGACATCGGTCCAATTCAGTCGACCCAATACATGGCTCTGGCCTGTTTTAAGTCTACTATGCACGCCACTTGCGTGCCACCAAATTGATCTCCCTTGTGCTCCCATTTCATCTGTGATTTTAATTGGTTTAGTTTATTATTTTAATTAAATCTTGGCCCCAAGCCTGTCCAAATTTGGCCCAACACCCAATCTAATTTGGTGTAACCCCTGTCATGACTACCCATACATCTCACTATTGTATTTGCCTTCTTCCCTACTCAAAATATCTATTTCTCTCTCCCTGTATATATATACACACATATATATATATATATATATATATATATATATATATATATACATATAATATATATACATATATATAAATATCTCTCCCTCTCTCTCTTCACTCCTACACACAAACACACACACACCCCTCCCCATCACAGCACACCCACTCCCCTCTCATATCAGCCGACCTCTCTCTCTCCTTCTTTCAAATATCTATATCACTCTCTCTCTCTCTCTCTCTCTCTCTCTCTCTTTCTATATATATTAATATACACACACACATATAATAACTCTCTCTTCCTCTCTCCTTACACATACACTCACAGCAACCCCCTCTCACTTAGCCGACACCACCACCACCCTCACATTTTCCATCTCCTCCTTCCTCCTCCCTCCATGGCCAAGCACCATCATCATCATCAACACCACTACTCACCACCACCATCATCACCATTATCACCATCATCAACACCATCTCCACACACCACCACTCTCACCACCATCATAAACACCACCACCATCAACAAACACACCACACCACCACCTCCACCACACCATCACCGCCGTGCCAGGCCGCAGTAATAGCAGCCACAACAGCAGTGCCGCAATGGCGGCCACAGCAGCAGCCGCATGTGCCACACCGGCAGCCGCGCGCCGGCAAGCCCCCCCATGGCCGCGCGTTGGCTGGCGCACCTTCCCGTGGCGGCCATCCTCCTCCGGGACGTACCGCCTAGGCATTTCGTGCATTTGGCACGAGATTCCGTCTGCATGAGCTCGAAATGGATCCGAAAATGGCGTTCAGTCGCAGCGACTTCGCGTGCGTTTTTCGAAAAATTCTACCGTTGGATCGACGATTTCTTCGCTCCGTCACAATCTCGTTTTGCGAAGCCAACTTCGTCGGTTCGTATCTCCTCCACTGTAGCTTCGTCTGGCATGCCAATGGTTCCTATGCGCAGCTGGTATAACCCTCTTCCTACCCCTTAAGTTTCGTTTTATTGTGAGCTTGTTTTGTTGGTTGAATTTGACGCCAAAGTTGGCCGTTCGAATTCCTAATTTTCAAGTGGTAAAATTTTATTTTTGAACCCGGGACTCCGATTTCAATTTCTGACACCACCAGTAGACTCATGGCGTCATTCTGGCACGTTTTAATATATAGTTTGTTAGATTTGGAAGACGTGGGCCCTGGCACACATTTCGGAACAAAGTGGGTCCCACAGTCCGGGTCAACAGGACTTTTTGACGTCGGCTCATCGGAATCCAATTCTGGATATATCGTTGAGTTCGTAACGTCATTCTGGATTCGTGGACATATAATTTTCTAGGTTTTAGTGGACATTGGTTTCGGCACGCATTTCGGTGCAAGTCGGATGCCAATATCCGGGTCAACAGGTCATTTTGAGATCGGCTCATCGAAATCCAATTCTGGATATACCGTTGAGTTCGTATCGTCATTCTGGACTCGTTGACATATAATTTGCTGAGTTTTGAGGACATTGGTTCTGACACACTTTTCCGTACAAATTGGAATTTCAATGTCATGGTCAACGGACCAATTTGAGATCGGATCAACGGAATCCAATTCTGGATATACCGTTTGGTTCGTATCGTCATTCTGGATTCGTGAACATATAATTTATTAGGTTTAGTAGACTATTATTCTTGCACGCTTTTCGGTGCAAAGCGGGTCCGACACGGACACCGTTTTGACCCGAAATTACTTTTTTCCCCTGTGTCTAAATTGGACTTATGGATAGGCTATCCTAGCTAATTTGACCATTCTGGACACGTTGGTGATATTTGTTTTATCATCCGACAATATTTGTAGATATTTTCTCTGTGTATTATCTTTTATTATAATTAATTCTTATTAAGTTCGTATTTCGGAATTAGTACCACGAAACTGAGATCAGTCGATTCCAGTGATCTTACATAGCTGAAATTGGCAAGATGATCATGTGGATCACTGTGATAAGATTATTAACTTTACCGTTGATTATCTTATCTCGATTTGCGTGTTGTAGGTTTCGATGTACGAATAACGAAGTACAACTGTGATAAGATACATGGTATCTTGGTAGGTAAATATTAGGAATAGTATGCTTAGGCTAGTTTTGACCTCGGTTGACCAAGTTTGACTGCTTTGACCAAAAGTCAACTATCAGTTAACACTTCGCCTAGAAATGTCTAGAACTTGACCAGAGTTGACCAGTTGACCAAAAGTCAACTGTTAGTCAATATTAGCCTAGTTTGACCCAGTGTGACTCAGTGTGACCTAGTTTGACTTAGTTGGACTGAGATTGACCTAGATTACATAGCTTATACTATATAATCCTGCCTAACACTGTTGAACCCTAATTAGCTTATATATATATCTCATCTTTAGGTTTGTGGCATCACTCTGAGCATCGACCCTATTTGACAGCTCAGGACCGTAGGCGAGTACATTCACTGATAGTTTTTATTGTCTTGATATCTGCTATATCCGATTCAGTTGTAGTGTCTTAATTGATTCCCGACACGATGGTTCATGGACTAGTATACGTCGGATCCTATCATGAGATGTTATTCCTAGACTTTCTTGGTATATTGGTACGTGATATTTCGTGTTTCTTGTACTTATATAGACATCGATTTGGGAGTGGGCTGGCCCCCTGCTTTTGAATCCCGTGTCATGACGTACCATGTCCGGATCCGTGATACTATTCGGGGATGGGAGAATTATTAGGGGTTATGTGATCAAAGCCTCCTGTCACTATTATGCTTGTACCACTCTCACCTCACGTCGGGTATAGCAGATTCCTCCGTGTGCTTATTATCCAGGTTGGCCGGCATGACCCTTTCCAGAGATTTTCGTGTGATTGTCGGGCCAAGTGGATAACCTGTCTTGTAACATACCTAAAGCCGATCACATAACGCTCTAATAATTCAAGGCACATTTTATATATTTATTTATCGTATCTTATATCCTGCTCAGTTCTACTTTCAGTACTTTTCTCACCATGCTATGATATTCATTTACTCACATGTTCTACATGCTCTTATGTTATACCTTGATTGGAGACTAAGTTCTGTTCGGAAGAAGGGTTACAACCCCGGTCCTTGTTTGGTTTAAGGATTGTAACTCAGCTTCCGAATGGTTCCCAAGTCATCATATATCTTTATTTTGTATTTTATTATACTGTCTCTTATAGAATTTATCAATTCATATGGAACTGCTGTTAGTGTTTGTACTTGCTCATTTTCCTGACAGGATAATCGTTGATGTTTACAGAGTACATGTTAGCTGAGTGCCCTACCTTTTACGGGTATGGCCAGGATAGAGTTTGATGAGATATTACCCCTGGATCTCCAGCAGGATCCATTAGCAGTGGATAAGATACCATTAGTTTAGATTAGTTATTTTCAGTTGTATTTATTCTCTGGATTACTGTATTTGAGATTTGGGATGTTTCTAGATTTGTGTTATCTTAGACACTTAGAACTCTATCTGGTTGTATCTCTGTGGTTTCATTTCATTTCATATCTATCTATCTTTTTATCGTATTCTACCTTAGATGTGATTTAGACTGTATTTGCTATGTCACCTCCATTTGGAGTGTATATACTGTACAGGTACCTTATATATTGTTAGATGATTGACTTAGGACAGCGTTCTACCGCCGACACTGCGGCGTAGGCTGGGCGTGGCCCACGTATCCGTATCCGTATATCCGGGTGCGGGTCGTGAAAATAGAGTTGCCTCGAACTGTCGGTCGTCTGTTGGCCTGAGAATAAGCAATTTGTATGATCCCTAGTAGCCGTCCACTCTAGGGGAGTCACCTGAATGATTAGGTTTAGCTGTCGGTATAGCTAACCATAGAGACTTGACCGAATAATAGGGTGACCATTGGCGACCGTAGGATAACCTGTTGGTATTGGACGAGAGATGGTGAAGATGAGTATTGACCTAAGGAATTGTATGCTTCAACGTGTACCTTAGAGATGTTTGACCCTTGAGGATTATGTGTCGGCCTGTAACGGGAATTGGAATCGTGGGATGAGACTTGAGTTGTATGTATCGAGTAGTGAATTATTCTATGAGATGGAATTGATTGCTCATAACAGAAATATTGGATCGGTATCTATAGTCGGGTAGCTGGATTAACCTTGACTGTTGCATAGAATTATACCCTGACTCGATTAATCGATAGTGGGTGACGTCGGATTGTATATTTTAGAAAAGATGAATTGCCTCCGTGAGAAATATTGTTGGATTTGGGAAGGAATATGATTGCATGTTGTGAACTCTTGATATGATTGGCTCTAAGTTGGACCCTTGACCGAATGTTAGAAATATTATGCTTGGATAGAGAGCTTACCTGAGTTGTCTCTGACGTCAAGTATTGTGGCCTGGAAGATAGTGATTGTGGCAAGTGAATAAAGTGATAAGTCAATTGAAAGGATGCTAAGTTAGATTTGGAAAAGAGAGTTATATCGTGGCTGATCGAATCGCACTAATATGAAAGTTGGCTGAAGTACATATGTTTTGGAGACGCCTAAAATATGTGTATGGATCCAGCCGAAGTGATAGGTTGCGACTGAGATAACATTATGGGAAGAATTTATCGTACTAGCACGGACTTTGGCTAAAATACATATATTTTGGGGATGCCTAAAATATGTGTATGGATCCAAACGAAGTGATATGTTGCGACCAAGATAGAAATGCAAGAAAAATGTTGGTGAATCAATGAGAAGTTACAAGTAATTAGAAAAGAGATAGGCAGATCGAATCGTTGATGGATTACAATGGTACAGTTGGATAGCTATTTTGAGATGACCGAGGGGGCTGAAATGAATATTGAATTGAAGCTGAATGAATAACTGGTTGTGACTAAGTGAATTAGTAAGATGAGTTGTTCTCTTAAGTTTCGAGGTCGAAACTTTTTCTGAGTGGTATATTATGTAATGCCCCGCTCCGTACGAGGTATTTGGTTGGCTTGTTGGATGGGATCAGAATGTTGGACCGTAACTTGTATTGGAGATCAAGAGAGTTGAGGCTGATGCAGTCTCTCCTAGCTGGCTAGACGGAATGGGTATTGGAACGTGGCTCGCTGGTGGAGCTGCGCTTAGTAGGATTGGAGCAGGAAGACCGTTATGCAAGGCAAGTGGAACTGTCCTCCTTTCTCCTTATTCCTTCATGCTTAATAAATAGAATAACGTGATGTTATGAATTGTCCCTAAATGTCCCATATTTTAGTTACTGAATAATAGAGATGCTTATGCTAAGAAATTCTTAACTACTGAATGAATCACACTTGAACTACTAATGTGACTCGAAGCTTGAAATGAATTGTTAATGTCCCTTCGGTTAATACTGCTTAAGCAATGAAATACTTGAGTAATGAGATGCTACGAGAATGATACATGAGTAATGAACTCGTTGTGTTATTAACACAAAGAACTGAATGCAACACCTCAATCATGTATCTTCTGCATAACTATTACTGTTGCATATTTCCTTATAAACAATGAAATAAAGAATATTGTCCCTTTGAAATGAATGAAATACTGCAGGTCCTATCGAGATGAATGAAATATTGTTTATTTCTCTTAGAAAGGAATGATATGAGAAATGTTGCAATGATTGATGCAATGAGAAATGATGAGGCTTGGGATCGTTGAGATCACCAAGTGATTATGTGGTAATGTTGGAAAGATGAGATAATAAAATGTTGCCTTTACTTATCTTAATATTTTATCATGCGACTTCGAACACGATCGAGTCGGACACGCATTCGCATGATCATGGGCAAACTTGTATACAAGGTATTGTTTCCTTAGATGGTTCCTAGGTCCCTGGGGACCGATTCGGCCTAGGAGGAAATGCAGCATGCTTTGGTGGCATGATTGGTATCGAGACATTCATTTCGGACTTGCAACCCGGGTGAATGGTGAGTTGATACCCTTGAAGTCCTATATGGCAAGTCCTTAAATGGTGCGCAGCACCAGTGGTCATGTAGTCAGGATGCATGCTAATGAATGTTTTGTGCAGACAGAGTAAGTATATCATTCTATCCTGCATTCTTATGCAGGTATGCGAAATCGGATGTCGGTAAGAAATCACTTTAATGTGATATATGCAATATATGTTGGTTGAATGATCTGCTTAATCATGTTAAACAAGAAGATGTTATGATATTGCCCTTTTAAATGAGAACCTCCTTAACATGCTAAATTTAGTATGTCAACATGTTGCCTTGCTATGTAACTGCTTAAACATAACTTACATGCTAAGTGATGCCTTCTATGAGAATTTTCATAACATGTTCAAGATGTTAGAACCAATGATGCCTCAATGATGCCTTTTCATGATAACACCCAGTATGCTTTAATGATGCCTTCACATGAACGCTACTAAGAATATGTTTACATGCTTCACTATGATTATTGTCCATGAACTGTAAACTGATTCTAGGCCCCAACTAGAATGATCATTCTATTAAGTGTTTGCTAAAATCGATCACTATATGTTGGTTTAGGCGAGTGGGTTGGATTCTGCTCGCCAGTACATAGATGATGTGCTGACCCACGTTTTGTGTGGGCAGGTGCTCGTGCTTGGGATATTTTTTACACGAAGAGTTGGCTTGATCTGTCCCGCGGTATCGAAGATTTGTTGGGCATACAGAAGCTCTCCTTGTACAAGATGATGTCTTCTGTTTATAAAGGACATAATGTATGGAACATTGTAATCAGTTATACTAGTGAGTTGTAAGCCAAGTCGGTATATCGAGTTGTAGTCCAATGTATCCAAGTATCAAATATAAGCTTTGTAGCATTGTTCAGTTGGCTTTCAATGTAATATGAGAATTGTTGTAAGCATTGTACTTCATTACAAGTCTTGTACTCTTCTTCAATTATCAATAAAGAGAACAAAGTTCTATATATCTCTGTGTGACTTCAAGTTATCCTTTCATCTCCGCTGCTATAAAGAAGTGATATATTTCTATTCAATGAGAATGATTGTCCTCACTAACTTTAATTTATCTGCTTCTGCCGCTGCGATGTGTTTCTACTTGAAGAAAATCAATTATGTACCATCTTTGCCTTGTATAAGTGTAATACCAGACTTGTACGGCATCACGCCCAAGCGATGACGATCGATTCCAAGAGATAAAGTATGTGAATAAATGACTCTGCGAATCGGGGCGTGACACATCCCCCGTTAATTTTCCAGCATAAACCCTCCTTTATATGATATCATAACTCCAGGATACTAGTCCAGGTAGGAGATGATCTTCTCGTTCGAGTAGCATTCCAGAAGCTTCGATCATGCAAATACACCCCACGAAGCAGCCGTACCCACAATTATAGGTCCTAAAAAATCAAGTTGCGTACATCAACAAAGTCATGAAGATCAAGAAATGCATCTTTCAAATGAACTGCGCAGACATCAGATTGCGCATCATACGGATTGCGCACACTAGACTGCGCACACTCTCAAACGCGCAGGCTGACGTGGCAAATTATCATCATTACCTGACACAATCAAATCTTCTGACAGCTGACAGTACGAAGAACGAGGCAATTGTTTGTTTAATCGTGCAGCACGGCGCTCGAGGATAGCTGGCAGCACAATCGGCCAGCCTATCTGATGCGCAATCCATATTGGCGCAATCCATGCCTGCGCAGTCCATTCCTGTGCAATCCAAAGCTAGCGTAATTCAGGTTGCACGCTCTATCAACACAACTGACAACATATACGTGGCATTCATGCCATCAATTACTCATTATGTGGCAACCGTCTATGCACGATCATGCGCATTTCAATCAAATGATGCCATGTGTCCAAGACAGTTGGCCCATGATCAGACAACTGCTTGCGCAGTCTACAGTTGCGCAATCTAATTCATGCGCAATCCATTATGCGCAGTCTAGAATAACTAAAAGTTAGTTATTTCCAGAACTCTATAAATAGAGTTTCAAGTCTCCATTCAAGGGGATCACAGATCACAGATCAGAAATCAGAGATCAGATAGAGAGATCAGACATAAAAGTTCAGAGAGTCCAGGAGTTCTTGTCCAAGTGCTGCTGCATTCTTCCGAGGCTTTTGCCTTCAACTTCTGAGGCTTTTTGCCTTCAACTTCAACTTCAGAGGCTACCGTCTTCAAAGTTCACATCGTCCAAGGGATAAAGCAATCGTCTTCTAGATTGGATTCCTACAGTTGTACCTTTTCCAGAATTCTTGTAATCTTTACAAAGTTTGTATCAATAAAGTTTCATACTTTTGTTTTTACAAACAAAATGGCGACTCTGCTGGGGACGACTTTCTCCTCCGACGAAGAAGTGACAACTCAATGTGACGTAGCGTCTATCGGGAAGACGCAGAAGACTCTGGTTGTGAAGGTCAACCAGACAGCCTATGAAGCCATGATCAATTCTAAGACCACTCCTCGCACTGCAACCACTTCTGCCACGAGCAAAGTGCGCCCAGTGTGGGTCTCCAAGACTGCTGCGCAGTCCATCAACTCTGTCAGCAAGACTGCTGCGCAACAGTCTGCCAAGAAGCCTGCTGTGCAATCTGCTGCACAGTCTACAGTTGCTCCCACTAAGACTATTGCATAATCTGTCTCTGTCAAGAATGCTACACAATCTGCTGCTGCCAGTACACAGAAGACTTCTTATGCTGCCTTGTCAAAGCATAAAACTCCTCTGCCTCTGTCGCAGTTGACTGCCCATCTTCCTGCGCAAACCAATACTCCAGTAACTAGAGTGCATCCTAAACACTCTGTGGCCAGAACTCCTGATGCGCAAACCACAGTGTCTGTGGCCAGAACCAGAAAGTTCTCTGTCAAGGACTCTCCTGCGCAACCTGCCAGTGCACCATCCACTCATGCACAAACCATGTCTGCGCAATCCAAGAGAGACAGCCCTTTGGCTAATCTCTCTTCTTTTTACAACAAGGGAAAGAGTGTTGCTCCTCTCCAACACCCTGCTGCTCCTGCACAATCTACTGGGGGTAGTCTTTTGGCTATTCCTCTTCATCCTCAGAACAAAGGAAAAGGCCCTTTGGTCTTTTCTCAAACTTTCTCGTCCCTTGACTTGGAAGACAACAGAGGGAAACGCTCTTTAGCTAACCCTTCTTTCCAGAACAAAGGAAAAGGTCCTTTGGTCTTTTCTCAATCTTTCTCGATTTTTACTGTTGAAGATCAATCTGAATGTGCTCCGGCATCAGTCAGTACAAAAACTCTTTCAAACAAGGATTCTTCTCTCCATGTTAAAAGAACTTGTACTGATCAGAGAGGTATTCTGCCTACTCCGGTAGTAGAATTCCAGGATCTTCCAACCCTCAAAATCTCCCGTTCAAGACAGGAAAAATTGCTGGTGTCTCAAACAGAAACCCCTGGGGGTGAGTTTGTAGATTTAAGAACTTATCTCAACAGGCCAACTTCGGTAAAACGCAAACAGCCAATGCCGAAGATCAAACATCATCAAAAGCAGACTTCCAGGATCAAGAATTTCGGACACCTATGCTAATGAAGTGAGCACCTCCCTGTACACTCAAGGGACAAAACATTTGAAGAATCGGAACCATGTTCCGAATGTTATCAAAGAACATATCCCTCGAACCTTTCCTCGTCCCGTTGCTGTTCCTGATCTCCGAGAACACCTTAAGGAAAAACGGGACAATATCCCAACATCCCCAGTACAACCACTTGGACATCACTGTAACCACAAAGTTGTCATCAAGTGTTGTTGTCAAACAACAATACGATCTGTCTTCGATCGTCTGAACTTTCCTAACTCTCAACCTATGTCTGAAGATGAAGACGAAGTTCTGTACGCCTCCGTCAACATGACTTCCAGAGACACTGGAGGTAGGAAGTGCTCTAAGCACGGGAAACCTCGCAGGCCAAGCCAGCGGTATTTGGATCTACTCCAAGAATCCTCTGAAGGAGTATTCCAACATACCCGTTCCCGAAGCCGAGACACAATCGGTCAAAGGAATCTTCAAGATCCTTCTGGTCATTTTCTTCCTTCTCACTCAGGAGATGATTCTTTCTCCGATTATGATGCATACAGCGAAAGCTCAAAACAAACAGTGTCTTCTACTGTACCCAGGAAAGTGACAGCTTATGTTGTCAATGAAGATCCCGATACTTCCAGTTCAGCCAGCCAAGAACAAAGAATAGCTGTACTAGAAGATAAGTTGAAGACCATGGCTGAAATGGTCGCCAGTATGCATTCCATCATTGTGGCTCAGCACACAGTACAACCGACCGTACTGTCGACAAATCTTGAAATCATAGCATCATCTGGGCCTGTCAATGCTGGATTGGGGGTAGCACCTACTCAAATACCTCCTGTACAAGTCCAACCTACACCCAGTCAGTCAGGTGCTAGGGGTAGTGCTTATCATGCTGTTCCTCCTCCTAACACCGTGGTTCAACCCGCTCCTTCTACATCAGTAGAAAATGCCAATGAAGCTGTAAAGCTCCTGCGAACTCAGTTCGAAGCTTTCAAGGAGAAGGACAACTTACAAAGATTGGGGATCAAGCAACCTTACCCAGTTGAATGAAAGAAAGTCCCGTTTCCTCCAAAGTACAAGATCCCAACAATCTCGTTGTTTGATGGCAGCACATCTCCAAGTATCACCCCCATTTCCTGTATTTCATATTTGTACTCGTAATTTGATTTTTGGCACGTATTTTATTTTTTCGACTTGCGGACTTTGGTTTCTCGTAAATGGGTTGGACCATGGCTTGGTTTTATTTTGTGGAGTTGGTTTGGTTTGGTTTGGTTCATCATGAGTGGAACACCTTAGCCTATTCTCCACCTCCATTCCATCACAACCACCCTCATTAAAACCTACCAACCTTTTCTCTCTCCTCCATAACTCCATTTATTTCTTACAACTTCTTCTTCTTCCTTCTTCCACCCAACTCCCCAACCCATAGGCAAGTGCACCTTGCCATCAAATAAGCACCACTTTTTGTTTGTCCATCAACTAGATTAGGCCATGGAGAACAACTTTAGAACTTGACATTTTGTGATTTGGAGCTTTCATTTTTCTAGATCTAGGTTTTAACCATTTTCGAAAATCCTTGGTTTTGATCCATTAAACTTCAATTTTTTCATGTTTTGATGCTTCCATGTGGAAGAGAATTCAATTTTACTCAAGTTAGAACTTTGAAAATCTAGATTTGGTTTTGATTTGGCTAAGTTATGAAGATTTGAAGTTTTTGGTGTTCTTGAGGAGTTCATCTCAGCCTTGGTGACGGCTCTCGGCCAGTGCTCTTTAGCACTTGACCGTTTGCGCACCCGGCCTGTGCTCTTTAGCGCATGGCCGATTGTGCATAGGCTCAGCCAGTGCTTTACGCTGCGCTGGATTGCGCTGGCGCAAGCTAGCCATGCGCAAGCCAGCCATGCGCAAAGTAACCCCTGCGCACTCGACCATTGCGCAGTCCATACTCTGCGCAGTCTACCCTTGCGTAATCCTCCATTGCGCAATCCAATTGATGTGCAAGGCATCCCATGTGCCCCTTTAACCCTGTGCCCCTTGACCCCCTGCGCAGTCTACCCTTGCGCAAGGTAACCCTTGCGCAAGGCAACTCTTACACAGCTCTTCCATGCGCAGTACATACCCTGCGCAGCCCAACCCCTGACCCCCTTGCACAACCTACTTGTCTATGATGAATTGTTATTTCTTTAAGCTTGGCTCTTCTATAGTCCTATATATATTGGTATTTTATTAGATATTTTACGTCCATTTTATATCCTTACGCCTTTTGTCACGAACTGATTTTACTTAATATGTTTGGAATGACTATTGTACATGGCATGGTATGACAAGGAACTAGCATAACACGACAGTGACCCGTAGTGGTGCACTCCTGATATGACCAACCTGACATGATAGTAGCCCGTCGTGGCGCACTCCTGACTTGACTTGACTTGTAACTTGTAACTTGACTCGTATAATCAACTTGACACCGTGGGTGTTCCTGCTTGCTTGCTTGTACAATCCACTTGTCTTGTCTTGTATCATGTCTAGGACGTGACTTCCTGGGTACCACGGCCAGGGACTCACGCTAAATTGGATTAGGCTAATGATTAGATCAAACTAGAACATGGAGAATTCCCAGTCACAGGCAATCTCGTTATCTGGGCGCTTTAATGGACTTATAGCTTGCCGACGAGTAGAGCACATTTCCAGCACACTGTCATGTGTTGCACCCTCTAAGTCACCTAAGGGTACATTTGTCTCCCGGGCAATGTACCCACCTATAACTCTCAACCCGCGGAAGGATAACTGGATAGTTTGCAGGGCTTGGGACTGGGAGTTTCTCACTTGCATCTTATTAGTAATTAAGGCTTGTGATAACCCTAGTTAGTTAAAGTAGTAAGCCGTAGTAATTGCTTGGCCGCTTGTGAATGCATGATGTCCAGCCTTGTCTAAGTCTTGTCTAGCTCCAGTACCTGCTATCTCCTGAGCATGTTTGTTTTCCTTATCTTAACGATAAATGAGTAGAGACAATGAGCTATTCAGGCGAAGGGTTACAACCCCGGTCCTTATCTGGTCTAAGGATTGTAACCTGGCTCCCGGAATGGTTCCACGTCCCTAGTCGTTTATCGCTCTGTGTACTTTTATTACTTGTACTTTCCTTTTATTCTTTATGTTCTGATATGCTGGCTTTTGTTCTTATTTGTGGCCTCCTTGTGGCACTTGCTCTTTTTGGGGTTTGATCCAGCTGGTTTTGTGTGGCCAGATTTCGGAGCAGCTTCCGAGGATCTACCAAACTTCCAGCCCAATGGTGAACACTAGAAGGAACCAGGGCTACGAGTGGGTTTTCCCTTTTTGATTCACCCACTTATATGTAAATTTATTCTTTTGAGGCGTTTGCCGACGAGCACCTGTTAGCTCGATGCACATTTACTTACTGTCTGCCTACGGGCTGTAAACATGATTAACAAATCCTAGGGTTGATCATGTATGACTGAACTCTTGCTAGTCCTATCATTTTGTACGACTAGCTTCATGATCATCCAATATGTAATATTTGGGATGCCTTATATATATATATTTGATGCTCTAATATCTTGTAACTCTGTTAATTGCTTGAGATTGAGACAATAGGCTTGACCTTAAGAGACTGCTGGCTTGTAGTAAACCCTCATATCTAGACAGCCGTGACCGTATAGTTGAGATGTATTCTATTTCAATATACGTAGCTGGCTATGTCTGCCCCCGCTCTCCAGTATTCTGGTTCTGGGGCGTAACACCAAGTCAGTTCATTAACCACTTTGAGGTTATGACTGTCCAACTTCAACCAAATGACGCTCTTCTTACCAGAGTATTCGTCGGCTATTTAGCTGGCGTAGCATACGATTGGTATAGAAGCTTGCCTGATGGTTGTATCACCTCCTTCTCTGGCTTAAAGCAAATCTTCTTGGAACAATTTTACGAGGGGATCAATGACATGACTATGTCAGCCCTCAATAAAATCAAACAAAAGTACAATGAAACTTCTGAGAGTTTCATCGAAAGATTCCGCCGGGAAGCTTTGAAAATGCCTCCAGGAACTCCGGCTGCTGTCACCATAGATACCTGCAAGGCAAATCTACTTCCCATCATCAGCATGTGGACAGGGTCTACTCAATTCCAAGACTGGCCATCCTTTATTGTCAACGCTAAAGCAGCTGAAGTTAGCGCCGACAAATTCAAGCAGCTAGGGGTACAAATGTCTAACCCCGACCGGGATAAACATCAAACATCAGGTGGTGGTAATCGCCAGAACAACCGCAAACCAAAAGAAACTTTGAACATCAATTTGAATAAGAACAAAGAATCTTTGGCGGTCAACGTAGCTCCTCCTATGTCCACTTCTACTCCTTCAGCACCTCCACCGAGAGAACCTCGTCCTAAAGTAGAATATTCCTTTGACGAGAATGACACTGCTAGTATCTTTGATTGCTTACTCATAAGCAATAAAATTCAACTTCCAGATCCTAAGAAGCTCGATGAAGTCGGTAAGACTGATCATCCCAAGTACTGTGTCTATCACAGGTACATCGGACATCCCACTCGATCATGTTATGTGCTCAAAGGCAAAATCCAGGAGCTGGTCAACGCTGGCGTCGTCACTCTGCAACAAGACGAGAAGACTGTTACTGCAAATATGGTAACAGTTTAGTTCGGTGATTTCCCTCCGCAGATGGTGCAACATGGTGTCATTCCTATCCCCAAGGCTACTCTTGAGATTGAGAATCTCCCTCCTCCACAAAGTGAAGGTCTTGTCCCTTTGTCTCTTGACAATGGCGAGATTATGTGGATTCATGCGGATCTTGCTTCAGAGTTTGAAGTTCCCTCTTTCTCTAAGAAGAAAGATAGCTCCAAAGGCAAGACAAAGATTTGCAATATGGTGTCTTTTGACCCCATAGTTGATAAAGAAATCTTGCTAGGCACCAGATCAGGGAAAGCCTATCTGAAGGATTACTCCAAAACTCAAGAGAATCCTACTTCTTCTTCTTCTGAGCCTGCTTCAGTACAGCCTGCTTCTACTGAGGATGTTTCTACTGCTTCCTCACCGGTTGTGATACCCATTCCTCCCAAACCGACGGTCGCTGACAAAGGCAAACAGCAAGTCCGCTTCGACAAACCTTTGAAGAAGACATTTCCTTCCGGACTTGAGAAGCCTTACAACTTTGACATCCTAGCTCAGTTGGCCAATACACCGGCCCGGCTGTCAATCTTCGAGCTCTTGCACCTATCCAAAGAGACTAGGAAAACTCTGAGTGAGGCTCTCATGCAGGCAGAAACCTGTCTAGCCCTGCTTAAAAAGCCAAAAACAGAACCAGTCTCTTGCCTTCATTGTCATAGTGTGTTGGAGTTAATTCCAAACATAACTTTCACACAAGATGACATGTTGATGGAAGATAACAGGCACGACCGTCCACTCTACTATACAGGATATGTCGACTCAATGAAAGTCGATCGTATCCTGATAGATCCAGGGTCTGCCCTCAGTATTATGCCAAAGACAATGTTGGATGCGCTGAAGATTCCAGTGCATAGCCTTTCCAGTACAATCACCACCATCCTTGGGTTCAATCAGGGAAGGAGTGAACCTCTGGGCAAGATTCGTCTAAAACTCCAAATAGGCAATCTTCGCACGAAGGTTACCTTCTACATCATTGACAATCACGGTTGTTCCTACAATGCTTTGCTGGGAAGACCATTTTTGCACGAGCATAACATTGTCCCTTCGTCTCTCCATCAATGTTTTAAATATGTTGATGACAATGGAGAGGTGCAAAAGGAAGTTGCTGATCTCTATCCTTTCAAAGGCATTGAGGCATACTGCAATGATGCACGTATGTACAAGGACGAATTCATGAAGGTTGTCCTATCTCTGGACACTGAAGAAGAGCAAGAAACAGCGCCTAAAGATACCCTCATCATTCCTATCAAAGGGCGTGTTTCTCGTCCTCAATCCTCCAAGCCACTGGCTATTCACTTGCCAGTCCAGAAACAATCTACTGATGGTGATCAGGACAAAAGGGAGATCACCTCTTCTGAGCCACTTGTTATTGACTTACGTCGTAACAAGGATAAAAAGCAGCTCACTTCTTCTGAGCCCCTTGTTATAGATCTATCTCATAACAAGGACAAAAGGGAGCTCACCTCCTCTGAGCCGCTTGTTATCGACCTCCGTCGTAACAAAGCTAATCCTCCTTCACGTTCTTCTTCTCCCCCTCTTGTAATCAATCTGACTAAGCCTGCTAAGGCTAAAAGTCCTGCTGTAAATACCAATGTACAAATCAATGAAAAAGCACCTACTTTCCAGTATACTGATGTCATTTATCATGCTAAATGCTATTTAGATATGTTAGATAGCTATCAGTCATTTACAATAGGAGTTGTGCAATCTCTTTAAACAGAAGTTTCATGTGAACACCCAAAGGATTCATATCGTATTGTTCCCGCTCGTAAGAAAGGCGAAAATCCAATACTTTTTAGTAAAGGACCGGAACAACAATTCAGCTATACGGATGATAGCAAAGTAAACGACACGGGACATCTTCAACTCCGTTGTTACAGTCAACAATCAAAAGACATCGTCCGAAAGATGGGTTATGACTTCAAGAGTGGTCTCAACTACGGTAAAGGTAGAAAAACTCCTCTCCGTACCGCTGTTCCACAAGGAAAGTCAGATATGTACTACAGCAGGACCAAAGAGGTCTCGGATATGCTTCTCCTCCGATGTTATCCCCAGCAGGCTCTGAATCTGATAGCGAGGAGCGTTCTAACTCTTCTGATTCCAGATCGTGGGATTCTGATACCAGCATCGGTCAAGTTCATCGGCTGACTGTATCTTCTAACATGGTCTCCGTCGAACTTCCAGAAGGCAATGACGAGGATGTTGAAGAAAGTTCTGAAACAGATCCTTGGGCGCAACGAATGGATACCCAATGGAAACTCCGATTCGAACAAAGAGAACCTCCTACCGAAGATCAATTAGTTCAAATTGACGTAGGAGAGAGTGGGTCACCTCGTCCAATATTCATCAGCAAGAACCTTCCAAAAGAAGACAAGCAAGAACTAATTCTTCGGATTAAAGAATACATTGATGTCTTTGCCTGGAGTTATGAAGACATGCCAGGACTGGATCCTAAAGTTGCTACTCACAAGCTAAACATTCTGCCGAATGCAAAATCGGTCAAACAACAACAACGGCATTTCAAACCAGAAATGATGGATGCAATCGACGATGAAGTCAAAAAGCTCATCGCTTGAGGCTTTATTCGAGAAGAACAGCATCCTGATTGGGTAGCTAATGTTGTCCCAGTTCTAAAGAAAACCGACAAAGTTCGAGTCTACATCGACTTCCGGGATCTTAATGAAGCATGTCCAAAAGATGAATTTCCTCTTCCTATCACGGACGTTATGATCGACAATACCTGTGGGTTCGAAAGAATATCTTTCATGGACGGATTCTCCGGATACAATCAGATTCGGATGCATCCTGAAGATGAAAAGCATACTTCTTTCCGCACTCCTCGTGGAGTCTACTGCTATACTGTAATGTCGTTTGGTCTCAAGAACGCTGGTGCAACATACCAAAGAGCAATAAGTACCATCTTTCGAGATCAACTGCGCAAGACTGTTGAATGCTACGTTGACGATATTGCTGTCAAGAGTCGTATGAAAGAAGATCACATCCAAGACCTGAGAATTATCTTCAATCTCATGTGCCAACATCAAATCAAAATGAATCCCACCAAGTCATTCTTGGGTGTCTCTAGTGGCAAATTTCTCGGCTTCGTCATTACCTCTAAGGGTATACACGTGGATCCTGAGAAGATCAAAGCCATTCAAGAGATGCGTCCTCCACGCAACCTAAAAGAGCTACGAGGATTCCAAGGTCGACTTGCATACATCAGGAGATTTATTTCGAATCTGTCTGGGCGCTGCAGATCATTCACTCAACTCATGAAGAAGGGTGTTTCTTTCGTTTGGACTGAAGAATGTCAACGAGCATTCGACGACATCAAGCGGTATCTCATGAATCCACTAGTCCTGGTACCACCGATCTCCGGCATACCGTTCTTAATGTATGTCCGTGCTATGGATCATTCATTGGGTGCTTTACTTGCCCAAAAGAACAAAGAAGGCCATGAACAAGCTATTTATTATCTCAGTCGTACTATGATTGGTGCTGAACACCGTTATAGTCTGGTCGAAAAAGAATGCCTAGCTCTCATGTTTGCTGTTCAACAGACTCGGCATTATATCATTGGTCAAACCATTCATGTTATATTATGAGTTAATCCTCTTCGGGTACTCATGAAGAAGCCCAGCACACTCAACTCTCGGTTGGCTATATGGGCCATTCTGCTAGTCCAATATGACATGGTATATGTTCCTCAAAAGTCTGTCAAAGGTCAAGCACTGGCGGATTTCTTAGCAGCTCATCCTGTGCCAGAGACGTCCAAACTCTATGATGAAATTCCAGACGAGACATTGGAATCTAACACAGTCTCTGAAGAATTTTCTACTTGGTGTCTATTCTTTGACGGAGCATCCAGAATCGGACCCAATGGTGCCATCATCGCAGGAGTTGGAGTTGTCCTTGTTTCTCCAGACGGGTCAGTTATTCAAAGAGCCTACTCCCTAGATGAGCCTTGCTCCAACAATATGGCAGAGTATAATGCTCTACTCATCGCCCTTCAGCTAGCCAAGCAACTCGATATTGAGTATCTTGAAGTTTATGGTGATTCTAAGCTGGTTATTAATCAGGTTAGAGGAACCTATGAAGTTCGCCATCAAGACCTAGTGCCTTATCATGAAGCGGCAATCAACATGGCTACATCTTTCAAAGCTTTCTTCATTGAATATGTACGCCGAGCTTGCAATACTGAGGCAGATGCCTTGGCCAATCTTGCAGCAGTCCTAGCCATCCCTATTAGAAGACAACAGGTGGTGGTCATCTCTAATCGAGAATTATTTTGTATCGAAAACAATCGTAATATTGAGTTCAGTAATCTTACTGAAGTCAATGTTATCAGTGAAGATTGGAGAACTCCCTTCATCGACTTTGTAGTTCATGACATACTCCCTGAAGATCCCAAAGAAGCTACGAGTATTCGTCGAAGGTCTCTGCGATTCTATTACAATCAGACCACCAAAACTCTTTACCGGCGGACTTATGATGGCTTACTCTTGTGCTGTCTAGCTGGTGACGAAGCAAAATAAGTACTGCGTGAAGCTCACGATAGTGTCTGTGGAGCACATCAACCCGGTCCTAAGCTACAGGATCGCATCCGACGCATGGGTTACTACTGGCCCTCTATAGTATTTGATGCCATCGATTATGCAAGGAAATGTCGAGCTTGTCAAATCCATACAGATTTTATTCATCAACCATCTGAATTTCTGTATCCGACGGCTGCTTCATGGCCTTTTGAAGCTTGGGGTATGGACATCATAGGTCCTATCAATCTTCCTTCTTCTAGAGGACATCGGTTCATACTGGCAATAACCGATTACTTTTCCAAATGGGCTGAAGCTATACCTTTGGCTGAAGTCAAGACTAGCAGCGTCATCAACTTCGTCAAACACCATGTCATCTATTGATTTGGTGTACCTCGACGAATTATCCATAACAACGGACCTCAATTTATCAGCCAAAAGTTTATAAAATTCTGCGATGATCATAGGATTGACAACGTCGCTTCGACAGCCTATAATCCTGCTGCTAATGGATTAGCTGAAGCCTTCAACAAAACCATCATTAAGCTCCTCAAGAAGTTTGTATCCACTAACAAACGAAATTGGAGTAAAAAGCTTGGTGAATGTCTTTGGGCCTATCGCACTACGGTCCGCAATCCCACGGGCTTTACGCCTTTCTCTTTGGTGTATGGTTGTGAAGCAGTTCTTCCTCTGGAACTTCAAATTCTTTCTTTAAGGATTGCCATTGCTAATGAACTTACTACAGAGAACAACGACCTTCTTCGACTTCAAGAATTGGAGGCACTCGACGAGAAGCGGTTAATGGCTCAGCAACATATTGAGCTATATCAAGCCCGCATTTCGAAGACTTTCAACCGCAAAGTTAAAGTCAGAGTCTTTCAGCAAGGAGAACTTATTCTAACGGCCAGACGTCTTATGACTATGACTCACATGAGCAAAGGCAAGTTCGATGCGAAGTGGGAAGGACCTTATGTTGTCAGTAAAGTCTTTTCAAATGGAGCATATCAACTTGCAGAATTAGATGGTCGAGTTGCAATGATGCCGATCAATGGCAAATTCCTTAAGAAATACTATGTATAAATGTAACAAAAATTTATATAAATATGATCAGATAATTCATAAATAAAGTTTGATTTTTATTTCATCATAAATGATGTTACATGATATCAAGGAAGATCACTGTCATCCTTATCGACATTGGAACGGGGACCATTGCCGTCCTTATCAAAGACATAATCAGCAAAAGAGCTGAGAACATCTTTGCTGGAACCCACGAGGAACTTGCAGGCAGCCATCCTCATGGCCTCTTCCTCTTCAGTCTTTCCTGGTTAAAGTAGGAAGTCCAGGATATCTTGCGGTGGTTTGGGTGCAGACGAACCTTCGCCCGCCCCTGCCTGCTTCGGCTGGACCAGTTCGGCCGGATGTTCTTCAATGCCTACTTCAACCTTTGAAGTGACTTTGACTTTCTTGGATGCATCTCCGGACGACATCTTTTTGTTAAAAAAGTAGAAATAATCATTTCTTCCAGATTTTTGTTCTATTTATAGATAGAGATTCTCAAAATAATGAAACGTCATATTCATTCGACGGTCCGCCCGTTCATTCACATCCATCTGACGGTTCGCCCGTTCATTTATTATCACCCGATGGTTCATCCGTTCACATTCATCCGACGGTTCGCCCATTCATTTATATCTATCTGACGATTCGCCCGTTCATTCATTATCACTTGACGGTTCATCCGTTCATCATCATCCGACGGTTTATCCGTTCATTATGACAATTCATTTTCGTTCATTTTCATCCACATCAGTAACTTATCATCCTTGATTAAGTTATCTATTGAAATAATCATATTCGACAAATTGTATTCTGCCACGTCCATATTACTTCTGAGCAGATATAATGAATATAATTATTTTCTACAAAATCATCAAGAAATATATCATGTCCTACACCTCTGAATATATTTTCTATCGCTATTATTTATATCTGAATAAGATATGCAAGAAATGATAGAGCCACAACAAAATGTCTTTTATTGATCAAAATTTAAGACATACATAGTATAAAAAAAGATAAGAAGATACAAGAAGTTTTTTCTATTGAGACGGAGGCATTATCAGATTAGCAATTTGCTGCTTCAGAATTTGTAACCGTTTTTCACGAGATGCCATCACTTTCCTCCTGGCCTCTTCCATCCCAGATTTTTCGTTAAAAACGGGCATGGTCACCATTCGACGAGTGATTTCCGCATCATGAGCTGCTACATACTCGTTTCTTTCCTGAGTTATAGCATCAATTTGTTGGATCGAATTCTGATGCTCTGTAACTTCATTTTCTAGCTCCTCTTCGATACGAGCAATTTCCATTCTCAGCTCAGCAATCCTTCTCTCTCTTCTCTCAGATGTTGAGATCACCAATTCCAACTTGGAATTATATTCAGCAGATTTTGTAGTATATGCATCCAAGAGGTTCTGGAGATTCACTCTTTCGATTGCAGCTGCCTGAGCCATTTGTTCAAACTCTGCCTGCACTAAAGGTTCCACTTCCCCTTTGTTGAGATCTTTATAGTTCTTTATGGAGATTTCCAGCTCATTCAATATATGGTCAAGGAAAGTGGCCTGAGCCTCATCACCTTGCTTTCGGATGGCCTTCACCAAGAAAGAAGTCGGACCTCTAACCATGAAGAAATCAGTGTCTTCTTTGTCCATCATTCTATTGATCAGAGGTCCCAAGGACTCGAAGAAGCATCTGGTGAATGACTGGATGACAAGCTGATTAGTCGCCAGAGCACCAGAAGTCGCAGCTACTCCTGTTGATGACGAAGCTGCAGGACGCTCGATTTCTCATATCTGAACAGCAGGCTCTTTGAATAAGAGAACCAAAGTAGAGCTGGTTGCTCCTCCTGGTTGTTCTTCTGCAAAATCAAATACTGTCACTTTACCTGTCATTGGCTATTGATAAAGAGAATCAAAAGTGAAAACAGTCTTACCATGAGTGGATCCAGTAATAAGTCTATCATCTGCAGACACAGACTTTAGCTGAGCAGAAGTAGCTTCAGACGCTACGGCCTGGCTGCTTCCTGCTTCAGAGCCACAAGATAAATGGCGGCTGCTACTGGCAATTGTCGTTGCCCGTACTATGTCCATGCATGTTTGAGGAGCAGAAGAGGATCCGGGTTCTGTATGGATAAAAGTAACGATGTTAGCTATCAAGTTATTTATTAAAAGAAGATCGCTAATTTCATTACAATACCTTCGGGAGCAGCAATTGGGAGTTTTCTCCACATCCACCTCTTCATCAGCAGTCTTCTCTGGAGATCTCGGCACCTCGGTCTCCTTTTCAGGAGTTAAAGTGTCTCGAGGGGATGTATGGATTTCAACATTCTCTTACGGCTTTTGTGTTTCATCAGCAGTTTCTGATGAGGTGCTCTCCTCGTTCTCGCTGTCCCCGGGAACCTCTTCACTAGCAGCATCAGCGGTATGATCAGCTTCTTCTTGGTAACCGAAGTGACAGCCATATAAAGCTTCGATCATCAAACGATCTTCTTCCGCAAGGGTTGCTCCAGGTGTAAGAGGAAGTTGAGTAGTCTCTGCAACAGGTACAGGAGATCGTACGGCATTATGCTCTTCCTCTACAATGTTATCTCTAGACTCTTCAGCCTCATTTCTTTGGTCCAGCTCTTCCCTCTGCTCAATATCCTCCCTCTGTTCCGGACTAGGAGTCTTATGTTCAGTCTCAGAAATAGGAGTGGGAGAGGGCATGGTGAGTCCCGCTGCAGCGTCTATCACGATTGAAGACGAAACTTGTCTTCTGCGGACCAATCTTTTCCTTCTATGCAGAGGTCTCTCAGGACTCTCTGTGTCTATTATCTCGACTTGTTTTTGAACAGAGGTCGGTGTGGCAGCTTCTTCCTACTGAATTGTCTCGGTCAGCTGCCGAGATTGAGATCTGGTTGTAACCTTTTCTGAAGAATGATCCAGGATCAGTTTCTTCTTCACAGCTGGGATGGAAGGCTCCTCTCTCCTTCTCTTCTTGGCCGGAGATTTAGCAACCTTCAAAGAAACACGCAGTGGCACGTTAACCTCTTCAAGAAACATAGCATCCCTCGAAACTTCTAAGGGTGCATCCACTGGCTCATGCACCTCATCATTGCCTGGAAGTGACAGGATGACTCCTCCCTTCTTCAATCTCGTTGCAGACGCGAAGCTATCCGCAAGATTGAAGTTCTCGGCAAAAGTGTTCGCTGATGTATAAAACACCGAATAGGTGAACAGCATACGAGGGCCATGACTACTATTTACCGGCATCGAGAACGTTGCTTTCGTATCTCGAGCGTTGTAATAAGCCCAAGCTCGGGCTCCATCTATCAAGAAACCTTTTCCTTGTAGGCATGTGATAGCATTACCTACGTGGAATTGGTCATATCCAAACTATCGAGCAAACCGACTGGGAAGATATGGCTCCAAGAAGCATTCTTCTTCAAATCGATACACCAAGTGGGATGGACGAATTGTCTTCAACCAATTAAAAGCTGTACGGCTCAAAGGTTGCATCTTTGAGTCAACCATGTTGGTCGACATTTGTTCATATCCGGCAGGGGGATAAGTGCAATAGAAGTTCCACCCTTTATCCAGGTTCAAAGCATATCTGCAATCTCTCAAAGAAGTGTATTTCCACTTACCGTGAGAGTATCTTCGCAAAAAGCTGCCACTAACTGGTCCCATGTTGGGGTCCATCAAAGTAGGATGGTGTAGAAGCAACCACCCGAACAGATAAGTATACGGTAATTCTAGCCAAGGAAACTCTTTCTCGTCCTTAGCTTTCAGCATCAAATTGACGTATAGGCGGAGACCGGCGTTCAATCTACAAGTCATTGCCGATAAGAGATCCATCTTGTAGCCGAAGACTAGTCGAACGACGGCAAAAAGAACACCGCGATGGAAGCGGTCTACGGCACTTGATCCAGGAACGATGAACCGACGGAGCCAGTACGTCAGAAATCCTGCTAATTGGGCTTCTTTTGACATGAATCGATATCCCACTCTCATATAACTCTCGAGAGTGTCTCCTTTCTTTAGAGGAAGACATTGATGATCATCCTTGATCTTTTCATCCAAATCCCCACTTACCTCCATCAACTTCACCACTTCAGTGCTGCTCAGTGGTTTAAAGAAGTCGGGATAACAGTTATCATGTTCCTTGGTCTTCTTTTCTTTAATATGGTTGAGGAACAGATAAGACAACCCTTTGGATGAATAGCAGGTATTAGATGTACCACTTTCGTAAAACAGAGAACAGATTTTATAATGACACAACAGTTCTTCGAAGACTGCTACCATGTCTGCGTTCTCTTTTCGAAGTTTGTCCAATTCATCATTAGTTGGGACAAATTCCTCATACGGGGCATCCCCCATCGGCAAGTAAGAGATGTACTACATCTCGTGAAGGGCAAACCCGATCTCTCCGCCGGGAGTCATAAAAGTTCCTGTCCTATAATTGTATCTCTCTGCTAGAGCCAGGAATAGATACGGGTTGGGAACAAAACCGAAAACAGTAGCATGCAGTGCTTGATACAGGTTAATCTGCTAGAGTTTGTCTTCAAACTTAGTCAAAATCCAGTTTGCTATACAATTCCATCTCTTAAAGTCTGGGTTCACCAGTCCAGTTAATCTGAGGTCTTGATCTGGATACCTCCCTTCAACCTTCGCGAACTCATTTGAAAATATTGGAACTCTCACGGGCATTAACAAAGAAGAATTTTCTGGCGGAATACAACCGGGCTTTAAACCTCTGAGCAAGACACTATATTGTTCCGAAGAACTATAGAATATGTCTTTCTTATCAGATCCCTTCTTCACATAAATCTTTCCTGGACGGGCATCCTGAAAAGGTGTGAGATTCCATTCCATTTTCCTCGGATAGCTTGCATGAGCATATCGAGATAAGAGGAGGCAGCGGGAGACATCTGGTATCGAGATTGTCCTGTCTTTTTTATGGACAATCCGTTCTTCCATCCGTGGCCTTGGCTGAGAGCTCTTCTCAAAAGCCTCACCAAACAGAAATAGGGGCTTCTTGTGAATGATGGCATCTACCGACTCCAAAGGTTGCCCATTTATCAGACATAACATAGTTTCATTATCTTGGGCTACCAAGATAGCTTGGCGGGAAGCTGGCAGATCATACTGTGGGTAGTACACATGGGACAGGTCCTCTTTGTATTCTGATTCTGAAAGAGTCCCTACAAAGTTCTCATACCCCGGATCTTCTCTGGTATTAACTGCATCAAATAGAGAAAACAAAAATTTAGCACAAGGAAAAATCAAGGATGCAACCATTAGACTGCGCAACCATCAGATTGCACAACATCAGATTGCGTAATCATCAGACCGCACAAACAATCAGACTGCGCAGCAAACAGTCATCAGATTGCGCTGACTATTTCGTACAAAACAGCAACTTGCGCTGACTTTTGCCAGCGCAGTTCAACCGATTGTGCAAGAAATTATTCTTCATAAAAATGAAGAATAAATGGTTTCGTGCAACCAAAACCCTAAAAAGTGTGACGCAGTATGATCACATCTCTAAAAAGAGATGGATTCTGAAGAACAGTGAAATCAAAAACCCTAAAGAGAGTTTTTGATGGGGTCATCTACCTTGTAACGCGGGATGCGCAGTCTCATGGCGAGAAGGACGTCGCGCGACCCTAGCCGAAGGCTCGACGGGGGCCTTACCCTTGGCAGCGGCGGAGGATCGCTTGGGAGCCATGGAGATTCGGTGGAGAAGAAGGGAAGGAATAGCTCGAGACTTCTCTCTCAGATCACAAATGTAAAGTAAAGAATGAAATGAATATCGAAGAAAACTATTTATAGCTTTTCAAAGAGTAACGGCTGCCTCAGACTGTGCCAAAAAAGTCGGACTGATCTATCTGATTGCGTAGACAGCTCAGTACATGGTGCTGTCCCGGGGTAACTGGTGCTGTCCCGGGGATCAAGTCTATAGTGAACTCGATCTCCCGCTCTAGCGGCATCCCTGGAAGTTCCTCTGGGAAGACATCTGGAAACTCTTCAACTATTCGGGGTAACTGCACTGCTGCTACGGCCATCCGCAATACTGGGGAAGATGGTTCCACTGTGCCTCTGGAAAATAAAAACTCTGGCTCGCCTGGAATACTAAAGATAACCCTGCCAACATGGCAGTCTATCCTAGCATACTGGTTCCCCAACCAATCCATGCCTAAGACTACTGTAGGTCCTAAAAAATCAAGTTGCACACATCAATAAAGTCATAATGATCAAGAAATGCATCTTTCAAATGAACTGCACAGACATCAGATTGCGCATCATACAGATTGCGCACACTAGACTGCGCACACTCTCAAACGCGCAGGCTGACGTGGCAAATCATCATCATTACCTGACATAATCAAATCTTCTGACAGCTGACAGCACGAAGAACGAGGCGACTGTTTGTTTAATCGTGCAGCACGGCGCTCGAGGACAGCTGGCAGCGCAATCGGCCAGCCTATCTGATGCGCAATCCATATTGGCACAATCCATGCCTGCGCAGTCCATTCCTGCGCAATCCAAAGCTAGCGCAATTCAGGTTGCGCGCTCTATCAACACAACTGACAACATATACGTGGCATTCATGCCATCAATTACTCATTATATGGCAACCGTCTATGCACGATCATGCGTATTTCAATCAAATGATGCCATGTGTCCAAGACAGTTGGCCCATGATCAGACAACTGCCTGCGCAGTCTACAGTTGTGCAATCCAATTCATGCGCAATCCATTATGCGTAGTCTAGAATAACTAAAAGTTAGTTATTTCCAGAACTCTATAAATAGAGTTTCAAGTCTCCATTCAAGGGGATCACAGATCACAGATCAGAAATCAGAGATCAGATAGAGAGATCAGACATAAAAGTTCAGAGAGTCCAGGAGTTCTTGCCCAAGTGCTGCTGCATTCTTCCGAGGCTTTTGCCTTCAACTTCCGAGGCTTTTTGCCTTCAACTTCAACTTCAGAGGCTACCGTCTTCAAAGTTCACATCGTCCAAGGGATAAAACAATCGTCTTCTAGATTGGATTCCTACAGTTGTACCTTTCCCAGAATTCTTGTAATCTTTACCACGTTTGTATCAATAAAGTTTCATACTTTTGTTTTTGCAAACAACAATAGATCAGGATTCGATAGGAATCTCCAGAGAAGTTTGCCCACAAGAGCTTTATTCACCCATCGTAAATTCCTTATGTCAAGGCCCCCTTCCCTGGTTGGTGAAGTAAATGCTTTCCATTTTAAGAAATGCATCTTCTTCTCATCGGCATCGTGTCCCTACCAAAAACTTCGCTGTTGTCTGATCAATTTCGAGCATGTGGTGTTTGGGAGCAGGTTGATCGACATATAATAAATAAGGATCGAACCCAGGGTTACTTTTATGAGTGTTGTTCGACCGGCGTGTGATAATAGATTGGATTTCCAGCCTTGCAATCGAGCAGAGCATTTATCTATGAGGCCTGAAGTGCTGTCTCTACTTCGTGGTACAATTAACGGATGACCCAGATAAGATTCGTCCTCCTTTATGAGTGCAAATTGTAAGGAAGATGCTAATGTTTCCCGCTCAGGAGGCGAGACCATTTTACTGAAGTGGATACTTGATTTATCGAAATTGACTTTCTGTCCCGACCAGTTCGAATAAGTCTGGAGGATGTTATGTACTGTATCCAGAGATACAAGTGAAGCATGTCCAAATATCATTATATCATCAGCAAAAAACAAATAAGAAATGGAGGGCGCATACCTGTTAAGACGAACACCTTGAAACATATGGTCCCTTTCGTACTTTTTGAACAGGCTGGTGAGAACTTCTAAACATAAGACGTAGACAAAGGGGGACAATGGACATCCTTGCCGAATCCCTCTTTTAGGGATAAAGAAACCTTCTGGTGCACCATTCACAAGAAAAGAATAAGTAGGCGATTCAATACACTTCATGATTAAATCGTTCGATCTCCCCCTAATGCCCATGCCGTGAAGAACTTGCCGAATGAAAGTCCAAGAGAGCCTATCATAGTCTTTGGACATGTCCACCTTCAAAACATACGAATTCTTCTTCCTTGGCAGATACTTCATATGATGGATGATTTCCTTCGCAATGATAATATTATCAGAGATTTGTCTTCCAGGCACAAACGCATTCTGATTGGATGAGATCAGCTTATTGAGCAGTGGCTTCAGCCGATTAGTCAAAATTTTGGAGATGACCTTGTATGTGACATTACAAAGGGCAATGGGCCGATAGTCCGCTGACGTCGAGGGGTTCCTTTTCTTTGGAATCAATGCTATATGCATATGGTTCAGTCCAGGGGGAAGCCGAGATTCATTAAAAAAACACTAGACCATGTTGGTCAGTTCCTCAGCCAAGAACGACCAATATTTTTGGTATACTATAGTTGGGAATCCATCTGGGCCCGGGGCCTTCAACGCTCCCATGCTTTGAATGGTGGCTCTAATCTCCTCTATCTGTGGGGTGGCGTAAAGAGAGAAGTTTTCTTCTTTAGTTACACGCCCACTCGAGATTTGAAAAGTTGGGTCCAAGGGACGGCCTCATCGGTACAAAGTATGGCTTCAAAATGGTTTACCAGAGTAGACGCAATGGCCGCATGATCATAGACCCACCTGCCATCGTTGTCCATTAAAGCCCGGATTTCATTGTGCCGTCTTCGCAAGGTGGCTTTTGTGTGAAAATATTTGGTATTATCATCGCCTTCCTTGATCCATCTACATCTAGACCTCTGACCCCAGTATGCTTCATCGATCGCCTGCAACTCGTTAATCTCTGCATTAATCACTCGCTCCTCAGAGAGAGTTGCATCAGTTACTTGATCGTCTTGAATAAGAGTAAGGCGTTTATATAAAAATTCAAGGTGAGATTTGATGTTACCAAATGTAGATCGACTCCAGTTATGCATCTTCATGAGAGTTTGTCGCAGTTTATGGCCCAACGGGGCATCATTCTGGGAATTAGAGACTTGCCAAGCTTATTCGAAAACTTCGGCGAAAGCTTTGTCTGACATCCAATGGGCTTTAAAACACTTCGATCGCTTTATGCGACGTTGTTTCTTGCACGTGTTGAGGAGGATTGGTGCATGATCGCTGTTGATACGCGAAAGAGTGGAGACTGAGGCATTCGGGAACAAATAGCACCATTGAGTAGTAGAAACGACTCTGCCCAATCTCTCCCTGATATGATCAGTTGCTCTTCTACGATTGGACCATGTGTAGGCTGGGCCAGTGCAGCCGAGATCAATCAGCCCACAGTGATCCAGCATTTGTCTAAAAGCTTCAGCCGTACGGTGATCAAAACAACTCCCACCTTGCTTCTCTTTCGGCACCAAAGTAGCATTGAAATCCCATATACAACACTACGGGACTTCAAACGTATCTGTCATGCCTTTAATTTGTTTCCAGAGTTTGGGTCGTTCATGTTTATTAGGGCATCCATAGATATAAAGCAGATTCCATGCTGACAGATCATTCATACTTTCTATACAAAGGAGGATGAGAGTTTGGGAGTGATAAGAGACCTTAGCAAAAATGTTGTTGTCCCATCCCAGCCACATACACCTGAGTGTCCAATCAGGTGAACTGAGAAGAAATTATCATAGCCAAGATGAGGGAGAATACGTTCTGTGTGGGTGGGGGGGAGATGGTTTCGGAGAGAAAGAAGATGGCGGGTGGCGGAGAGGAATGAGCGGATAGTCTGGACAATTGAGGCATTCCTCGTCCCTCGACGGTTCCAGAATAGGATTAACATGGTCCTTGCGGCTGTTTCAGGTCAGCCGCCACGACCTTTGCATTGGATGATTGGGTGTTATTTGAATAGTAGATCTTTTTGCTGTTGTTGGGGTTCTTCTGAGGAGAGGCGCCTCTTTTCTTAGTACGGGGATTGTCCTCCACAGTTACATGCTTCACAGAACCCTCTTTGCGCGCTCTTCGTTTCCACGAGGTTTTCATATGAGAGACGAGCCGATATATGGCTTCAGTACTATAGGGGATTAGATTTGCATCAGGCAAGTAATCTTCCTGCACAAGTAGTCGGGACTCATGGTTGTGCATGCCCATATGAGGCTCGTCCATCCCCTTTGTCGCACTCGTAGACACCTCATGGATTTCTGCCCCTGTACAATGCGTTCCATCAACCTCCATTACTTCAACCAACAGACCCTTTTCCCGATGTGACATGGGGGCCGCAGAGTCTTCCATGGAGATATTATGTATGTGCACTTCATCGTCATTGGCTGGGCAATCAGTAATATTTCTCGCAGGATAGCTGACCGCTTTATCATGGCTCCTCTCATTGGTAGAGGGGTTCGAAAGTGGAGTCCTCCTGTGGGGTGGAGTATACTTCACCAATTAATTGGTAGGGGAAGGAGACGAGGGGGCCCTAATGTTTGGTTGTGGGGAGGAAACATCATGAGAATCCTCTGAGTTGCTCGATGAGCAAGGTGTTGCCGTTCGACTGATATTAGCCCCATTAGCTTGAGGGGCCCCTCTGCAAAGAAAAACTCTAAGAGCTTCTGCTCTGAAATCCACTTCTTTGACTCTTGGTTGAAGGAGATCGCGGAGCCTAGCCTTCTCTTCCTCGGTCCAGTCGTCTCCAATGAGAGATTCAAACGCATTCCGCTCCGAACAAATATTGTATGCATGACCCAGTCTAGCGCAGAAGGTACACAGACGACGCAATCTCTCATACCGGACATCAACCTTTCCTACATCACATCCATCAGTCGTCGTGGGGATACATCTCTTCAGTGGTTTGGAGATATCTATAAGAATTTTAATGCGAGCGAAAGTAGTCCATTGTCTCTCATCTGCTTTAGAGATCCGTCTTGGCGAGCCCAACGCCTCCGCAATCCTGGTGATTGCCTTTCTATTCAGGAACTTCGGTGGGATCTTATGCAATTGAACCCAGAGGTCTGCCATACTAAAATTGTACTCTTCAGGAAGCTTCCCAGGATCACACTTTTCAATTGCAAGAAGATCCTCATTGATGCTCCACGGGGCTTCTAGAAGAACTCGTGACACTTCCTCCGGGGATTCTAATCTCGCCAGGAATGTCCCCGCTTCGATATCAAGATCCGAAACATGGACTGGTTCCTTTGTTTTCCAGAGTTTGGAGAGAATAGAGGCCAGTGTTGGTTTCAAAAATACTCTGAGGGTATATGGTTTAACAGCCATAGTAGAGTCCCAATGAGAAGCCACCACACTCTCTCTAGCCGTCAGCGGGATCACACCCGTCGGTCCTTGGAGACTGAATAAGGATGCGATTTTCTCTACAACCTCTTTATTCGAGGCCATTATTGGGAGATAGCGGATGGCGAATATGGTAGTGATCTGAAGGGATAATGATTTGGGAGGGGACGAAGATGGAGGGGGAGAGGAAGGGGAGAGGGGGGGAGAGGAAGAGAGGTGTGGGAGGGGGAGAGGGGGAGAATGGGGGACGGCGGGGAGTAGCAGACGAGGAGAGGCAAAACCGTAGGGTTTTGCTAATAGCAAAAACATAGGGTTCGGCGGAGAGACGAACTCGGGGTTCGGAGGAGAGTGAATGATTTTCGACTCTGAATTATTATTATTATTAAGGATGGGTTCAATGAGATATCGTCCAAATTTTACTAAAACAAAGCATTAAATGACTTTAAAGAATAATTTTACAATAGAGTGGAAGAGCAAAAATAAATCCACTCGTTGCCCTGGTTACGCCTGGTGACCACCATCGGGCTGAAATGCAGGGAGATCCTTTGGTGCTGCTCCGGTATCTGGCCATACAAAACCAGCTGGGTCAGACCCCAGAAAGAGCAAGTGCCACAAAGGAGGCTTCACTTAAGAACTAAAACCAGCAATTAGCACAAGAATACAATTACATAAAAAAAAGGGCAGTAGTTTAAGAAAAAGCATGATGGATAATTATAAAAGACAATCTTGTATAGAATCACTAAAGACAGGACATATGGAAAGAAAGCATGACAGGATGATATACGATGAGGTAACCATGGGACTATTCAGATAGCCAGGTTACAACCCGTAAACCAAACAAGGACCGGGGTTGTAACCTTTCGTCTGAACGGAACTTGGTTTCTCTCACCATTTATCGGCAAGATAAATATAAGAAATCAGGTCAAGTAGCATTCTGGAGTGACAATCATTATAGTGACGATCTGGAGTGACAATCATTATAGTGACAATCTGGAGTGACAATCATTATAGTGACAATCTAGAGTGACAATCATTCAATCATTCTGGTACAATCTTGCAATCAATCACTTCTAGACAATACTATACTGGACCAGACTCCATCCAAGCAATCACGGCCAATCATTGCCTACGACTTTCTACATTAACTAACTAGGGTTATCACAATCCTAGTTACTAGCAAGATGCAATGAGATGCTCCAAGTAGTCACAGGCCCTGCAGCTATCCAGGTTATCCAGGCAATCATTATAGTGACAATCTAGAGAGTACAATGTATTATAGTGACAATAAAGTTCAATCATTTAAGTGACAATGGTGGGTGCCCCACATAACAGTGGGCTGGAAATGTGCCCTACTCGTCGGCAGGCTACAAGTCCAATCAATTGCGGCCGGGATAACGGGATCGCCTGTAACTGGGGAACATCTCTTCATGACTAGTGAGTTATACTAATTATTAACCTTAGTCCAATTCCGTAGGTACTCCTGATCGTGGTACTCAGGAGTCCCCTCCTAGACATGATGCCAGACATGACTGGATTATTTGTACAAACACAATCGCCCACGGTGTCAGGATTAATTATACAGGTCATGTCATGTCAGGTAGCCGTCGCAACAGCTATTCAAGATATATCAGGTCAGGTTATCATATCAGTGTACTAGTCAAGAGTGTGCCACGACGGGCCACTATCAGGTCATGCTCAATTATCAATTCCAAACATATCCAGTAAATTCGTGATTATCAAGTTCAGGACAAAAGGCGTAAGGATATAAAATGGACGTAAAATATCTAATAAGAAGTTACGAAACATGGGCAATAATGATAAATAATAGTACACAGGGCTATTGGAAAGTCATACAGCTCAGGCATATGCGGCAGGAAAGGAGGGGGCACATGCGGCTCAAATAGGAGCCCATGCGGCACAGGAGAGAGGTGAGCATATGCGGCTAGGTTTAATCGGGGTCATGCGGCCCGGACTCAGAAGCCCATGCGGCCAGATCTGGGGGGGGGGTTCTCATGCGGCTCGAGGATCAGGGCCTATGCGGCTCGGGGATCCAGACAGTCCTGCGGCTGAGAATTGAGCGAGTTATGCGGCTAAGTGAGTCCGACTCTCATGCGGCTCAAGAACTTCCAGTCATGCGGCTGGATAGAACACTTGCCGCATGAATATTCATGCGGTCAAGTCAAGCACTGTTCATCTTCTCCAAAATTTCAGAGAAGAAGAACACCATGAGAGCCAAGTCCTCGAGCTCCATAACTCCATCATCCGGAGCCTAAATCCGAACTTTCATAGGTCAAAATGGGGTAGAACGAAATTCTCTACAACATGGAACCATCAAAACATAGAAATAACAAGATTAAGTAGATCAAAACCCAATAAATCCAAAAATAAAATAAACTTAGATCTACAAGAATCTAGCCATGGAAAGTGAAAATGCCAAGTTCTAAAGTGCTTTATAATGTAGTAAGGAAGAGAATGAAGTAGTAAAATTGGAGTTCTTCCATGAAGCAAGTTGCACTTGCCTAGACCTCTCTCTTCTCTCTCTGGTAGGTGAAGGAAGTAAATGGGGAAGAAGAAGATGATAAATGAAGAGAGAGAATAGAGAGAATGGATTAATAAAGGGGTTGGTGGTGGTAGGTAGGGGTTCACCCCTTGGTTCATGATGAACCAAGAGCAATCCCAAACCGAACCAAGCCAACCCAAACCAAGAATAAACCAAGCCCAGGGAGGAAATTAAACAAGGAAATCATGCAATACAAGAATAAATACGTACACGTATTCCAGAAATACGTAATACGAACTACAGGCATTACAACTCTACCCACCTTAAAAGAATTCTGTCCTCAGAATTTAATCAAGAGGCTATAGGAGCAATGACAAGCTACATTAATCACATGCAAGCTATAACTAGGCAGACAATCACTCATTCAAGCAAGGAATCGAAGGCATGAGGCATAAGAAGGACAATATACCTCATGAGTCAAACAAGTCAGGATATCGCGATCGGATATCATCCTCACGCTCCCACGTTGACTCCCCCAAAGAGCGATGAACTCAAGCAACACGAACTAAACTGATAGTCTTGCGCTTGAGGTCTCTCTCTTTGGTCAAACAGGGACACGGGCCTATCCTTATACGAAAAGGTTGGTACTAATAACCAATTTCGAATGACCCAGGATATGGCTCGGGTCTGGGATGTACCGTTGTAATTAGGATACATGAAATACGTCATGCACCCCGCATAATGATGGTAGAAAAGCAAGATGAGAGGACACATATACCTCTCGGTCGATTCTGAACCTGAGCCTGGGCTAGGGCAAACTGTTGAGGCCTCTACTGCTGGAAGGCCTGGGCCTGAGTCGGCAATGGCCTCGGGAACAGAAACTGCTGTTGCTGGTGAACTGGAGCTGGTACTGGTGCTGGTGCTGGTGTTGGTGTTGGTCCCCTAACCGAGGGACTAGATACTGTCGATGCTGAATCAACTCTGAAAGGGCAGGACCCTACCCTATGATCCGATGCTCCACACAATAAACACAATCCCAACGCCTTGCGACACTCCGCTACCACGTGTCTAGGCTTTCCACAATAAGAACAGCCTACGACGGAAGACTGTGCTTGCTTCTGTTTCTGCTGAGGGTACGTCGGGGTCGAGTACTGGACCGACGTAACTGAGGTTGCTTGCCTCGAAGTTCCAATAGTCAAAGCTCTAGCTGCCGGGGCTGGTGCTGAAGACTGATTCATCTGACTATGTCACGCCCCAGAACCAGAATACTGGAGAGCGGGGGAATGACTCAGCCAGCTACGTATTACGGGTAGATGAATACCGTATAATACGATCAATGCTGTCTAAAAGACAAGGGGGTGCACGCTACATAAAATTCTCTCTATGGTCACTTCACATCTATTGTCTCAATCATTCAAACAAAAAGCAATAACAGAGAACATTTAAGATAAAGCAATAAGGCGTCCCAAACGCTTAGTCAAAATGTTCTTGAGATCTGGCTTTACAACATATAGCCAGATGATATAGCAACATATACACAATTGTTATCAGTTGCAGTCTGACTTAATTACAATTATGTAAAAGTAAGTACAGGACAATCCGACTAACATGTCGGTGCCAAACGGCAAAATATAAAGTAAGTAACAAAATGAGCAGGGAAGTAAGGAACCCACTCGAGTCCTCCTGCGATCATTCCTCTAGTATTGACCATCTTGGAGGTAGAAGTAAGCTGAGTCCTCGGGAACCGGCTCTAAATCTGGCCATGCAAAACCAGAGAGGTTAGACCTCTAATAGCAAGTACCGCAAGGAAGCACGATATGAGGCATTAAACCAGTAAATAAGAGAATATAATAATAGATCTCTGTTCGCTACTGGGATTCACGTGACATCACGACACTTCGAACCAACCTCCCAACCAAACAAGGACAGAAGTTGGCCCGTCATGTCATGATGCTCTGATCATCTCAGTTAGTTAACAGAGTAGGTACAGTACACAAACAAATCAACTTAAACGGCCATCCAACTCCTACGGCTTACTACTGTGAGTCCCAAGTTATCCTGGAATTATGCAATAAGAATTTCTCAGTTCTTACTATGGACAAGCAAGGCTAGTCTATCCAATCAATCAATTGCGCCAATCATGAATTAGACGAGTCCCGGCGGGACGCCCGTCATCAATATACAATATACAATAATATAAGCAGATACCGCTCCCTGTCCGTGTGGCAGATTTGCAGTATCTGTGGAAACCAGCTGGCCTGTTGGGCACTAATAGTCCCAAAGAGGGCTGCCATGTAAGAACTCGGGAATCCATTCTCTCCATGCAATCATTATTTTATTTAACTTAGTAGCCTCTACGTTAAGTGAAATCCCATGCCGTGGGTCATGGTCATTCAGAATGAGTACTTCCGTACAAAGTACGATATGCCCAGCTCTACAACGATACCCGTGCGGTTAGGTTGTAGGTCTTACATAGCATAATGCAACAATTAAAACTAACCACGGAATAATCATGCCTTGACCATAAAGTACACATGCTGCTTTCGTAAAAATAAATAAATAAATTGTAGCCTGCATGTATCTATATGTCAATATTTGGGATTGGCCAATCGATTGCAAATATGAACGTGTCTTATTCCATTTAATTCAATAAGACGACTAGCCAGTCTCTTAGTTCCATCTAGGAACGCATGATCAATAATTAATCAAGATAACAATCAATGTTAATTAATGCCAATTCGGGAAGTAAAATGGAGAAATAAATAATGATTGTGAAATAAATAATCTCATGCGCTGTGAAAAATGATTGGAAAATAAATAAACTCATGCGCCTGAGGAATGCTGTGGGAAATAAATCTCATGCGCTGATGTGGGAAAGGTTGGAAAATAAATAATATCATGCGTCTGAGAGAAATGATTGGAAAATAAATAAACTCATGCGCTGTGGGAAGTGATTGGGAAATAAATAAATTCATGCGCCTGAGGAAGGTGGCTGTAAAAAATAAATAAACTCAGGGAAGCTGCGGGAAATAAATAAACTCATGCGCCTGAGGGAAAGGGTTGAGAAATAAATAAACTCATGCGCCTGAGGGAAAGGATTGAAAAATAAATAACTCATGCGCCTTGGCTGTGGGAAGTGATTGGGAAATAAATAGATTCATGCGCCTTGGCTGTGGGAAGTGATTGGGAAATAAATAACTCATGCGCCTTGGCTGTGGGAAGTGATTGGGAAATAAATAGATTCATGCGCCTTGGCTGTGGGAAGTGATTGGGAAATAAATAGATTCATGCGCCTTGGCTGTGGGAAGTGATTGGGAAATAAATAACTCATTCGCCTTGGCTGTGGGAAGTGATTGGGAAATAAATAGATTCATGCGCCTTGGCTGTGGGAAGTGATTGGAAAATAAATAACTCATGCGCCTTGGCTGTGGGAATAAAGATTTACATGCGCTGAGGAATGAAGATTTGATGCGGCTGTGGGAATAAAGATTTCTATGCGCTGAGGAATGAAGATTTGATGCGGCTGTGGGAATAAAGATTTCCATGCGCTGAGGAATGAAGATTTGATGCGGCTGTGGGAAAAAAGATTTCCATGCGCTGAGGAATGAAGATTTGATGCGGCTGTGACTGTTCTTCTTCTCCGAATTTCTGAGAACAGAACCATGGAAACCATGGAAGCCATTGCTTCCAAGCTCCATAAATCCTTCATCCCAAGCCCAAATATGGACTTCTATAGGTCAAAATTGGGTAGAACGAAATTCTCTACAACATAGAACCATCGAAACTTGAAGATAACAAAGTTTACTAGATCAAAACCTAAGAAATCCGAAAATGTATCAAACTTAGATCTACAACAAATAAGCCATGGAAATTGAAAATGCTAAGTACTAAAGAGACTTAGAATCAAATGAGGAAGATGATGGAACAATAAAAATGGGGATCCATCAAGAAGCAAGTTGGCACTTGCCTATCTCTTCTAGGTTGGTGGGAGAGTTATGAGGAAGAAGAAGTGAAATGGAAAGAAGTAATGAAGAGAGAGAAATGGTTTTGGGCTTTAAATGAAAGGGTGGTGGTAGGTGGGAGTATTGGGCCGGGTCCAATGGGTTCATCCAAGGCCAACCCGCAAGCAAAGCAAAGAGGTAAAAGCAGAAAATAAATACAGGAATAAAAGCAGGAAATAAAGTGCAGAAATAAAATTGCAGGAAATAAATTAACATGAAAATTTAAAGAGCAGATTAATTAACTAACATAAATTTACAAAAATTTAAATACAGAATAATACATGATAACTATTAAATAAATACGTATTCTGGGAACGGGAAGTGACATCTCTACCCTCCTTAGAAAAATTCCGTCCTCGGAATTTCAGATCTAAGCATGATAGAAATATCGAAGCTAAACTAATCTAAGTATAAACAATTGAGTAAGCAATCATTCTACAATGATAATAACAAGTAATGTATCTACATCTAACAATCTACAACATTAAGTAATTCTACTCATAAGGTGACAAGCATGAGGAGTTAAGACAATCAAGGTATACAGAAGAAAATATACCTTGTGAGTCAAACATGTGCGGATACCGTGAACGGATATCATCCTCACGTTCCCACGTTGACTCTCCTAAAGAGTGATGACCCCAAGCAACCCGGACAAGGTTAATTGTTCGGTTCTTGAGTATCTTCTCTCTTCGGTCCAAAATAGACACAGGCTGTTCCTCGTAAGACAGGTTGGTACCAACAACCAGCTCAGAATGATCAAGGACATGGCTTGGGTCCGATACATACCTTCGCAACTGAGATACATGAAATACGTCATGCACCTCTCGTAACGAAGGTGGAAGGGATAAACGATATGCAACATCGCCTACCCTCTCAAGGATAACAAACGGGCCCACGTATCGGGGACTCAACTTTCTGCGAATGCTAAATCTAATGACCCCACGGGTAGGTGAGATCTGCAAGAATACGTGGTTCCCAACAGAAAATTCTAGCGGCCTACGATGCTGGTCTGCCCAATGACGATGCCGATCCTGTGCAACTCGAAGTCGCTCTCTAATTCCTTTAATCACTTCCACTGTCTGAACAATCATCTCCGGGCCTAACATCTTTCTCTCCCCAATATCGTCCCACGCTAGTGGCGACCTACACTTCTTACCATATAGTGCTTCAAATGGCGCCATCTGGATACTTGCTTGATAACTGTTATTGTACGAGAACTCGACTAAGTGCAGGTGGCTCTCCCAAGATCCTCCAAAATCCAGAGTGCAAGCTCGCAACATGTCTTCCAAAGTCTGAATTGTTCTTTCTGATTGCTCGTCTGTCTGGGGATGGTAAGCCGTGCTAAACCTTAACTTGGTACCCAGGCTATGATGTAAGCTCTTCCAAAAATATGATATAAAACGGGTATCTCTGTCTGACACAATACTGACTGGGACCCCATACTGTCTGACTATCTGCTGCATATACAATTCTGCCAACTTCTCCGTAGATTGACCTACTCTAAAAGGAAGAAAGTATGCCACCTTCGTAAGCCGATCTACGATTACCCAAATAGCATCCTTACCACTTGGGAATCTCGGTAAACCAGTCACAAAGTCCATTGTAATATGCTTCCACTTCCATTCCGGGATAGGAAGCGGTTGCAATAATCCAGCTGGCCTCTGCTGCTCTGCCTTCACTTGCTGACATACCAAGCAACGGGAAACGAATCTAGCTATCTCCCTCTTCATCCCGTTCTACCAGAAGTGCTGCTTGATATCTTGGTACATCTTGGTCCCTCCAGGGTGTACAGAGTACTGAGAACTGTGAGCTTCTGCCATAACCTCCTGTCTGATATCTCCACTAGGCACACATAGGCATGTCCCAAACCTAAGGGTATCATCTTCATGAATTTGCATCTCCTTTCTGAGTCCTGACTCACACTCTGTCCTAAGCTTCTGAATCCTTGGGTCTTGTGCCTGAGCTGCCTTGATTCTGTCTACCAAGTCGGATTGAACTTGTAGACTCGCCAGAACTCCTACATCACTTGGAAGTATAACCTCGATGCCCATCTCTTGAAGGTCTTCTAAGATATGCCTCTGTGTTGTTAACATAAATGTGCCGCCTCTCCTGCTGAGAGCATCTGCTACCACATTAGCCTTGCCTGGATGATACTGAAGCTCTACGTCGTAATCCTTAATCAACTCCAACCATCTTCTCTGCCTCATGTTCAGTTCCTTCTGAGTAAAAATGTACTTCAGACTTTTGTGGTCTGTGTACATGTCCACTCGATCACCATATAGGTAATGCCTCCATAGCTTCAAAGCAAATACTACTGCTGCCAACTCCAAGTCATGAGTCGGGTAATTCTTCTCGTGGTCTCGAAGCTGCCTAGATGCATACGCTATCACCTTCCCATGCTGCATGAGGACACATCCAAGTCCTTTACCTGACGTATCACAATAAACAGTAAAACCTCCGGGTCCAACTGGTAATGTAAGAATAGGTGCTGATATCAACTTCTGCTTCAAATTCTCAAATGATGTCTGGCATTCTGGCGACCAGACGAATGGTACATCTTTCCGTGTCAATCGGGTCATGGGTGCTGAAAGTCTCGCAAAGTCTGATACAAACCTTCTGTAATATCCTGCCAATCCCAAGAAACTCCGCACATCTGCTACGGTCTTGGGTACTGGCCAACTTTCTACTGCTTCTACCTTCTTGGGATCCACTGCTACTCCAGCTCCTGATATGATATGACCCAGAAATGAAATGTGATCCGACAAAAACTCATATTTGCTGAGCTTGGCATACAACTGGTTCTCTCTCAGAACCGGTAACACCTTCCGGAGGTGGTCTTCATGCTCCTCTTCACTAGTTGAATATACAAGAATGTCGTCGAGAAACACAACGACAAATTGATCCAAGTACGGCATAAAGATGCGATTCATCAAATCCATAAAGATTGCTGGAGCATTGGTCAAACCAAACGGCATTACTAAGAATTCATAATGCCCATACTTCGACCTGAATGCTGTCTTGGGAATATCCTCCTTCCGAACTCTCACTTGATGATACCCTGAACGAAGATCTATCTTGGAGAAAACTCTAGCTTTGCTCAACTGATCAAACAAGTCATCGATCCTGGGTAATGGGTACTTGTTCTTCACTGTTGCCGCGTTAAGCTTCCTGTAATCGATGCATAATCTGGATGACCCATCCTTCTTTCCTACAAGTACCACTGGTGCTGCCCAGGGTGACACGCTAGCTTGGATGAACTTCTTCTCCTTCAGTTCCTCTATGTGCTGATATACCTTGGCCTGCTCTGAATCCGCCATTCTGTAAACCCGATCTGATATCGGTTTAGTTCCAGGTGCCAATTCTATACTGAACTCAATATCTCTAACTGGTGGTAGACCTGGAAGTTCTTCGGGAAATACGTCCAGAAATTCTTCAACTACCTTCGGAACTTGAACTTCTTCCATTGCCGTCACTACTCCCTGCTCTTGTTGAGTTGCCACTGATCTGACTAAGGTGAACCTCTTCATGCCTGGAATGTCAAAGGATACACTCCCTCTACGACAATCTATTGTCGCATGACTGTCTTTCAGCCAGTCCATGCCTAAGATAACATCGAAATTTCCAACAGGAAATTCTATCAACCGGGCGGGTAAGGAATGCCCGCAAACTACAACGCTACACGCTAGAATAACTCTATTAACTCCTACGAGCCCATTACCAGTGAGTATATTCAACCTCCCTGGCAATGCCTCGAACTCCATTCCTAGCCGTGTCACAAATTGTGTAGATATAAATGAATGGGATGCTCCCGAATCAAACAATGCTACTGCGGAATATGAGGCGACGAGAATGTTACCTGCCACAACATCTCCCGATGCTAATGCCTCTTCCAAGGACAGAGTGAATGTCTGCCCTCGACCTCCTTGCTGGTTCCCATGCTGCGGCCTAGCCTGGTGCTGCCGCTGGCACCTGCCTTGGTGATGCTGGGGTGGTCTATGCTGGTGTTGTTGCATCGGCGGTCCCTGCTGCCGAAACATCTGAGCCTGCGTCATGAACGGGCGATGTGCCAACGGCCTCACTGCTACCTCTGGTCCTTGATACTGTCCTGCCCCTGGTGCTGGCAGAGCAGGAAATTGTTGTACTGGTCCTCCTGACCTCGAATTCATGGGACATGTGGTAACCCGATGACCTGGATTCCCACATATCAAATACTGCCCGTTCAATGTCCGACACACATCTCTAGTGTGCCCTACCTTCCCACAATAAGTACAGCCCACCGGGGGTTGCTGGTTCTTCCTCTGTTGTTGTTGCTGCTGCCTGGGTGGTGGTACGGGTCCTCGCAGTGCCACATCGTGGATACGAATGCCAGGGGACGGTGCTGTTGTTCGGGGCGCTGCTCTCCCTCCTCCTTCAATCTGACTGTGGGATCTCTTCTGACCTCCAGTCCTTGCCACAAGCCTCTGAATGGTTATCTCATGCCTTCGAGTCACCGTCAATACTTCATCAAAAGTCTGGTAATTGTGCCCCTCTATCAATTGCAAGAGCTCGAGATGAAATCCTTGCTGGAACCTCATAGCCCTCTGGCTCTCTGTGGCTACCATCTCCGGGGCGAACCTACTCAATCTGCAGAACTCCGCTGCATAAGCATCTACCGTCTTGCCAGCCTGTCTAAGATTGATAAACTTCTGTTGTAGCTCAAACTGCGCCACAACTCCATAGTACTTTGTCTTGAACCTTGCTGTAAAATCGTCCCAAGCCACAAGACGTCTGATGCCTACCTCCTCTGATTCCCACCAATCACGTGCGAGATCCTGAAGTAACAACTTCACCTGATCCACACGTTCTTCTGCCGGTACCTTAGCGGCTGTCAAAATAGCCTCAATATCCTTAAGCCATGCATCTGCTGAGATGGCATCCTCCGTGCCTTCGAAACGGCGGGGGTTGTACTTGTAAAACCTGGCTGATGCTCCTGAATCTGGCCTTGCCCCTCTTTCCAAAGCTGTCTGCAACCCTTGGTTGAGCAACACATTCTGCTCTTGTAACTGAGCGTGCATGCGCTGCTGGGCTAACATCTGATGTTGCTGAGTAGCCATCATCCCTCTCATGATCTCCAGAAGGGCTGGTGTGTCTACTTCCACTGGAGTAGGTGGAACTATTGGTGGTGTTGGAACCTCCGGATACTGCGGTCCAACTGCTGGTTCCACTATCACCTCTTCTTGAATAGCCTCTTGAGGTTGTACTGGCTCTTGTTGCTGACCAACCTGGTCAGGTTGTCCATGTTGCCCTTGTTGTTGTTGCCCAATCCTGACAGATGCGGACGAGGTGCCCCTAAGAAAAGGGATAAGAGAATAATCAAACGGTCGGACAGGGAAGATCAATGAAGTCAAAGGATACCGGAATGTCAAGCTAGAATCGAGAATACGAATCAGGAGATCAAGGGGAAACATGTGTGATTGAGACATCCTATAAATTAAAACACCCCACAAGTCTGAAATCAGACCTGCATGGGCCACCACTAAAACCTTGTCACGCCCCAGAACCAGAATACTGGAGAGCGGGGGAATGACTCAGCCAGCTACGTATTACGGGTAGATGAATACCGTATAATACGATCAATGCTGTCTAAAAGACAAGGGGGTGCACGCTACATGAAAGTCTCCCTATGGTCACTTCACATCTATTGTCTCAATCATTCAAACAAAAAGCAATAACAGAGAACATTTAAGATAAAGCAATAAGGCGTCCCAAACGCTTAGTCAAAATGTTCTTGAGATCTGGCTTTACAACATATAGCCAGATGATATAGCAACATATACACAATTGTTATCAGTTGCAGTCTGACTTAATTACAATTATGTAAAAGTAAGTACAGGACAATCCGACTAACATGTCGGTGCCAAACGGCAAAATATAAAGTAAGTAACAAAACGAGCGGGGAAGTAAGGAATCCACTCGAGTCCTCCTGCGATCATTCCTCTAGTATTGACTATCTTGGAGGTGGAAGTAAGCTGAGTCCTCGGGAACCGGCTCTAAATCTGGCCATGCAAAACCAGAGAGGTTAGACCTCTAATAGCAAGTACCGCAAGGAAGCACGATATGAGGCATTAAACTAGTAAATAAGAGAATATAATAATAGATCTCTGCTCGCTACTGGGATTCACGTGACATCACGACACTTTGAACCAACCTCCCAACCAAACAAGGACAGAAGTTGGCCCGTCATGTCATGATGCTCTGATTATCTCAGTTAGTTAACAGAGTAGGTACAGTACACAAACAAATCAACTTAAACGGCCATCCAACTCCTACGGCTTACTACTGTGAGTCCCAAGTTATCCTGGAATTATGTGATAAGGATTTCTCAGTTCTTGCTATGGACAAGCAAAGCTAGTCTATCCAATCAATCAATTGTGCCAATCATGAATTAGACGAGTCCCGGCGGGACGCCCGTCATCAATATACAATATACAATAATATAAGCAGATACCGCTCCCTGTCCGTGTGGCAGATTTACAGTATCTGTGGGAACCAGCCGGCCTGTTGGGCACTAATAGTCCCAAAGAGGGCTGCCATGTAAGAACTCGGGAATCCATTCTCTCCATGCAATCATTATTTTATTTAATTTAGTAGCCTCTATGTTAAGTGAAATTCCATACCGTGGGTCATGGTCATTCAGAATGAGTACTTCCATACAAAGTACGATATGCCCAGCTCTACAACGATACCCGTGCGGTTAGGTTGTAGGTCTTACATAGCATAATGCAACAATTAAAACTAACCACGGAATAATCATACCTTGACCATAAAGTACACATGCTGCTTTCGTAAAAATAAATAAATAAATTGTAGCCTGCATGTATCTATATGTCAATATTTGGGATTGGTCAATCGATTGTAAATATGAACGTGTCTTATTCCATTTAATTCAATAAGACGACTAGCCAGTCTCTTAGTTCCATCTAGGAACGCATGATCAATAATTAATCAAGATAACAATCAATATTAATTAATGCCAATTCGGGAAGTAAAATGGAGAAATAAATAATGATTGGGAAATAAATAATCTCATGTGCTGTGAAAAATAATTGGAAAATAAATAAACTCATGCGCCTGAGGAATGTTGTGGGAAATAAATCTCATGCGCTGATGTGGGAAAGGTTGGGAAATAAATAATATCATGCGTCTAAGAGAAATGATTGGAAAATAAATAAACTCATACGCTGTGGGAAGTGATTGGGAAATAAATAAATTCATGCGCCTGAGGAAGGTGGCTGTGAGAAATAAATAAACTCAGGGAAGCTGCGGGAAATAAATAAACTCATGCGCCTGAGGGAAAGGGTTGAGAAATAAATAAACTCATGCGCCTGAGGGAAAGGATTGAAAAATAAATAACTCATGCGCCTTGGCTGTGGGAAGTGATTGGGAAATAAATAGATTCATGCGCCTTGGCTGTGGGAAGTGATTGGAAAATAAATAACTCATGCGCCTTGGCTGTGGAAAGTGATTGGGAAATAAATAGATTCATTCGCCTTGGCTGTGGGAAGTGATTGGGAAATAAATAGATTCATGCGCCTTGGCTGTGGGAAGTGATTGGGAAATAAATAACTCATGCGCCTTGGCTGTGGGAAGTGATTGGAAAATAAATAGATTCATACGCCTTGGCTGTGGGAAGTGATTGGGAAATAAATAACTCATGCGCCTTGGCTGTGGGAATAAAGATTTCCATGCGCTGAGGAATGAAGATTTGATGCGGCTGTGGGAATAAAGATTTCCATGCGCTGAGGAATGAAGATTTGATGCGGCTGTGGGAATAAAGATTTCCATGCGCTGAGGAATGAAGATTTGATGCGGCTGTGACTGTTCTTCTTCTCCGAATTTCTGAGAACAGAACCATGGAAACCATGGAAGCCATTGCTTCCAAGCTCCATAAATCCTTCATCCCAAGCCCAAATATGGACTTCCATAGGTCAAAATTGGGTAGAACGAAATTCTCTACAACATGGAACCATCGAAACTTGAAGATAACAAAGTTTACTAGATCAAAACCTAAGAAATCCGAAAATGTATCAAACTTAGATCTACAACAAATAAGCCATGGAAATTGAAAATGCTAAGTACTAAAGAGACTTAGAATCAAATGAGGAAGATGATGGAACAATAAAAATGGGGATCCATCAAGAAGCAAGTTGGCACTTGCCTATCTCTTCTAGGTTGGTGGGAGAGTTATGAGGAAGAAGAAGTGAAATGGAAAGAAGTAATGAAGAGAGAGAAATGGTTTTGGGATTTAAATGAAAGGATGGTGGTAGGTGGGAGTATTGGGCCGGGTCCAATGGGTTCATCCAAGGCCAACCCGCAAGCAAAGCAAAGAGGTAAAAGCAGAAAATAAATGCAGAAATAAAAGCAGGAAATAAAGTGCAGAAATAAAATTGCAGGAAATAAATTAACATGAAAATTTAAAGAGCAGATTAATTAACTAACATAAATTTACAGAAATTTAAATACAGAATAATACATGGTAACTATTAAATAAATACGTATTCTGGGAACGGGAAGTGACAGACTATGGGGCCGCTTTCGACCTCCAATCCTGTCCACTATTCTCTGGGAGGTATACTCGTGCCTCCTTGCTGCTCGCAACACCGCATCATAGGTCTGATGCTCGAACTGTTCTACTGCTAATATAATCTTCAGGTAAAGTCCCTGCTGGAACCTCTGCGCTCTGTCAAACTCGGTTGCCACCAAGGTAGGAGCAAACCGACTGAGTCTGGAAAACTCGGTCGCATATCCGTCGACCGTCCTCCCCATCTGCTTAAGATTACTGAACCTGGTCTGCAAGTCATACCGAGCCACTGCATCATAATACTTGGTCTGGAACTTTTCGCTGAACACTGCCCAGGGGACAGGTGTTGTCAATCCCACTGCTTGTGCCGCCCACCAACTGCGGGCTAGATCCAATAACTGTAGGCGCACCACAGCCACCTTCTCGTCTTCTGGAATCTTCGCGGCTTCAAGAATCACCTCTATGTCTTGTAGCTAAGCATCGGCATCAATGACATCCTCGCTGCCATCGAAGAATGGAGGGTTCAGGCGCTTAAAACTGTTGACCGCACTGTTCCCTCGGGGACCACTTCTATTCAGAGCATCTTGTACTGCTTGGTGCAGGGCATCTCCCTGACGATCTTGGGACGCAAGCAACTCACGGATGAGTCCTACCAATCCTTCATCCCCTGACCCTGCTGGCTGGACGGGCTGAACTGGCGGTATTGGTTCTCCAGAAGGTACGGCTCGGGAGGCTGCTGCTGAGTGCTGGGCCTGATCTTCTGGTTGCTGCTGGTCCACGGAAGGTGATCCGCCTTGCTGATCGGCAGGTCCAGGTTCAATGCCGCTGAAGAAGATGACATGGAAACAATAAGGAAGGACCAGGACAGATCAACGATTACAAGCATGTGATCAGGACAAGAATTTTCAGGAATCAAGAGGATACGAGCAGAGATCAAGGGCGAGTACTGATTGAGACATCTATTCGGTAAACCCTCACACATCTTGATTAACAAGACCTGCATGGGCCACCACTTAAACCATGTCACGCCCCAGAACCAGAATACTGGAGAGCGGGGGCAGACATAGCCAGCTACGTATAACGGAATAGAATCCACACCGCTATACGGTCACGGCTGTCTAGATATATGAGGGTTTCACTACAATCCATCAGTCTCTTAAGGTCATAAAATAGCCTATTGTCTCAATCTCAACCAACTAATAATAACCACAAGATATCAGATCACCAAATATACAATTGTAAGGCGTCCCAAACATTACATATCCAGATGATCATGAAGCTAGTCGTACAAAATGTAAGGACTAGCAAGAGTTAAGTCATACATGATCAACCTCGAGTTGCCAATTATGATTACAGCCCGTAGGCAGACAGTAAATAAAGTTGCAAACGAGCTAACACTTGCTCGGTGGCTAAATGCCTCAAAAGAATAATTTTACAATAGAGTGGGAGAGCAAAAATAAATCCACTCGTTGCCCTGGTTACGCCTGGTGACCACCATCGGGCTGAAATGCAGGGAGATCCTTTGGTGCTGCTCCGGTATCTGGCCATACAAAATCAGCTGGGTCAGACCTCAGAAAGAGCAAGTGCCACAAAGGAGGCTTCACTTAAGAACTAAAACCAGCAATTAGCACAAGAATACAATTACATAGAAAAAAAGGGCAGTAGTTTAAGAAAAAGCATGATGGATAATTATAAAAGACAATCTTGTATAGAATCACTAAAGATAGGACATATGGAAAGGAAGCATGACAGGATAATATACGATGAGGTAACCATGGGACTATTCAGATAGCCAGGTTACAATCCGTAAACCAAACAAGGACCGGGGTTGTAACCCTTCGTCTGAACGGAACTTGGTTTCTCTCACCATTTATCGGCAAGATAAATACAAGAAATCAGGTCAAGTAGCATTCTGGAGTGACAATCATTATAGTGACGATCTGGAGTGACAATCATTATAGTGACAATCTGGAGTGACAATCATTATAGTGACAATCTGAAGTGACAATCATTCAATCATTCTGGTACAATCTTGCAATCAATCACTTCTAGACAATACTATACTGGACCAGACTCCATCCAAGCAATCACGGCCAATCATTGCCTACGGCTTTCTACATTAACTAACTAGGGTTATCACAATCCTAGTTACTAGCAAGATGCAATAAGATGCTCCAAGTAGTCACAGGCCCTGCAGCTATCCAGGTTATCCAGGCAATCATTATAGTGACAATCTAGAGAGTACAATGTATTATAGTGACAATAGAGTTCAATCATTTAAGTGACAATGGTGGGTGCCCCATATAACAGTGGGCTGGAAATGTGCCCTACTCGTCGGCAGGCTACAAGTCCAATCAATTGCGGCCGGAATAACGGGATCGCCTGTAACTGGGGAACATCTCTTCATGACTAGTGAGTTATACTAATTATTAACCTTAGTCCAATTCCGTAGGTACTCCTGATCGTGGTACTCAGGAGTCCCCTCCTAGACATGATGCCAGACATGACTGGATTATTTGTACAATCACAATCGCCCACGGTGTCAGGATTAATTATACAGGTCATGTCATATCAGGTAGCCGTCGCAACAGCTATTCAAGATATATTAGGTCAGGTTATCATATCAGTGTACTAGTCAAGAGTGTGCCACGACGGGCCACTATCAGGTCATGCTCAATTATCAATTCCAAACATATCCAGTAAATTCGTGATTATCAAGTTCAGGACAAAAGGCGTAAGGATATAAAATGGACGTAAAATATCTAATAAGGAGTTACGAAACATGGGCAATAATGATAAATAATAGTACACAGGGCTATTGGAAAGTCATACAGCTCAGGCATATGTGGCAGGAAAGGAGGGGGCACATACGGCTCAAATAAGAGCCCATGCGGCACAGGAGAGAGGTGAGCATATGCGGCTAGGTTTAATCGGGGTCATGCGGCCCGGACTCAGAAGCCCATGCGGCCAGATCTGGGGGGAGTTCTCATGCGGCTCGAGGATCAGGGCCTATGCGGCTCGGGGATCCAGACAGTCCTGCGGCTGAGAATTGAGCGAGTTATGCGGCTAAGTGAGTCCGACTCTCATGCGGCTCAAGAACTTCCAGTCATGCGGCTGGATAGAACACTTGCCGCATGAATATTCATGCGGTCAAGTCAAGCACTGTTCATCTTCTCCAAAATTTCAGAGAAGAAGAACACCATGAGAGCCAAGTCCTCGAGCTCCATAACTCCATCATCCGGAGCCTAAATCCGAACTTCCATAGGTCAAAATGGGGTAGAACGAAATTCTCTACAACATGGAACCATCAAAACATAGAAATAACAAGATTAAGTAGATCAAAACCCAATAAATCCGAAAATAAAATAAACTTAGATCTACAAGAATCTAGCCATGGAAAGTGAAAATGCCAAGTTCTAAAGTGCTTTATAATGTAGTAAGGAAGAGAATGAAGTAGTAAAATTGGAGTTCCTCCATGAAGCAAGTTGCACTTGCCTAGACCTCTCTTTTCTCTCTCTGGTAGGTGAAGAAAGTAAATGGGGAAGAAGAAGATGATAAATGAAGAGAGAGAATAGAGAGAATGGATTAATAAAGGGGTTGGTGGTGGTAGGTAGGGGTTCACCCCTTGGTTCATGATGAACCAAGAGCAATCCCAAACCGAACCAAGCCAACCCAAACCAAGAATAAACCAAGCCCAGAGAGAAAATTAAACAAGGAAATCATGCAATACAAGAATAAATACGTACACGTATTCCAGAAATATGTAATACGAACTACAGGCATTACACACACACACACACACTCAAACACACATTTTTTAGAATGTTGTTCGTGATTAATTTTATACTACTTATTTTTATTTTTATTTTTATCTTTATTTTAATTAGTTTTTTAGAACTTAGAATGGATTTTAGTGGACTTAGAGTTATGTTAAGAACGCTAAGAATTGAGTTTTTGATATTTTGAGCTCATGTTTTTGTGTTCTCATAGAATTTTGACGTAAATTTTGGTTACTTAATTTATACTAAAAATTAAACTTAGTGACCGCGTTTGATCTTTTATGCTCATTTTTAGGTGTTTGCGACTTGTTACACATTGTTCTAATAATTTTGATTAATTATTTGGTTGGTAGAGACTTGGCTTTGAAATTTAGTGCTTGCAAAAAGTAAAAATATATATTATAGGTTAAGAGGTACTACAATATTAAGTGTGTTGATTGATCAAATGTTAATTGGTAAAATATCAATATCGAACAAAAATCGACTGAATACCGTTTAACCGAAACCGAAAAAATCGATTCTAAATGGTACCATATTGGTATTAATTTTTAAATACCGATTTAAAAAATACCGAAAAGTTCAACCAAATACCGACCGATTATACCGAGGCTCACCCGTAGTTGTTACTAGTAAGGGGTTATTTGCGTTGTGGATTAGATAGAGCATGATTATTAGAAAATTAAGGAGATGGTACATTATTCATCTGGTTTTATTGTTGTTTAGGACTGCAATCCAACCAGAATAATCTGAAAGAGGTAGGATTTACAAAAACACTCGTCCTAATCACAGTTAGTAATCCTATTCGCGAATCATAAACTAATCATTGTAACATAATCCCAAAATAGCTATATATAAAAAAAATTGAATCAATTTTTTTTAGAAGTTTAGCTTCTCAGTGAAACTTTTATTTTCAAACTGAAAAAAGATATTAATCATCTAAAGTATCCCTTCAAACCACCCCTACATGAGAGCATCTTCAATTCTATTGCGACTTGGAAAAAAAAAGTCGCCCTTTCTTCCTATGTGGCACAATAGGATTGGAGAAATGATTTTTTTTTGAAGAAATGACAAATTTTTTTCCAAAATCACAATAGCATTGGAGACGCTCTTATGTGGCCGCTGACATGACATATGACATAACAGTTGACATGGTAAAATTTAAATCAAAGTTAATTAAAATTAAGGGGGAAATTTATGAAATGCCCAAAAATTGCAAAAGTTTTATGTAAAACCCACCGCAAAATAACATTTCATCGCGTGCCCAGAATTATCGATTAATATATAAAAGCGGGTTCCGAATGACCTTTTTGCCCTTCCTTCTAATTTATTACAAAAAAATTTGAACCCTGCTATTCAAAAACAAAAAGCAAAAAAATGTTTCGTACTCTCTCTTCTTCGATAAGCCGCTCAGTTTCTCCAAAATCTAGGGTTTCTCCTCCAAAAATCTTCAAACGTTCTTCTCATTCGAGATATTCGCATAATGTCGTCACCATCGAAAACATTATAAATCAAGAAGCAGATTATCCAAAAGGGAGTGACGGAGAATCATCATCAAATCCAAAAGAGAATGACGGAGGATCAAAGAAACGGATAACTAAAAAACTTGCATATAAGAAAAAGAAGTCTGTTACGCAAAAAGACGGTATAACTTTAACTTATTTTTATGATTCTGTATAAAACACGGAGAATGACATTCTCCGTGTTAAATTCCACTAAGATTGATCATTCTCCGTTTAAAACAAGGAGAATGATCATTCCCAGTGTAAAATTACATGGAGAATTCCATTCTTCATGTAAATTAACACATAGAATGTCATTCTTCGTGTGAATAAACACGTGGAATGTCATTATCCGTGTAAATTAATACGCAAAATCGCATTCTCCGTTTGAATTAACACGGAGAATGTCATTATTCGTGTAAATTAACACAGAGAATGACCATTTCCAGTATAAATTACACGGAGAATGTCATTCTCCGTTTTAAATTATACGGGGAATGTCATTCTCCGTTTTAAATCGACACGGAGAATGTGCTCTCTGTAAATTTAACACAGAATGTCCATTCCTAGTGTAATTTAAAACGGAGAATGACATTCTCTGTGTAATTTAAAACTGAGAATAACATTCTCCGTGTAATTTAAAACACGGAGAATGTCATTCTCCGTATAAATTAATACGAAGAATGTCATTCTCCGTGTAAATTAATACGGAGAATGGCATTCTCCGTTTGAATTAACACGGAGAATGTCATTTTTTGTTTTAAATTATACGGAGAATGTCATTCTCCGTTTTAAATTACACGAAGAATGGTTATTCTCCGTTTTAAATTACACGGAGAATGGTTATTCTGTGTGTTAAATTTACAGGGAGCACATTCTCCGTGTCGATTTACACTGGTCATTCTCCGTGTTAAATTTCACATGATAAGGATCGATATTCTCTGTGTTAAAACACGGAGAATGGTCTTTCCCAATGTTAAATAACACGGAGAATGTCATTCTCTAGTGTTATACGCATGTGAATGGTCATTTTTCGTGTCAGTTAAAACGGAGAATGACCATTCCCAGTGTAAATCGACACGGAGAATGTCATTCTCCCAGTAAATTAACACGGAGAATATCATTCTCCGTGTAATTTAGCACGTAGAATTGTCTTTCCTGTTTCACTTAACAAAATGCCTTGGAGAAATTGGCTTTTGAAAATAAAATGAGAAAAAGTACAAGAAGTACAAATTTGATTCTGGGAATGTATTGCTATAGAAGTCTGATCTGTAAATGATCACTTTGTTCCTTGGACCATAGGATGATGATGAAGATCACTGCTTGAAGTAGAACAACTTGGAAGAACTAAGTCACCAGAAAGGTATCGACGCACTTGGGCACTGATGGCGAGGCCGAATGCTTTCCTGCTTTGCTTCACTCTGTTCTGAAAGAAAAGTTGAAGAAGAATGCTCTGGAGAATCAAAATCTCGAAGTTCTGATCTCTGTATTCTCTCATGTCTCTCTGTCCTTTTCTCCCTGTCTTATGAGAAAAATAAGTCTATTTATAGACTTGGGCTCTGGTGCGTAAAAATTCAGCAAAAGTTCCGCCTTTACGCTAACAACCGCCACCCATGATCAAAGTCATCCTCTGTATATGTTGACACGTGTCCCATCAATTCAGTAAGAATAGGATGCACGTACACACGTTCTTCGGGATGTGTGGCATAAAAGCCATGTAGGCAAACCACATTCCAAATTGATCAGAAAGAACAAGGCGTAAAAATAGCCTCAATGTACTCTGAGCGTAAAGCAATATATTGAGCTTAAAGTAGCTTTGACGTAGACTTCCCGCGTAAAGTGACTGTTAAATAACCTTGAGCGTAAAAATAGCTCAAATAGACTTTACGCACACGTCAACTGTTGAGCGTAAAAGCTCGTATAGTCCTCGTGCGTAAAAGAAGCTGTAGTGTGAGCGTAAAGTAGCTCAATCCACACACTAAACGACAACATTGGTCTCTGTGTAAAACAAATCCCTTTGAATTCTGTGATATATGCCATCATTAATATCTTCATGTCAGAGTTTGCATTAAATGCAAGACTTGACAGCTTTGTCCAGCGTAAAAGTGGCTGCTCTGTCCTTGGCGTAAAATCATGGGTGTATACCCGAGCATAAAATGATCAGCCTTCTTAGGCGTAAATTGATTAGCCTAGTCTTGGGCGTAAAGAAATTACCCATTCTGCTAGGTGTAAAGCAGATCACTTATGAATGAGATGACTCTTTCTTTGAAGCACTTTTTACGCTCCTACAAAACCCCCTTCAAAGTTTTCAAATATCTCCAAAATTTGAAACACTTTGAATAGAAGCGTAAAAGTTGAGATTTGATGAGTCAGCGTAAAATTTGGGATACGCAACAGTCATCCACGTAAAAGCGGAGATATCCAACAGTCGGCGTACTTTTCAAAAGAAAATTAATGTCGGTCAATACTTAACCGTCACAATAAATTTCTTTTTCGAAACTTTTGAATGTCTCTTCATCTTCCCGAGTAAGCAGTTTCCAACGAGGAATGTGAAGAGTTGCTTTGGTTTGTATAAATAAGGACAAATTCTTTATTCTTGACATTCATCCTTGTTTTGTCGTGGCGCCGAAGAACGAGATTACCAACAAAGAGGCTTCGAGCTCCAGGCTTGATTTCGAGCGAGCGTGCAACCTTTTAGAGCCTTTTGGAGTGACTCCTGCAGTCTTTAGTAGCATTGATGGTGGTCCCCCAACTGCGTACGAAGGGCCAGGAGATGCCGAAGCGTTTCTTAATCTGATGCGCCGCTCCGGGATTCACAATATGCATGAACTAGGTATCTCCCTTCGTCAGCCCAACGAAGGAGAGAAAAAATGACGTTTTTATGTATTGCGAATCTTTTATCTATAGGGGTCCACTTTCCCCTTTATAAATAAAATTTTGCTGTTAACCTCATCTATTGACGCGTACTTGTTTATGCACTTCTTTTGACTGCTTCTGTGGTTGTTAATTCCCAAGAAACAAACCAACACGTGGCATTTGTCTTGTGGTTACGAGAGCCTTTAAATAGGATCTTCTCCCGAAATAGACTTATCCCAACAGTTTTTTTCAGTCTTTATAAATAGCCGAGAATGTTTCATATACTCTCGTACTCATTCTTCTGAAGATAACTTTCTGCGGTGTTGTTCTTCAACAAATGACAATAGCGAAGCTTTCCAACGGCGTTCCTTTGTATGCCCAGTCATTAGACGCAGATTCAACCACCATTAGAGCCAAACCGTTCGACTCAAGTGGTAAGTCCGATCGTAAGCAAATATCTGTCTTCGAATTTTTTTTTGTTTGAAAACAGCTATTTTACGAGCGTAAAGCCTTGCTGAAGCACTGGCGTAAAAACCTTGCTGAAGCACCGGCATAAAAAGTCTTACTGAAGCAAATGGCGTAAAAGCCTTGCTGAAGCAATGGCGTAAAAGCCTTGTCATATCACTGGCGTAAAAGCCTTTGTGAAGCGCTGGCGTAAAAGCCTTGCTGAAGCAAATGGCGTAAAAGCCTTTGTGAAGCACCGGCGTAAAAGCCTTGCTGAAGCAATGGCGTAAAAGCCTTGTCATGTCACTGGCATAAAAAGCCTTTGTGAACTGCCGGCGTAAAAGCCTTGTTGAAGCAAATAGCGTAAAAGCCTTGTTGAATCACTGGCGTAAAAAGCCTTGTTGAAGCAAATGGCGTAAAAGCCTTGTTGAATCACTGGCGTAAAAAGCCTTGTTGAAGCACTGACGTAAAAAGACTTGCTGAAGCACAAGCGTAAAAGCCTTGTCATCTGTTTTTAGTTAGCGTTCAATACGCATCTGATGATACTTCTGTTTAAAACACTTCTTCTTTGTTGTTTTTTCTGCAGAAGTTTGGCTGAGCAGCTTTTCCAGAACCGGCATTGGTGACTTTGACGTTGTGAAGCATGTTCTTCTGACATCAACATCAGGGAGCTCATGCGCTTTTGACGCACAAATCAGACAACTCAGAACTCTTCGTGAGATAGAAGGGTCTTCCTCTGTTGGTAGAAAGAGCCTTTATACACGGAGAGTTGGATGGTGGAGTCAACTCTACCCCGAGAAATCGGGTAGTAGAGTTCCTTTCACGGCAGAACTATGAATTGTATCCCAATGCTGGATACGTTCCTATCGTATTTGAGGTGCCGCCACTAATCCACCAATTGTATTGGCAGCAACACGCCTTCGGGCTGCCATACTCTGGGGTTCTTCTCTTTTTTGAGAGAGAAGACCAGAGTTTGATTCCTACTGTCCTGGTTGCCACTAGGGCTCAGACAATAAGGAATTGACACCAACAACGAATCCGACAAAGAAGATCCGAAGAAGAAATAGATCTCCATTAGGTTATCGTTGTGTGTATAGAATGAAAATAATAGATTTCCATTGTAAAGAAAAGTCTAAGAAATGTAATAGACTTTTATGGTGATATGAGAGTGAAAATGATAATTCTTCTATGCTCAATGATTTGTATCTATCTGGATGTAATATGGACATGATAGATAATGAAACCTTCTTTTCTGATTTAGAGTACACAATACTATCAGAGGTAATATGGACATGACAGTGTGTGAGAACTCAAAAGAAAATTAGATTAATTTCTATGCAGAGGTGAAAATGGAAAATAATAGATAAGTAGGTAGATTTAGCATTTATCCAGAGGTTATGAAAACATGATAAATAACGAATCCCACTTTTTAATCAATTAATAGAAGATTTAAAATCCCTCTCCCAAGAGACAAGAAGTCAGCTTAACCAAACCTTGGTAGCTGGGGTATAAGAAGACAGATGTTGTGAGCATATACGTCAAAACGGTAGACGAATCAACGTATTTCTTGGGAACAGAAGGGACGACTCAATTCCATAATTAAATGGATGAACCTGGTAACATGAACGAACGAGTCTTTTCAGAAATGAAAAGTCGTTTTCAATTTCAGAGACCAGTTCATTAGTAATCCTCTTCTATAAATAGGTGAGAATTCTCTGTAATCATTTCATTCTTATTTCTACTCCTCTATTGGAAATGTCTTCCGAGGATGTAAAGCAAAAGAATGAAGTCTTCAGGAATATTGAGGACGTCATTGAGACATGCCCTGCTGAGCCAATAGTGACGGGTCCGTCCGAAGTAGGCAACAGTTCTTCTACGCCCAAGCCACCCCAAGACACCTTTGCTTTCTTAGTAGAGCCAGGAAAAACTCCTGAAGAAGAAGCATTGAGGATGACCGTCTGTAAAATTTTTATGGGTTCAGGAAACGATGCCTTCTATGCATTGGCTGACTATGTATTCAATAAGAAAGGGAGTGGCCCTCGTCCTCAATCCTTTATATTGAACAAAAATAAAAGAAGTTTTATTTTTTTTGTTCTGTCTTCTCTTTTTATACATAGTATTTCTTAAGAAATTTGCCATTGATCGGCAGCATGAGTAGATCTCCATTGGGTTTTGACAACCGATAGGCACCATTGGAGAACACGGACTTGTAGAAGCATGGAATTTTACAACCAGAAAGCCCATGCGCCAGACACTACATGCACCAGGACTCGTACAGAACACTTCACAGCAAAGTCAATAACCATAGACATTTGAAGAAGGACTTTTTATTTATATATAAAAGTCTATTACATGTCTAGAAAAGGTTGTACAAAGGAGAATTTCTACAAAGGAAAGATCCTAAGTCTACAGCCAGCGGCCACCATGCGCCTCCAGATAGGCGCAGCAGTCATCATGCGCTGCCAGTCACCATGCGCTGCCAGTTAGGCGCAACAGATGTCATGCGCCTCCAACCAGGCGCATCCCGCCATCTCTTCAGCAGCCCAGTTATTCTTCCAACCAGGCTCACCTGGCCGAGCAGAGCCGTTATGTGCCGCTCTTCCAACCAGGCTCGCCTGATAAATGCTTCATAAAGCATTTAACCCTCTGGCTGGAACCAAGGACGAGAAGAGCACCGCAAAGCTGTGGCCAGGGGAGGCTTCGAAAGAGCCTCCAAAGGCCAAGGAAGACCGTGATCGAAATCACGACGAAAGGCAGCTTTTAACACAATTAGAGTGGGCAGCACCCACTTTGAAGGAAGAGAGAGCCTAGCACCGCCATTCCGATCTACGGCTCTTCCGGAACAACGGAGACAAGGCCCGAGCATCCCCATCTTTGGATGCAACAGGCACCTTCCGCCTGCCTCAGAAGCCCTCGACTACGTCTTTTGGATGTAACAGTCACCTTCAAGAGCATCAATGACAACATGGCGTCTCATCTTCACCCTCGGGAGCACTTTGTCAATAGAATGCACCCGAGAACCTGAGTTCATATTGGAAAGACGTGAGGGAATGAGAGGCAAACCTTCTCTCCATGCCACTATTTATAGGCCGGGCAGATCAAACCCACGCGCCAAGTGGATGGCTCTCCGAGTTCCGAGCAATGAACTCACATTAAATGGATGAACCGGACGCCTCGACTTCAGCCAAACGGCTATTTAAAAGCACTCGAGAAGCGAAACAGCCGCATCATTAAAGACGAGTCGGATGCGCCGGCTGGACAGCGCATCACACCCCTTCAAACACCAAGGACCTCCCACAGATGTGCCCTGTATCGAGCGCATCAAAGGGGATGCACCCCCATACGCCTAGTGGAACGTCAACCGACGCGCCCACTCAGCTGTCCATCGAATGTCACCAACATTAAATGCTGAACTGACAGAGTTGGCAGCACGCCTTCCCAAGTCCGAACGGCTGATAGCTTTTGCAGAAAATAAAGCGTCCACAACGTCAGCATCATCATGACTCTATCCCGACGGCTACTGCCACGTGGCCACTCGACCACCCGCATGCGCCTCCGTGGCCACTCGACCACCCGCATGCGCCTTCGCGGCCATGCACCCAAAACTGCATGCGCCTCGAAAGCCATGCGCCTCAGACCCTTCACTGATCCCTAAAGACAGAAGAAGAGTCTCCAGTTGAAGCTTTGCATGCGCCTCAAAAGCCATGCGCCCCAGACTGATCTCTGATCCCGAAAGACAGAAGGAAAGTCGCTTGCATGCGCCTCAAAAGCCATGCGCCCAGAACGGCTCGTGACTCCTAAAGGTCACGAGCCAAAATCTCATCATGCGCCCAATCCAAGGCGCATCCCACCAAATCATTCCCCCCACCAAATCAGAGATCTCCGAGCCATGGGTCGACGACACGTGTCCTTTGACTCAACTCATCCAAGATCTCAGCAACAGAAAGATCTTCTCCTCTGCTACGTGTCGGCTCACAACAGCAGTATGAAGAGTTCAACCCCGCGAGTAGGGCGCATCATCCATGCGCCTCCATCAGCAATCTCTACGTGGCGTTCCCACGCACCGGCGCATCCTACATATGCGCGCATAAGCAGTCAACCTGCCCAGCTATAAATGGAGGAATCATCCCCTCCTTACACACACAGAGGGACATACATACGAACAATCCAGACAGAGATCATCAGAGAGGCAGATACAGACACTCAACGTCTTCCTCCTCTCAACCAGCTCCAGCACCCAGAGCAATCTACACCTTCAGAGAACCGATAACCATCGTCAGCCCGTCAACGGAGTCAACGTATTACCACTCGCTCCATTGGCACTTAGGACCCAGATTAAACAAAAGTGTACACCTAGGACTACATCTAAGTCCTATATTGTAACACTGTTCTGTTTGTATTAAGATTTGCAATCAAACGATTTTAATGGCAAACAAGCTGGCGACTCTGCTGGGGACTTCTTTCTCCTCTTCCGAGAAAGTCGTGTCACAGGCCGACGACGTGAAGGTGGGCTCCTCCCACAAGACGCTGGTCGTGCGCCTCAATCAACAGGCGTACGAGGAGTTCATTTCTAAAGGAAGCGCGAGTCCTTCGAAGCGGCTGCCGAAGCCGAAGAAGACCCGCCGTGTCTGGGTGCGCAAGGTCGACGCCTCGGGCACCACCACTGAAGGGGATGTGCCAATCCAGCCCTCCCTTCCTGCTGACGTTCTCAGCAACCAAGGTGCGCCCGCTGATGCAGCGCATCTCTCGGGGAAACGTGCGGCTGACCACATTCCTCAGCCATCTCCCTCTCAGGCGAGGAAGATGCGTCGACGGAGCAGGGGCGCAGCCAAAGCCTCGCACATCACCTCTGATGCGCCACAAAAAGTCTCTGTCTTTGACAGACTCACTCGCTGTAATGGCGAGGAGAATTTGGATGCTGAGTACTATGCGCCCCAGTGGGCTAGTACAAAGAGATCCAAGGCGGCACGGGCTATGCGCCACAAGCGTGCTATGCCAGCAGCAGGCCAGAGGCACGTGCTCACAATCACGTGCGGTGCCGATGGCAAGCTGTACAAGGTCGACTCAGGTGCTTCGGCACCAAAGACGAGTCGATCTTCAAAGTCCTCATCTCACTTGGGCGCATCCACTGCGTGCATAACCAAGTCGAGTGCGGCAAATTCAGTGGTCTTGAACTCCCGCGCCTCCTCTGGTTGTGCATTTGAGGTCCGTTCAAGTCACTTCAAATGTTGTTGTTCCCCCACTACTGATCATGATGCCTGCTTGGTATTAGATCAGGGGGCGCAGCACTCACCTGTCCGCCCCGGCGTTTAGCCTTGCCATGCGCCTTAAGGGGGTGTGAGGGTAGCACTCTCCTCCAACGACCTGTGTAATGTGATCACTCACTAGCGCCGGTCAGGAGAGTCGACAACAAGCACGATGAGCCTCTCACGGGGCATACTTGTACGATGGTCACTATCAACTGCTGTGGCAAGGCGGCAGTACCACCAAGGCAGTCAGTCTTCCAGCGGCTGCAGTCATCGACACCCCTCCGACATCGCCTTGGGAAGAAGGTGTCAACAGAACAGGAGCCAAGAGTTGCTTCATGCAATGTGGTCTCCAACTCCTCATCACTCCGGAAGACGACTGGTAATTCCAAAAGCCAGCCAAGGAAAACCAAGGCAGCAGTCTCGACCTCCGGGGTGTTCGAAGGCACTCGGTCAAAGAAGAAGTTCTTGGAGGAAGCTGGGGGTAGTCAAACCCTTGTTGAGCTTCCTTCCGAAGACGAAGATGTCCAAAGCACAGCTGCGGCGGATCTTCATCCTCGAGGCGAAGTCAGCCTCCCAGAAGCACCTCGAAACGAGGATGTCCCTCAGGACACAGTTGGGGGTAGAGACGAAGAGGCCCTTCAAGACGGAGTCGAGGACAATCAGGCCCTGGCAGATGCGCCCATCGAGAATGATCTCCAGAACGTGACTGGGGGTGGCCAAGCTGAAACACCAGGAGAGGTGACTCCCCCACATGAAAGTGAGGCCGAGAGCGAAGCCTCAACCAATCCATCCACTCCTGGCCGTGTCAGGACAGTATACATGGCTGGGGATGATGCCGAGTCTGATGCGCCACCGCAGGACATTGTTCAGCGCATAGACTCATTCGAGGGAGGACTCAAAACCCTCTCTGCCTCTATGCAAGCACTGACTCAAGCAGTGTTTGATATTCGGTCGGCCTTGACTAGAACACCTTCAACCGGTCCCGACCCTGGAGTTAATGGGGAGTCGAGTGTACCCCTTCAACGGGCACCCTCCGACACAGAAGCACCTCGGACATCGGAACCCTCAAACGCTCCACTTCAGATAGTGCCACCTTCCCCGACTCCTAGCTCCACGGAGGATGTGGTCGAAATGATCAAGGACCTGCGAGAGCGCTTCGAGTCCAAAAATAGGCAAGAGGAGCGCCAGAAGATGGCCCCAGCCTTATCCCCTCGAGTGGAACAAGGTGGTTTATCCTCCAAAATATAAACCACAAACACTCACACCATACGATGGGAAGGACTCTCCGTGTCGATACCTGACATATTTTCAGTCACAAACAGGGCATCTCCCAAAGGAGGACGCGCTCCTCACCAGCATCTTTGTTGGGGCCCTAAAAGGGGTAGCGTATGACTGGTACTGCAGTCTCCCCGACAATTCTATATCGTCCTTCGACGACTTGACGTGCCTCTTCCTCTATCGCTTCTACGACGACGGGAAGGACATGACGATGGCATCTCTCATAGAGATCCGCCAGAAGGAGAAAGAAACGGTTCGGGTGTTCATCGAACGCTTCCGACAAGCCTGCTTCAGGCTACCTCCAGGCATGCCAGAACATGCGCTCCTCTCCTCTTGCAGCATGAACATGCTGCCCGCAGTGAAGCTCTGGCTCAACTCTACTCCCCCTCCCGACTGGAGCTCCCTGATTATCGAAGCTGAAGCCGCAGAAAAGAAGGCAGCCAATGCACGTCTTCTGGGTGTCAGCTTCCCCGCCTTTGATGATAAGGGAAAAAAGTCAGCAGCCAACAACTCCGGGCGAGAAGCAAAGGGGAAACAGGCATTGACTGTTAATGCCTCGAAGGGCGCATCTGTGCCTACTCAGAAACCTCCACTGGCGTCGAGACCCAAGGAGGTGTATTTATTCAATGATGAAGACACCCTGCAACTCTTCGAAATACTGAAGCAGGGTGACAAGATCAAGCTCCCGGACCCAAAGCGGCCCGATGAAGTTGGGAAAGTGGACAACCCGAGGTACTGTCACTACCATCGGTTTGTCGGACACCCGACCAAAGACTGCTACGTCCTCAAAAATTACATCCAGCGCATGATCAATGCCGATGTAATCTCCGTCGACTATGAAGAGAAGACGGTATCAGCCAATGTAGTGTCACTTCAGTTCGGCACCTTGCCGACGACCACCACACAAGATGGCGTCGTCCCCATCCCTAAGGTGACAATGGAGGTGGTGAACTTGCCACATACCCACGACAATGTGAGTGGACTCATCCCACTCACCACATCTCGAGGAGAGGTCCTCTGGGTTCACCCCGACCTCGTCTCCGAAGTGACTCAACCGGAGGTACGCTCTACCTCCAAATCAAAAGGCAGGAAGATCAAGTCTTGCCGTACGGTCTCTTCTTCAACAGAAGAGGCACTTCCAGTGCAGACGCGTGCACAACAGAACGCTCAGCCCGGCGAAGCTGCCGCTGAGGTGGTGCCTTCCGGCATAATCCCTGAGGAGGGCCCGTCTAAACCCTCAGCAGCCAATAAGCAGAAGCAGATGGAGGCTCGTTTCGACAGACCTCTACGGAAGGAGAATGCTTCGGGGCTAGCCAAGCCCCACAACTTTGACATACTGGCACAACTGGCCAGTACGCCTGCGCGCTTATCTTTGTTTGAGCTCCTGCGTCTTTCCAAAGACTACTGAGAAGCTCTCTGCGAAGCTCTGAAGGACGCTGAATCCTTTCTCAGTCAGGTCAAGCAGCCTGAAGACCTCCCAACTACTTGTGCGCACTGTCATTGTGCGGAGGAAATTATCCCAAACATAACCTTCACCCAACAAGACATGCTGCTCAAGCACCACCGACATAACCGACCACTGTATTACACGGGGTACATCGGTTCAGTCAAGGTGAGCCGGATTCAGATCGATCCGGGGTCTTTCCTCAGCATCATCCCGAAGGCGCTAATGTCAAAACTGGGGATCCCAATGTACCGGCTGGCGCCCTCCAACACAACCATCAGTGGCTTCAACGCTAGCAAAAGCGAGCCACTGGACAAGATTCGACTGAAGTGTCACATAGGCAACCTCAAAACTGAGGTGACTTGTTATGTGGTGGATGCCGAGGTCAACTACAACATCCTGCTCGGCCGACCATGGCTACATGAGTACATGGTGGTGCCTTCCATGCTCCACCAATGCATGAAATATGTATCTACCAACGGCGTCATCCGGACGGAGTTTGCAGACATCGATCCTTTCAAAGGGATTGTGGCTTACTTCACCGATTTCGACTTGTACAAGCCACTTGACGAGGAGGAAGCCAACGATGCTGATGATGAGGCCGAAACGGCAACTGAGCCGGACACGGAGCCTGAGACGAATCCAGATGCTCCACTGAAGATCCGACTGAAGGGCAAACCACCCCAGAAGGCGCCTCCAATGAGCATCAAGCTATCCGGGAAAGCACCGACTCTTGAGGCTCCCCTGAAGATACGTCTCAAAGGAAAGCCGCCTCAAACATCGGCTCCCCTGGTGGCAAAATTACTGGGAAAGACACCACTCACAGGAGGCACAGTTGAGGCACCTCTGAAGGTGCGTCTCAAGGGCAAGCTCCCGTAGTCATCCAAGATGCCAGAGAGGGCTCACATAACCCTCTCAGACCCCAAGATCAAAGCTGTGGTGGACTCTCCTGATCCAGCCCCAGTGCTTACAGACGAGGAGCTTGGCGAATATATCTCTGCTGATGTAGATGCACCCTCCTTAGACAATGTAATCCCGCGGGATAAAATCTCGTACTTCATCAATAATAGAGTGTCTTTTAATTATTCTTGTCTTCCACATTGGAATGCCATGTATACATTAGATCACGCTCTACGGTCGTTGCAAACACAAATAATGACCGTCCATAATGTAAACCGAGTAGTCCTGTCTCAAGGAGTCTGTTTCATAAACCCTCTACGAAGCCGAGACGAAAGATCCTCCATTTTTGGCAAAGTCGAGCCACATCAAGACCTTCCGCCACTCGAGCCTGAACCTGATACCGGCAGAGTACAAGTTTATCGGTATACGGATACAGTAAAGCACATCATCCAGAAGATGGGCTACGACCTGAAAAGCAACAAAGGCCTAAACTATGGCAAGGGTCGACCTCTTCCTCTCCAGTGTTCAACACCCAAAGGAAGGTCGCAAAACTACTACAACAAAACTCGACGGGGGATAGGCTATGTCACGCCACCATCAACCCCAGAGAGCTCAGACGTAGAAGACGTAGAACATTCCCACTCGTCCGAAGCGTCGACTTGGGATTCTGATACCAGTATCGGATCAGTCTTCAGGAAAGTGCTGTCAGCTAACATGACGTCAGCACAACCTCAAAAAGGTGAAGGCGAAGACCAAACGCCGGAACCCTTCGAAGAAGAACCCTGGGCTCAACGCCTAGGAGAGCAATGGGAGTCTCGTTTTGAGTTACGTGAACCTCCCACCGAAGACGAAGTCGAGCAGATCGACCTTGGGGACGGATCTTCTTCCAAACCCATCTTCGTCAGCAAAAGCCTAGAAGGAGAAGACCGAGAGGCTTTAATCCAGCTGGCTAAAGAGTATATCGACGTCTTTGCCTGGAGCTACGAAGACATGCCAGGACTCGATCCACAGATCGCAATGCATAGGTTGAACATCTTACCTGATGCCAAACCTATCAAACAACAACAACGACGTTTCCGTCCGGACATCATGAATGCCATCGATCAGGAGGTAGACAAACTCTTGACTAGCGGCTTCATCCGTGAGGAACAACACCCAGATTGGGTAGCCAACGTCGTACCTGTCACCAAGAAGAATGGGAAGATACGAGTCTGTATCGACTTCAGGGACCTCAATTCTGCTTGCCCGAAGGACGAATTCCCGCTTTCGATCACCGACGTGATGATCGACAACACATGTGGTTTTGAACGCATGTCCTTCATGGATGGGTATTCAGGCTACAATCAAATCAAGATGTTCCCCGATGACGTGAAGCACACGTCATTCAGGACTCCAAAGGGTATTTTCTGCTACACAGTAATGCCTTTCGGCTTGAAAAATGCCGGTGCAACATACCAACGAGCTATGAGCACCATCTTCCGTCAACATCTTCGCAAAATAGTCGAATGCTATGTTGACGACATCGCAGTCAAGAGCCGCCTCAAAGGAGATCACCTACAGGATTTGAAGACAGTCTTCGATCTCATGCGGGCACATCAACTCAAAATGAACCCTGCTAAATCCTTCCTGGGGGTTTCTAGCGGCAAATTCTTGGGCTTTGTCATCACGGCGAAAGGCATTCATGTTGATCCCGAGAAGACCAAAGCCATCCTCAATATGGACCCTCCGAAGAATCTTCGAGAACTTCGAGGCTTACAGGGACGTCTGGCATACATCCGAAGGTTCATAGCAAACCTTTCCGGTAAATGTCAACCCTTCACTCAGCTCATGAAGAAGGGAGTCTCTTATGTCTGGACAGAGGAGTGCCAGAAGGCTTTCGACGACATCAAAGCCTACTTGACGAGCCCACCAGTCCTGGTGGCACCTGTCGCGGGTAAACCATTTCTTCTTTATGTCCGTGCCATGGATCATTCCCTTGGCGCTCTGCTGGCTCAAAACAGCGATACAGGCTATGAGCAAGCAATCTACTACCTCAGTCGAACGCTCATCGGGGCCGAACACCGGTACAACCCCGTTGAAAAGGAGTGCTTGGCTTTGGTGTTTGCCATCCAGAAGACTCGTCATTATGTCTCGGGCCAGACAATTCATGTCATTTCCCGAGTCAATCCACTCAGAGTCCTCATGACGAAGCCAGGATTATTAAACTCTCGGCTAGCCACATAGGCGATTTTGCTAACACCATATAATATGGTGTTTGTCCCGCAAAGCTGTTAAAGGTCAAGCTCTGGCTGACTTTTTAGCTGCACACCCCATCCCAGAATCCTCAAAACTCTATGAAGACATCCCGGATGAGGTCCAAGAATCCAACGTCACCGAAGGAAGCTCCGTTTGGAGGATGTTTTTCGATGGCGCTTCGAGAACAGGCCCCAAAGGCCAAATCATCGCAGGAGTCAGGGTAGTCTTAGTCTCCCCCGATCAGCTGGTCATCCAGCGTGCTTACTCCCTTTCGAAGCTGTACTCCAACAATGTTGTCGAGTACAACGCACTCGTCATGGAACTCCAACTCGCACAACAGCTGGGGGTGGACCATCTGGAAGCCTACGGTGACTCAAAACTCGTCGTGAACCAGATTCGAGGACAGTACGAGGTTCGCCATGAAGATCTGATCCCTTATCATGAAGTTGCATTGAACATCATTTCAACCTTCACCGGGTTCTTCATTGAACACGTGCCTCATCTACAAAACTTGGAGGCTGACGCTCTGGCTGGCCTCGCAGCCTCATTGGCAGCGCCCTTTGGGACTCAACACTATGTCACAGTAACAGGCCGAGTCTTGATTTGTCCCAGAAACAACCTGTGCTTGCAAGTGGCCCACGCCATGCCGACGATCACTGGTGTTAATGTCTGAGACTGGAGGTTCCCGTTCATCGACTTTGCTGTCTATGGAATTCTTCCAGAGGACCCGAAGGAATCCGTCTCAGTCAGGAGACGCTCTCTTCGATTCTACTACGACACAGCTACTAAAACGCTGTACCGACGTTCCTTCGATGGGCTCCTCCTTCGATGCCTGTCCAACGAAGAAGCAGCCGAAGCCCTCCGAGAAGCTCATGACGGAACTTGCGGAGCTCATCAACCCGGTCCTAAGTTACAGGATCGACTGTGACGTATGGGCTACTACTGGCCAACCATGGTCGCCGACGCTATTGAATATGCTAAGAAGTGTCACGCATGCCAACTCCATGCTGACTTCATACATACACCGTCTGAACCACTACATCCTACAGTCGCCTCCTGGCCCTTCGAAGCCTGGGGTATGGATATCGTGGGACCTATCACCCCTCCTTCATCAAGAGGACACCGCTTCATCCTGGCCATCACCGATTACTTCTCCAAATGGGCAGAAGCAGTCCCATTGGCGGAAGTAAAGAGCTCCAGGGTGGTCAGCTTTATCAAACACCATGTCATTTACCGTTTTGGAGTACCCCGACGGATCATTCATGACAACGGTCCTCAGTTTATCAGCCACATTTTTAGCAGGTTCTGTGACAAGAACCGCATTCAAAATGTGGTATCCACCGCCTATAATCCGGCAGCAAACAGGTTAGCAGAGGCGTTCAACAAAACCATCGTCAGGCTACTCAAAAAGGTCGTATCGTCCAATAAACGCGACTGGGATGAAAAGCTTGGCGAATGCCTCTGGGCCTACCGTACAACGGTACGGACCCCGACAGACAACACACCATTCTCCCTGGTCTACAGAAGCGAAGCGGTACTGCCCCTCGAGATCCAGATACCCTCACTCCGCGTAGCAATAACAAACAAACTCACAGAAGAAGACAATCAACGTCGTCGTCTGCAGGAACTGGAGGCACTCGATGAGAAGCGTCTCCTAGCTCAACAACGCATCGAACTCTACCAAGCCCGTATATCACAGGCTTTCAACAAGAAGGTCAAACAGAGGACTTTCCAAGTTGGTGACCTGGTTCTGGCAGTCAGGAGGCCGATGGTGTTAACTCACAAGACACCAGGAAAGTTCGAGCCCAAGTGGGAAGGACCTTTCATCATAGAGACGGTATACTCAAACGGTGCTTACCGCCTCGCCAAACCCAATGGGGACTTGTTCATGATGCCCATCAATGGCAAGTTCCTAAAGAAGTACTATTCTTGACATCCTTCAGACATGTACTTCCCCAAAAGAGGATCTGTGGGCCCAATCATCAGGGCTCACACACAATCTCCTTCCACAAACTCATACGTCTCTGGAATCCAGCTGTTCCGTGGCATCCTTCGGTAGAAAGACAACCACGTCCACATTACCTCTGAGTTGTTCTTCTACACCCTACAAAGCGGACTCTTGCGCTACGTAAGTCGACGCTACCCTTCATGTTTACCACGTCCACATTTCCTCTGAGTAAACATCTCGTACAAACAACCCCTGCGTTGTCGTACATTGATCGCAGAACTTCCATGTCCACATCACCTCTGAGTTGTTCAGCGTATCCCTCAGGATCATTCCTACCACGTCCATCACACCTCTGAGTAGGATGATTCTAACATTTGAACCCTAATGATTGCCACGTCCACATTACCTCTGAGCAAACATGTCGGTTCCTTCAAACTTATTATCTGTGCCTAAAAACCAAGGTGCGCAAAAGATAATAGGTCCACACAAATTATCAGGTTCATAATAACAAAAAAATGAACACATCACAAAAAAGTTGCGTACTTCTTTATTTTATTTTCTGAAAAGAGAGAGTACAAAAACTACACTATCCCCCAGCAAAGGGTTGCAAAAGAACATAAAAAAGGAAAAAGCTACGGTCCCTGAACCTCCCTAGGATGGGCTGAGAGCTCCCTGGCTCGAAGTCTTAAGTCGGCTGCACGGGCCTCCACAGTCGCCAGGACTCGTCGCTCAGCTTCTTGGCGCATCAATTCAACAGCCCCAGCGGAAGTATCACTCGCATGCTTCTCATCAAGCTGTTGTCGCTGCTGCGCCAAGGCAAGAGTCCGTTGTGTAAAGGCCGCTTCTTCCTTCTAGAATGCTGCGTGTTCAGCCCGGACACGCTCGACATCTAACTGGAGTCGGGCCCGTTGGTCCTCAAGACGGCGCATCTGGGTGTCGATCTCCGCGATATTAGCATCCAATGCAGCTCGAGTTTCCACCGTCGTCTTCATGGACTGAGACAACTGCTCTACCGCAGCCTCAGTCTCAGCCACCTCGCGCTCCCAAAGGCCCACAGTGGCCTGGTATGAAGACTCGATCTCGACAATCAGCTTCCCCTTCTCCGCATCTATCAAGACGGAGAGGTCGTTTTGCTGGATGCGCTGAAGTTTCGCAAGCCGCTCGTCCAGCTCGATCACCGAAGCCTCCAGAATTTCGACCATATGGTCATGGCCTTGGTGAATGCGGATCAGCTCGATACAGGGCATTGCCAAAGTTCTTGCCGTTGCAAAGCTCCCATTGGCATCCATCACAGCCGATACACCCTTCTGCAGCATTTTGTATACCCCTTCGACGAGAAATTTCACATACTCGTCTGCATCCGCCAGGACCTGCGGCGTCATAGCAGGAGTTGGAGGAGCTACAGCAGTTTACGGACCGAAAGAAGATCCGCCAACCTCAACCTGCGAGGCTTGAACCTCAGTATCAACGAGCTCTTCATCAACGGGGGCTGGACTGCTAGCCCAAGGAGCCGAAGGAACAGAGGAAGCCCGCGCAGGCGTCGAAATAGTACCCCAAGTAGGAGGGGCAACAGGGGGTTCCACACCCTCACCCTTCTCAAGCCCGGAGGAACCACCGACGTCAACGACCACCTCTTCTACCCCCAACGTCCTATTGGCAACTGGTACTTCCCTTGGCAGAATGGGGATATTATCACTCGTCTCTTGACCCGCCTCAGCGGTTGTGACCGGTAGACGGGTCTCGTCATCAAGTCCCTCCACTGGAACAGAATCTGTCGCTACCTTCTGATCGGTAGCCGCTTCAACTTCCACGGTTGAAGCCGGGGTAGGACTCGGCAATGATCCAGCCGACCTCCCCTCATCATGATAAGGAGGGGAATCAACCCTCTCCTCTGTCTCAACCATATCTGTTGCCCCGCAACAGACTCTTGCAGCCCTGGAGCAACGTCACCCGAGGGCGACGAACTCCAATCCACCTCATCATCAGGATGCCTCGAGCCCGCAGGACCCTCAACGTCCAAGGCCTCCATAGCAGACTGTACCTTCCCGGAAGTTGTTGTAACCTCAAAGACCGGAGATACTAAAACCTCCGCAGGAACATCTTCGGGACCCTCCTCCACGAGAGACATTATCATCGGTGGAATGCGCTCATCAGAAGAGCCTGCCACCTCCTTCGGTGTACTAGCACCCGGTTTTAAAATCCGGGACTTCTTCTTCGACAATCCCTGCAAGAAGAAAAGCATAAGTCACCACAATGACAAAATGAAGTAGAATTACGGAGCACTCCTTACCTCAGCAGGAGCTGATCCCGTTGGCACTACGGGTGGCACTTCAGTAACCTTTGCAGTCGACGTCTTTCTCGACCTCTTCGGTACAGAAGAACCAGCTTCTGTGTCAGCCCGCCTCTTCCCAACAGACGGATCTCTCGCTGACGCTGCAGCAGCAGCCCAATATCCCGCCAAATCTGGTGGACGATATGATCGGGCTACCCTCAACATATTCGCCGTGGCCTCTAGCTGAGTTCCAATAATGAAACTAGTCTCTCTGTCATAACCAGGAGACGCAGCGTTCATAATGCAATACAGCTTGGCGGCCGGATATAGGATCTGCGGCCGAGGGTTGCGGACCGGTGTGGTAAAACTAACGCTAGTGCATCCAGCGTTATAATACTGCCAGTCCCGGGCTCCGTCCAGCAAACTTTCGACGAAGCCTATACTGCTACTGGGATTCCGCAACATCAGCTGAGTATAGCCAAATTGACGAGCAAATCGGCTTGGCAGATATGGCTCCAGATAATATTTATTCTGGTTGCGATAGACCAGGTGAGAAGGCCGGATACTTTGCAACCAACGAAAACTCTATTTCGGCAAAGTGACTGCATCTTCGCCAGAGTCAACTAAATCTTGGTCGGCCTCGAAATCTTTGAAAATCGGGCCAACCTTGACAATTTCCCACCCCTGAAGGTAGGATAAGACTCTCCTGCAAACAGGGACGCCGGTGTATGACCACTTCCTCTTGTAGAAGCGGCGGAGGAAGGCATCCCCTTCAACATGATCCTCCTCCGGACCGGGACTCATCACGTTCGGATGATGCAAAATCAGCCATCCCATAAGATAATGGAAAGGTAACTCGGCCCGGGGAAAGTTGTCATTATTTCCTTTCTCATGTACCACGTCATCCGTAAAAGACCTCAAACCGAGCAACAGGTTGCACACCATCGCGGGGAGGAGAGCTAAGGGTCGCCCAAAAGCCAACTTCACAGCAGGCAAAATGAGATTCCGATGTACCCGTTCCACGGCACCGGATCCACCTGCAAATACGCAATCCCGGAGCCATATCATCAAATAGGCTGTCAATACTGCCTTAGATGACATCCGGTGCCCACAGTGCCAGAAGCAGCTATAGGCATCCTTGCCGCTCTCATCCGAACGTGGAGTCCTCTCTTCCAGTCGACTTATTTTAGAAGTCACCTCCGTGGGCTTCAGTCCCTGCGGAGTCACAAATCGGATCCTCGAAGGATCCGCTAAATCCTGCTTAAAGACATAGTCCCTCCAAGCAGTTACATGAGGTTGGGTCTTGCCCCTATCCCTCCGGTGCATCAGATAATGGTGGCTCGTCACCTCTTTGAACACAGCCATCATCTCCGGGTTCTTATCCTCCAGAACCTGGATCTCCTCATTTGACGGAAAATATTCCTCGTACGGCTCTGAGCCCCAAGGAAGCTTAGACACCTCGTGTATCTCATGAAGAGCCAACCCCAGCTCTCCCACCGGAGTGAAAAAGCTGCCAGTACGGGTATCAAACATTTCCAAAAGTGCAAGGAACATGTGCCTGTTAATCTCTACACCTACCTGAGTGGCGCAGATCGTGGCGGTCAGCCCAATCTCTTGGAGCTCAGTCTGAAATCGCGACAGGATCCAGTGTGTCAGTTTGACCCATTTTGAAACATAATGACACCAACCCTCTACCCGAAATTCTCCCTTGGGGTATGATTGTTCCATCAACAACATACGACGAGCAAAAGTCGAGGCACCCAGGGCAAAAGTATTGACGGGAACATCGCTATAAATACTCCCAGGACGAAGAGTCCGCCAGGTGTAAGAGGTTCCAGCTCGCGAGGCGACCAGAGTATCCCTCTGATCAGAAGAAGAATCAATTCTGATGACGCCTGTTACCGCTCCTCCTTGAGATGGAGTAATGTCCCAGGACATTCTCCTTTTAGAAGCAAGTCGACAGAAAGTTAACAAAGGCCATTGACGTTCAAGCTGCCTGACGGTCATATGCACGCCCCTGGCTGTAAAGAACCAGTCTTCTTTGACCTTCAGCACCTGGGCTTCAGTAGAAGAAAGGCGGTCCTCGAACAGGAACTCGGGCTTTAAGAAGGTCACTTTATCGGAAGTGGCGGATTTCAGAACGCCACGTTCCATCATCCGTTTAAGGAACCCGTGATGTTGTTCCCGAATTTGAATCATTCTTTCGGGATGCTGATCCAACATAATAGCCGCTTGAGCAGGGTTTATCACCTCTTCATCATAATCTACTCCCATCTGGCAGAGCGCAGCATCCAGGAGCACTTCGTTCAAGAGTGGGATATTCATCGACACTGACAAAAAATGCAAAGATATTAGAGACAACACAAAGATCGGAGCTTCATGCTCGTCAGATGCGCGTATTAAGCGCGTCTGAAAAAGGAGCCTCAGCGCATCATCAGGGTATAAACCCATACGCGGCAGCGGTAGAGCCTCGACGCATCATCAAGGCGTGAGCCCATGCGCGTCAGCGAAGGCTTCGGCGCATCATCAGGGTGTAAAACCCATGCGCGTCAGCAATTAAAGCCACGGTGTATGATAAAGGCCTGGGCCTATGCACGTCGGCGGGAAAGTTTTCAACATCGATAGGAGACAATAAAGCTCACCGACTACCGCCGGCCGAACTTCGACAGGCGGGCAAGGAATGTCACTCACGACAGCCTCTACGGGCTCCTTCTCCTTCCCCTTTCCTTTGCTGGCACCGCCGCGAGGAGTCTTGGGAGCCATTCTAACAGAGAGGAAGAAGTTAGGGTTTTGAAGAAAGAACTCTAAAGGAGGCAAAGGCACAGAGTAGAAGAACTCTCTCTCTCTCCACCTCTCACCTATTTATAGGCCGTGGTCGCACGCGTGAACCGATGACGAGTGATCTCAGCCGTCGCCTCGGGTCTTGTGAAGATAGCAGCAGATAAAACCAAAAGATCATCATTAATCTTTTCGGTTACCGAGGCATTATCAAATTCATTAAATTGAGAAGAGCATGTGGCTGAACAGGCATGCGCCCCAACAGTCATGCGCCCTGATCGCCATGCTTCTTATTCAAAGTATTCCAAAACTTATTCAAAAGTTTTGAAAACTTTGAAGGGGGTCTTGTAGAAGCATGGAATTTCACAATCAGAAAGCCTATGCGCCAGACACTACATGCACCAGGACTCGCACAGAACACTTCACAGCAAAGTCAATAACCATAGACATTTGAAGAAGAACTTTTTATTTATATATAAAAGTCTATTACATGTCTAGAAAAGGTTGTACAAAGGAGAATTTCTACAAAGGAAAGATCCTAAGTCTACAGCCAGCGGCCACCATGCGCCTCCAGATAGGCGCAGCAGTCATCATGCGCTGCCAGTCACCATGCGCTGCCAGTTAGGCGCAACAGATGTCATGCGCCTCCAACCAGGCGCATCCCGCCATCTCTTCAGCAGCCCAGTTATTCTTCCAACCAGGCTCACCTGGCCGAGCAGAGCCGTTATGTGCCGCTCTTCCAACCAGGCTCGCCTGATAAATGCTTCACAAAGCATTTAACCCTCTGGCTGGAACCAAGGAAGAGAAGAGCACTGCAAAGCTGTGGCCAGGGGAGGCTTCGAAAGAGCCTCCAAAGGCCAAGAAAGACCGTGATCGAAATTACGGCGAAAGGCAGCTTTCAACACAATCAGAGTGGGCAGCACCCACTTTGAAAGAAGAGAGAGCCTAGCACCGCCATTCCGATCTACGGCTCTTCCGGAACAACGAAGACAAGGCCCGAGCATCCCTATCTTTGGATGCAACAGGCACCTTCCGCCTGCCTCAGAAGCCCTCGACTCCGTCTTTTGGATGTAACAGTCACCTTCAAGAGCATCAATGACAACATGGCGTCTCATCTTCACCCTCGGGAGCACTTCGTCAACAGAATGCACCCGAGAACCTGAGTTCATATTGGAAAGACATGAGGGAATGAGAGGCAAACCTTCTCTCCATGCCACTATTTATAGGCCGGGCAGATCAAACCCACGCGCCAAGTGGATGGCTCTCCGAGTTTCGAGCAATGAACTCACATTAAATGGATGAACCGGACGCCTCGACTTCAGCCAAACGGCTATTTAAAAGCACTCGAGAAGCGAAACAGCCGCATCATTAAAGACGTGTCGGATGCGCCGACTGGACAGCGCATCACACCCCTTCAAACACCAAGCGCCTCCCACAGATGCGTCCTGTATCGAGCGCATCAAAGGGGATGCGCCCCCATACGCCTAGTGGAACGTCAACCGACGCGTCCACTCAGCTGTCCATCGAATGTCACCAACATTAAATGCTGAACTGACAGAGTTGGCAGCACGCCTTCCCAAGTCTGAACGGCTGACAGCTTTTGCAGAAAACGAAGCGTCCACAACGTCAGCATCATCATGACTCTATCCCGACGGCTACTGCCACGTGGCCACTCGACCACCCGCATGCGCCTCCGTGGCCACTCGACCACCCGCATGTGCCTCCGCGGCCATGTGCCCAAAACTGCATGCGCCTCGAAAGCCATGCGCCTCAGACCCTTCACTGATCCCTAAAGACAGAAGAAGAGTCTCCAGTTGAAGCTTTGCATGCGCCTCAAAAGCCATGCGCCCCAGACTGATCTCTGATCCCGAAAGAAAGAAGGAAAGTCGCTTGTATGCGCCTCAAAAGCCATGCGCCCAGAACGACTCGTGACTCCTAAAGGTCACGAGCCAAAATCTCATCATGCGCCCAATCCAAGGCGCATCCCACCAAATCATTCCCTCCACCAAATCAGAGATCTTCGAGCCATGGGTCGACGACACGTGTCCTTTAACTCAACTCATCCAAGATCTCAGCAACAGAAAGATCTTCTTCTCTGCTACGTGCCGGCTCACAACAGCAGTATGAAGAGTTCAACCCCGCGAGTAGGGCGCATCGTCCATGCGCCTCCATCAGCAATCTCCACGTGGCGTCCCCACGTACCGGCGTATCCTACATATACGCGCATAAGCAGTCAACCTGCCCAGCTATAAATGGAGGAATCATCCCCTCCTTACACACACAGAGGGACATACATACGAACAATCCAGACATAGATCATCAGAGAGGCAGATACAGACACTCAACGTCTTCCTCCTCTCAACCAGCTCCAGCACCCAGAGCAATCTACACCTTCAGAGAACCGATAACCGTCGTCAGCCCGTCAACGGAGTCAACATATTACCACTCGCTCCATTGGCACTTAGGACCCAGATTAAACAAAAGTGTACTCCTAGGACTACATCTAAGTCCTATATTGTAACACTGTTCTGTTTGTATTAAGATTTGCAATCAAACGATTTTAATGGCAAACAGGACTCAATTACATACGGGCCTTCCCATTTCGCTTGGAATTTTCCTTTGCTTTTGTGAGTCATCACCATTGGTCTCCGAACAGCTAATACAAGCTCGCCAACTTTGAATACCCTCTCATTGATTTTACGATTAAAAGTTCGAGATATACGGGCTTGATATAGCTCAATATACTGTTGTGCTTGAAGACGCTTCTCGTCCAATCCTTCAAGTTCTTGGAGTCATAAGCGATCATTATTCTCTGTAGTTAGCTCATTAGCAATAGCAATTCGAAGAGAAGGAATCTGGATTTCCAATGGGAGGACAGCTTCACGTCCATAAACCAGTAAAAATAGTGTAAAACCAGTAGGAGTCCGGACCGTTGTTCGATATGCTCATAAACATTCTCCAAGCTTCTCATTCCAATCTCTTTTATTAGAAGAGACAAACTTTTTGAGAAGTTTGATGATCGTTTTGTTGAAGGCTTCAGCTAAACCATTAGCAGCTAGATTATAAGCCGTAGAAGCCAGATTTTGAATTCGATTTTTGTCACAGAACCGATAAAATGCCTGACTGGCAAATTGTGGTCTATTGTCATGAATTATTCGTCGAGGAATCCCGAAGCGATAAATGACATGATGTTTAATGAAGCTGATTACATTAGATGTTTTTACTTCAGCAAGGGGAACTACTTCTGCCCACTTCGAAAAGTAATCGGTTATAGCTAGTATAAACCGATGTCCTTTGACAGAAGGAGGGTTAATAGGACCAATGATGTCCATACCCCAAGCTTCGAAAGGCCAGGAGGCTGCTGTAGGATATAGAAATTCAGACGGCTGATGAATAAAATCAGTATGAATCTGACATACTTTACATCTTCTGGCATAGTCTACAGCATCTGCTGTCATAGAGGGCCAATAATACCCCATTCTTCGAATGCGATCTTGCAACTTTGGACCCGGTTGATGAGCACCACAGACACCATCATGAGCCTCACGCAGTATTTGTTTGGCTTTACTTTCTGAGAGACAGCGCAGCAAGAGTCCGTCATATGAACGACGATATAGCATATGTAAAGACGAATCATAATAGAATCGAAACGATCGTCTCTTAATTGATGCAGCTTCTTTAGGATCTTCAGGCAAAATCCCATGAACTGCATAATCAATGAATGGAGTTCTCCAATCTTTCTGCTGGGAACTTGCTTCTGTAACATAACTTTGTTCAATATGCAGATTACTCTTCACACAGAACAAGTCTCGGTCCAACAAAGTAATTGTATTTTGCCTTCGGATTGGGACAGCCAAGTCTGCAGCTAAACTGGCAAGAGCATCAGCCTCCACATTCTGAGAACGTGGTACAAATTTAATGAAGAATCCTTTGAATGATAGGACGAACTCGACTACCACATGATGATAGGGGATGAGATCAGGATTTCTGACTTCATAAGTCCCTCTAACTTGATTAACGATCAATTGAGAATTTCCATAAGCTTCTAAGAATTTAATATCCAATTGTTTTGCTACTTGGAGACCAATCAATAGAGCATTATATTCTGCTACATTGTTAGAGCATGGCTCATTAAGAGAATAGACACGGTATATGACCATTTTGTCAGGAGAAACCAAGATAATTCCTACCCCAGAGACAATATTGCCTTTAGGTCCCACTCGTGATGCTCCATCAAAATATAATTGCCATATATCATTCTTCAAAGTCATGTTACAATCCACTACTTCGTCTGGAATGTCTTCATATAACTTCGAAGTTTCAGGTATAGGATGAGCAGCTAAGAAATCAGCTAACGCTTGGCCCTTCACTAATTTTTGAGGCACATAAACCATGTCATAAGGAGTGAGCAACATCGCCCAGGTAGCTAACCTGGAATTAAGAATGCTCGGTTTTCTCATCAATACCCGAATGGGATTTATTCTGGAGATGACATAAATAGTATGTCCAGTGACATAATGCCTTGTCTTTTGGACGGCAAAAACCAAAGCTAGATATTCCTTTTCCATAGGAGTATATCTGTGTTCAGCTCCGACCATCATTCTTCTCATATAATATATTGCTTGTTCATGACCCATATCACTTTTCTGTGCCAGAAGAGCGCCAAGTGAATGATCCAAGGCTCGAACATATAGCAAAAATGGTCTTTCTATCACCGGAGGTACCAGAACAGGCGGGTTTGTAAGATATTGCTTAATGTCATTGAAGGCTTTTTGATACGCTTCATCCCAGACAAAAGATACCCCTTTCTTTAATAGACGGGAGAAAGGTTGACATCTCCCAGAAAGATTAGATATAAATCTTCTGATATAAGCGATACGGCCCTGAAAGCCACGGAGTTCTTTCAGATTACGAGGAGGACGCATTTCAAGAATTGCTTTAACCTTATCAGGATCAACATGGATACCTTGAGAGGTAATGACAAATCCTAGAAACTTGCCACTAGAAACCCCTAAGAAAGACTTAGTAGGGTTCATTTTCAATTGATGTTGGCGCATCAATTAAAATACTGTCTTCAAGTTCTGAATGTGATCATTCTTTGACCGACTTTTAACAGCAATGTCATCTACATAGCATTCAACTATTTTTCGTAGATGTTCTTGAAAGATATTGCTCATAGCCCGTTGATATGTGGCACCGACGTTTTTAAGACCAAACGGCATAACCGTATAGTAATAAACCCCAAAGGGTGTTCAAAAAGATGTATGCTTCTCATCTTCTGGATGCATCTTGATCTGATTGTATCCTGAGAATCCGTCAATGAAAGACATACGTTCAAAACCGCATATATTGTCTATCATGACATCAGTAATGGGAAGTGGAAATTCGTCCTTTGACTATGATCTTTAAAGGTTGCTCCTCTGGCGGATCTTTATTAATAGACTGATCCTCAGATAATGATTGATCTTCAGCCATGTCTGATATCTCTTTCACATGCTCTTGTTTATAAAGCTTTGAATCAGAGAAGTAGGCTTCGACACCCTTGAACGGATTAATATCAGCGAACTCAGTTTTCACAACTCCTTGGGAGTCCACATACTTGAAACATTGGTGAAGAGTTGAAGGCACAATATTGTGCTCATGAATCCACGGTCTTCCAAGAAGAATATTGTAGGATACGTCCGAGTTGATAACATAGAAAGTTACCATAGTTCGAAGATCACCAATCTGAATCTGCAGACGAATCTTCCCCAGTGGTTTGCTCTTGCCAGAGTTAAAACCGACTATCGTAGTACTAGTGTAAGTCAGCTCACTAGTAGGAATCCTCAGGGGTCTTAGCATACTCTGAAGAATTATACTAATTGAAGACCCAGGATCAATGTAAATTCTGTCAATTTCAGTGGATCCGATATATCCAGTGTAGCACAGAGGCCTATCATGCTTGTTGTGTTTCAATAGCATATCCTCTTATGTAAAGGTGATGTTGGGAATTGCTTCCATCATACTATGACATTGCGGACATGATACTGGTATATTATCAGGAGTCTTGAGTTGAGCCAAGCATGAATCTGCTTGAAGTAAAGCTTCGCTCAAAGTCTCTCTGCTTTCTCTTGAAAGGCGATGCAGTTCAAATATAGATAGTCTAGCCGAAGTATTGGCTAACTGAGCTAGAATGTCAAACTTGTAAGGCTTCATCACCACCCCCTGATTGGAAGCAGACTTCAATGGGGTATCAAAGCGTACAGCCTTCTGTTTCCCCTTTTCAACCACAGACGGTTTAACAGGAACAGGAGAAGGTTGAACTGGTAGAGTTTCCACTACATCTTCTGCTTCTTTGGAGGATCCCTCATAGTCTTTGTGGTACTCTTTTCCAGATCTTGTACCAACAAAAGTTTTTTCTTCAGACTCAGGAGAAGAAAGTACCATATTACAGGATTTAGTCTTTCTTTCCTTAGCCTTCTTCTTGTGAGGGTTGTTACGAGGAACTTCAGAACCCAATCCAGCAGTGGAATTCTGATTTTGAATTTGTAAAGGAAGACGTATTCCTTTATCATAATTCAAACCTTCTGCCTTTTGAAAGTCGTAACCCATCTTCCTCATGAGAAGGACAGATTGCTGACTATACAAGTGGATAGGCAGTGAGCTTTGGACAGGCGTTTCAGCACAGGAAGAGGAAGAAACCTCTGCAACTATAGGAGAATAAAGCATAGACGTCTCTGTAGTTAAGAGAGGAGAAGGATTCGGGATACGAGGAGAAATCCCTGTTGGAGCTTTTTTATAAGCAGCAAAAACTTATTGTGCCCGGTATAAAGGAACACTATTTATGGCTAGCCACTGCTGATGAGTAAGCTTGAGCTTGGTATGAGGAGCTAGACTTGGAGGACAGATGTTTAGTCCTTTCAGTCTATCTTCTAGAGGAAGGCCATCCCATAGATGATCCAAGCCATCAGGATTCGAAATAACATGAGAAATCATGTTGCAGGTTTTGAATTTCTTACCTTTCTTGGATTTCAAAGTTTTACCTTCATTTTCCAACTCAGGTACAAAGTCAGGATATACCCACATGATTTCACCATTCTTCAATGTGAGCGGCAGCAATCCTGTATTTTCTTCCCTGGCAGGCGGGATATTTACGATCTTCATCGTCGCCTTCGGAATTGGGATAATTCTATCTGGGACTTGTTGTGGAGGAAAATCTCTGAACTGAAGAAAAACCATATTGGTCGTAACCGTATGGTCATCATTGGTTAAAGCGATAGCGCCACCATTTATCAGCTCTTGGATCTTCTTTTTCAAGACATAGCAGGCACTGGTAGGATGATTAATATATCTATGATAGATACAATATTTAGGATTGTCAGTTAGATTCACCTCATTAGGCTTTTTGGCTCTGGAATCTGAAGTTTACCACTTTTCACCAGACATTGAAATATCCCTGGGATATCACTTTCGTCAAAAGAGTATTCTTCCTTTGGTCTGGAAGATTCCTGATTATTTGACGTCGTTTTGTTCTTGGAAAGATTGACCATAAGAGTATCTTTTCCTTTCACATTACGATTGCCAGGATTATTACCAGGATTACTTTTCTTCCTTTTATCTTCTGAAGCGAAAATCATCCCGTGTTCACGAGCCAACCTACCATTGGTCTCGGCAGAAACTGTTGCTATGATAAACGAAGCCCAATCTGTGAATTGGGAACCTGTGAAGACAGCAATGGATGGTCGCAGATTCATCTTGCATGTATCAATCAACGCTGAATCTGGCATACCAGGAGGCATCTTTAGAGTAGCCTGTCGAAAACGTTCAATGAACGTCCGAGTATCTTCTTTCTCCTTTTGTTTGATTTCTATCAAGGAGGATATGTTCATGTCCATACCTCCTTCATAGAAGCGGGAGAGAAACATTGCCTTGAATTCGTCAAAAGACGAAATAGAGTTATCGGGTAAGCTACGATACCAGTCGTAAGCTGAACCCGTCAGGCACCCGATGAACACTCGAGTGAGAAGAGCATCATTTTTCTGTAAGTGTACAGTCATAATATCAAAGTAATTGATATATTGACTGGGAGATGCTTTTCCATCGAATAAAACCATGGATTGCGGCTTGAACTTCGGTGGAAAGGGTACATCATTCCAATGAGGAGGATAAGGTTGCTTAATCCCTAACCTCTGGAGCTGATCTTTGTGCCTCAAAACTTCAAACTGTGCTTTGAGTTCACGCACTGCTTGAATGGCTTCACTGGTTTGAGGAAGCACATTTGATTGAATAGTCGTTGGATGTACCATAACCCCCACTGGAGGTGGTACATCTTCTGGAATGATGGGATCTGGAGATGCAGAATTTTGATTAACAGCAGGCTCTTGAATATTCAAAGGTATATCAGCCCCTTGACTATCTTGAGTTTGTGCTGCTACTGGTACCGGAGTTATTACTGTAGGTTGAGCAGTTTGCTGATTCAAAATTATCTGATGCATGCTTTGCACCATATTAAGCATGTCTTTCAATGATTGCTCCACGGCAGTGAGACGTTGTTCCGTATTAGCAGATGACGTCTCTGGTTCATCTCCAACAGCGTAGGATTTAACCTCTCTTGAAGATATAGAGGGATTAGTATAGAAGTATGAATCCACACTATCGGTTTCAGACTCAAAAGATTGAGTACCCCCAGCTTCTGAATCAGAAGTCTGCAATTGTCTTTGTCTTCTTGATCGAGTATTCTGATATACTCCTTCAAAGGAATCAAGAAGCCTGTTGAACTGTTGTTGACCTGGGGTTTGGGACATATTCCGTCTTGGATGTTGTCCTCTGTTAGTATGAGATGCCATGTTGACTGACACATATGACAGCTCATGTTCTTGGTCTTCAGCTTGATGTTGAGGCGAGTTAAAACTTAAACGATCAAAAACTGACCGTTTTGAAGCCGAACAACAACAGTTGATCACAACCTGGTGATATTCACAATAATGTTTTTCTTGGGGGAATATTACCGAAGATTGTCTGTTCTTACGTTTTTGCATTAGCAATTCACGTAAATCAGAAGGAACAGATGGAGTATTCTTCTTTATTACATTTGGGGTAGAACAACGTTTAGTCCCTTGTGTATAAAGAAGATTACTGGCTGCATTCGCAGAACCAAACTGTACATTTTTACGCGTTTGGAGTTGTGTGCGTAAATCTTAAGATTTAGCACGAAGGACTCCATTTTCTTGGCGTGTAATTTGTAAGTTTGGTACTTTGCGTAAAGCAGTATAAGAAGGTTGTTGGTGTAGGACAGAAGCTTTACCAACGACATTTTTACGCTGCACACGTTTAGGTACATTCACATTAGATGTGCAAACATCGTTATGAATTTTATCTACACTGTCAAAGATAGGAGACTTACCTTTACGCGTGGAGCGTAAAAATTGATTATCTACCACGTCACAGACGGGAGATTTTGCTTTACGCGAGGAGCGTAATTTATTTGGGCCTACACGTCACCGACGGGAGACTGATTCTTACACTCAGAAGCATAAACTTTAGAGTCTGCCCCATTACGAATGGGAGATTCATTCTTATGTACTGAGCGTAAAATTTGGTTCTTACCCACTGAGCGTAAAACTTGATTCTTACGCAGTGGGCGTGAAACCTGATTATCTTCACCGTTACAACCGGAAGATAAATCGTCACACTTTGAGTACAACTCTGAAGTAAGGACTGCCTCGTTAGGAACGGGAGCCCCCACGACAGGAGTGGGAAGAATTCCTTTGTCATCAGAAGCAACAGAGAGATCAGAAACTACTTTGGATTTGGGAATCCAAACTTTTCGTGCTTTGCGAGACTTTTGAACATTGGAGTGGCGAGAACCACCCCCAGTTCGGAGCATTTCTTCATAGGCAGTCTGGTCGAAGTGCACAACCAGAGTCTTCTTGGTCGAACCGACCGAAATATCATCATATTGAGCAATCGCCTCCTCGTTAGAGGAGAAGGTCATCCCCAGCAGAGTCGCCATTTTTGTTTCACTTAACAAAATGCCTTGGAGAAATTGGCTTTTGAAAATAAAACGAAAAAAAGTACAAGAAGTACAAATTTGATTCTGGGAATGTATTGCTATGGAAGTCTGATCTGTAAATGATCACTTTGTTCCTTGGACCATACGATGATGATGAAGATCACTGCTTGAAGTAGAACAACTTGGAAGAACTAAGTCACCAGAAAGGTATCGACGCACTTGGACACTGATGGCGAGGCCGAATGCTTTCCTGCTTTGCTTCACTCTGTTCTGAAAGAAAAGTTGAAGAAGAATGCTCTGGAGAATCAAAATCTCGAAGTTCTGATCTCTGTATTCTCTCCTGTCTCTCTGTCCTTTTCTTCCTGTCTTATGAGAATAAAAAGTCTATTTATAGACTTGGGCTCTGGTGCGTAAAAACTCAGCAAAAGTTCCGCCTTTACGCTAACAACCGCCACCCATGATCAAAGTCATCCTCTGTATACGTTGACACGTGTCCCATTAATTTAGTAAGAATAGGATGCACGTACACACGTTCTTCGGGATGTGTGGCATAAAAGCCACGTAGGCAAACCACGTTCCAAATTGATCAGAAAGAACAGGGCGTAAAAATAGCCTCAATGTACTCTGAGCGTAAAGCAATAGATTGAGCGTAAAGTAGCTTTGACGTAGACTTCCCGTGTAAAGTGGTTGTTAAATAACCTTGAGCGTAAAAATAGCTAAAATAGACTTTACGCACACGTCAACTGTTGAGCGTAAAAGCTCGTATAGTCCTCGTGCGTAAAAGAAGCCGTAGTGTGAGCGTAAAGTAGCTCAATCCACACACTAAACGACAACATTGGTCTCTGTGTAAAACAAATCCCTTTGAATTTTGTGATATATGCCATCATTAATATCTTCATGTCAGAGTTTGCATTAAATGTAAGACTTGACAGCTTTGTCCAGCGTAAAAGTGGTTGCTCTGTCCTTGGCGTAAAATCATGGGTGTATACTCGAGCGTAAAATGATCAGCCTTCTTAGGCGTAAATTGATTAGCCTAGTCTTGGGCGTAAAGAAATTACCCGTTCTGCTAGGTGTAAAGCAGATCACTTATGAATGAGATGACTCTTTCTTTGAAGCACTTTTTACGCTCCTACATTTCCCAGTGTCAAAACAAGGAGAATGAACATTTTTCGTGTAATTTAAACGGAGAATGGCATTCTCCGTTTGAATTAACACGGAGAATGTCATTCTCCGTTTAATTTTAAACGAATTAAGAATGTCATTCTCCGTTTAAAAGTAAACAGAGAATGGCCTTTTTTTTCTTATATCAATGGATAACAGTTAACAGAAACCTAATTTATTGTTTATGTTTTGTTTTTTTTGTTATTTTGTAGCAAAAAGCACTGTCAGGAATAAGGAATCTAGACTTTTCCGTGCTACTTTCAAAACAACGCTAGATCATATGGAGGTTGTCACTATAAATGGTGGCCGTTTACCTGTGCCAGTTAATGAATCTTTAAAGAATACCGGTTTCTGGAATTTAATCGAGGTATTCTACAAAAACAGAGTTGAGACAAAAGAATTGGCGATGGCAACAGAAGGTCTTGATAACTTGATAGGAACCTACAGGGAAGACGAAGATGGTGTGGGTTACTTTCAGTTGAGCAACACTGTCCGAATCGTGCCAAGCGTCGATGATGTGGCAACCATCTTCGGTCTACCGCTTAAAGAAGAAAGCGAGACTGATTTTAATTACAAAAAATTGATAATGGAGATACAGAAACAGCCACCACCACCAGGATCTTATAGCCTGTGTATAACGTATTTTACAAGGTTGCTGGCTAATTCCAAGGGCACACAAGCAAAAGTCACTAACCAGGAAGTGAAAGATAAGTTCTTCCAATTATTAGAGCGGCTTCGTAGCGGAGATAAGACTGCTAATCCAGATGATTTGGCCAAGCTGTTGATCTTCCACTTGTGCTAAACTGTATTCTTCACAAAATCTGGCGGTTCAAGTTTGTCGTACAAATTCTTCGCCTTGGTGGACAACATAGAAGTTATCAATAGTATATGCTGGACAAGGTTAATATTGGAATATGTCATGGATAGCATAAAGAGGAGTACAAGTAAATGTACGGGAAGGAATTACTCTGATGTTTACTCCAAAATGGAAGGTTGCATAATATACTTCCTATATTGGTTTGTAGAACATACTACCCTTGTTGAAAGGAAGTTTGACCCAATTCCAGATTACCCAAGATTTTTCACATGAGATAGGTACACAACCTCAACCTTCCTCAAGACCGAATATCTCATGGAAATAAATTCTCCGTACATATTCGAAAACTTGGTCATATCTGTTGGGCAAGAAGGAGGACATATGGAAGGTGAGCAACCTCTACAAGAAGAAGTTACACAAGAGGGAAGGGGAGAGACAGGGGAAGAAGGTCCACTTGGGGCTGAGGTTGCTGCTGAACAAGTCGAAATCAACGACACGATGGGTGGCTTGGCACATGAACTGGAGGAATTGAGAAGACAGAATTATGATATTCTGGCACAGAACGAGAAGCTCCTTGAAAAGATTAAAGAGCTAGAGACACAACTCCGTGCAGTCAACGCTGATACGGAGAGCTCGGCGCATGAATTAGAGGAAATCAAAAGACAGAATTCTGATATGCTTGCACAGAACTGTGGACTCAAGGAAAAGATTCAAGAGCTAAATGCACAAGAAGCCCATCAACGTGCAATCAACAACACGATGGAGGGTTCAGTGAAGCAATTGGAACATTTGAGATCACAGAACTCTGACCTTTTTGCTGATAATTCACAGCTCAACGACAGAGTTAAAGAGCTAAAGGCACAAGGTAAAATCTTCTCTTTTTTAAATTTGTGATTTGTAATTCTCCATGTTTTATTGCAGTAAAATAACCATTCTCCGTGTTATGTTACAGGAGAATTGTCATTCTCCGTGATATAGTTACGGAGAATGGTCATCCCCATGTGTTATAATACTGGGATTGACCATTCTTCGTTTCAATTTACACGGAGAATGGACATTCTTCGTATTAGAAACACACAGAATGACATTCTCCGTTTTAACTTACATGGAGAATGTCATTCTCCTTGTTATATGTAGGAGAATGATAATTCTCCGTGTTTAATTACACAAAGAATTTATATTCTTCGTGTTAGATTAAACGGAGAATGGTCAATCCCATTGTCACATGGGCATAATCATTCTTCGTGTTAATTAATACGGAGAATGGACATTCTTCGTGTTAATTACGCATGAGATTTTACATTCTTCGTTTTATTTAGCACGGAGAATTTCATTCTCCGTGTCATTTAATACGGGAATGAAAGTGTTCAAACACATGAAACGGAGAATGATCATTATCCGTATAAATTGAAATGGATAATGGTCATTCTCCGTTTTAAATGATACGGAGAATGAACATTCTCCGTCTTAGATACACGGAGAATGACAATCTCCGTGTTAATTAACACGGAGAATGGTCTTTTCCATTGTTAAAACTGAGAATGATCTTTACTTTTTCTATTTTTTAATTGACATCGTATCTTTCATTGATGTTTGTTTTATAACAGTGCAAATAACAGAGCAGCTGAGACAAGCAAATAAAAAGCTCGCTAATGAGAAAAGAGAGCTTCAAGAAAAGGTTGAATTGTTGAATAAAGAAGCGATTGAAAAGGATGCGACACAAGGTAAAATCTTCTTTTTTTTAAATTTGTGATTTATAATTCTCTATGTTTTATTGCAGTAAAATGGTCATTCTCCGTTTTATGTTGTAGGAGAATGTCCATTCTCCGTTTCAATTTACACGGAAAATGGACATTCTCCGTATTAGAAACACACAGAATGATATTCTCCATTTTAACTTACACGGAGAATGTCATTCTCCTTGTTATATGTAGGAGAATGACAATTCTCCATATTTTAATTACACGCAGATTTTATATTCTCCGTGTTAGATTAAACAAAGAATGGTCAATCCCATTGTCACATGGGCATGATCATTCTCCGTGTTAATAAACACGAAGAATGGACATTCTCCGTGTTAATTACGCATGAGATTCTACATTCTCCGTTTTATTTAGCACGGAGGATGCCATTCTTCGTGTCATTTAATACGAGAAGATTCTCCGTGTTAGATTAAACGGAGAATGGTCAATCCCATTGTCACATGGGCATGATCATTCTTCGTGTTAATAAACACGAAGAATGGACATTCTCCGTGTTAATTACGTATGAGATTCTACATTCTCCGTTTTATTTAGCACGAAGAATGTCATTCTCCGTGTCATTTAATACGAGAATGGTCATTTTTCGTGTAAATTGAAACAGATAATGGCCATTCTCCGTTTTAAATGACACGGAGAATGGACATTCTCCGTGCTAAATAGACGGAGAATAAATATTCTCCGTCTTAGATACACGGAGAATGACATTCTCCGTTTTAATTAACACGGAGAATGACCGTTCTCCGTGTTAATTAACACAGAGAATGGTCTTTTCTATTACTAAAATTGAGAATAATCTTTACTTCTTTTTTTTATTGACATCGTACCTTTCATTGATGTTTGTTTTATATCAGTGCAAATAACAGAGCAGCTGAGACAAGAAAATAAAAGGCTCGCTAATGAGAAAAATAAGCTTCAAGGGGAAGTTGAATTGTTGAGTAAAGAAGCCATAAAAAAGGATACAAAAATCACTGATCTTGAAGCCATAATTGATGCATTGCAGCCTACAGAGCCTCAACAAGTTCCTCAACAACAATCTGATGAAGTTGATGATCCAGAAGTACCCAAAAGAGGATTAGGAAGGGGGAAAAAGAGGACGATAAAACCATCAGCTGTAATATCGGGAAGAAAATAATAAAAAGGCAGAAGATTAATGACGATCCGAAGCCAAAACCTCAGCCCAAACCCATAAACAAAAAAAAACAATAAGAATGATGATTCAAAATCTAAAGAAGATGTCAGAATTGCAGAACTAATAAAGAATGGCAAAATACTCAGGGAATGCGAGGACCTCAGACTTTGGAATGAGGAAGATAAGGAGCTGCAGAAGCTTTACAAGGACCTCGTATTCTAAAACAAGATGACTCCACTGTATGTATTCTTCTATAATCCTTTCGTTTTTTTCACAATTATTTTTGACAATTTTTATTGATTTAATCTAACTGAACTAAATTTATGTGCAGTGATGTTGTATATTATTCTGCTGAAGGTAAAAATGAAGTTGCAGCTATCCTGACAGCAATAGACATGCAAGACATATTCAACAATCAAGACATGGAGGTTGGTATACTCAACATACTAATAAGCAAGATGAAACAAAATCAAGAAAAAGCAAGAAGTAAACACAATCAAGTTCACAAGTGGTACAAAATAAGTGGTCTGCATTTATGATGCCCCACACATTGGTAAGAATCAAAACTGAAACATCCCTCCTATTCATGTGTACACCGATGAAACTAACTAATGATATTCTGTCTTTATTTTTGGAAAATAATCCATCGTTCGCCAAGCTCATGAAAAAGAGGTAAAAGACGGTGTGTCACGACCCGCTCCCGAATAATCGAACACGAGTCGGACATGCCCAGCCTTCGTCGATGGACACGACGAAGTAAGCTGTACAATTCTAAGAAAAACTCCAAGATACATAATACATAACACAACATAGCTGCTATACACGTTTCCAGAAAAGATTTCCACAATCTATCAAGTCAATACAGTATTATCCGGAGACAAATTCGGTAACCAAAATAAAATTATACAATCCTGAATCCTCAATGTAATATACATGATACAACTCTAATAAACTAGAAAAAGATCTAATCTAGGGCACTGCAACTCTAAGTCCATCCTGAAACCCAACTCCACCATCTCTGGGATCTGACCCAAGGTGGTACCATATCCTCAATATACCTGCAACGTATCCTGTCAGGAAAAGAGCAAAGTACAATCTCGACAAGAAGCACTAAACAATGTAAACTGAAATGCATAAAAAAGAATCACAATATGAACTATGGTACAAGACAGGAATATAAAACTGTGGTACATGAATAATGATGAATCTATGTACCAGATCCTGAACAATGAACTATACTATCAGTGTAACATGCATTTGAAATAACTATCAGAGTATGTGACCGGCTGGATAAACAATGAACGATGATGGTACGACTTAGAGTCCCACGTGCACGATATGAGACCTAAGCTATTAGTCAATGCCTAGCTAAAGTAGGATTGGTCACGTATCTGTAGTATTTCTCCACCCCAATGTACAAGTAAAGAACACTGAATCAATGAACTATGAACAATGAACAATCGTGTGTACAACGTGTCAATATGAGAACATGAAGTAAGGTAGAAATACAAAGTAAATAGTTCGAGTCGGTGTACTTACCTTGCCTTCGTTGCACGAGAGTAGTAGAGCATAAAAGTTCACCTGTTATTTTGGTACAAGTTTGGTTATGATCTACAATATCAATTAGCTAACATGTTATCTGACTAACTTGCTAAATTAAAATAATTATGACTAACATTACTATTAACACCTATTCTAGTTTGCTATAAATAGACTATAATTTTAAATACTATGTCTAAAAAATTGTTTGTATGGAACAAATTAATTTAGTTTAAATTGAGATAAAACTATTTAACACTTTTTAAATATCAATTGTTCAAATATTAGTAAGTAAAGTTCTAGGAAAAATAGTTTTTAATACAAAAATATGCTAACAATATTTGTACTTAAAGTTCACCTTACAATAGGCTTATTCTATCTAGAAGTTTTTAAAGCAAACTTATCCTTATTATCTAATCTAAATTAGAAATGACTATAGCCCACGATTTAACAACTCCAGCTCTGCATCAATACCAAACTTACTACTACAGAAAGGCTACAGAGCAAAATACATAAATAGGAATTTAGATCTCTGTTAATGGTTACTCAGCAAGGCAGCCCTCTTCTAAATAAGCTCAACTTTTACCCATGCATTTGGTTCTTCAATCCAAACTCAGTTTCAACAAGCAATTATTTTAAGCATTGACTTCAGCTATAACTAAAAACTCCAAAACATACCATTGCTACTCCTCTTACTTATATTGTATGGCTCACCTATTGGTTCCAAACCCATCAACCTACCCATCAACCTGACATATACAGATCATAAAGAATACACATTTATTTGAGTATTCAAACACATCCAAGGAAAAGACCCATTACTCCTTCAGTTCACCCAGTCAATTTCAGAAATTAAATCCCTAGACATCCCAGCATCGAACAGCTAACTCCTAAATTTAAAATGCTAAGAAAAGAAAGGAAGCACAGATCAATCAATAAGAATTATTACAACCCAATTGAACTATCAAAACATGAATAGACCTGCAACTATACACCCCTCACCCGACACAAGCAAATCTGGACACAGCCGACATGTCCCAAACCAAAATCTCATTCAAACTATGCATACCCAAGTTTAGTACAAAACTTAACAAACTCAACCCCCTGCACTAGTCAAAATTCACACAAAACTCCCAGAATTTATACAACCAAATTGAAAGAAAAATCAGAATAGGAATTAAACAATCAACTAGAATAAATTCAAATAGAAATTATAAAACTCTATACAAAAGATAATCTGCATAATGTACGCGGACTACAACCCAGGTTTGATTATAGGTTTGCCACCGCAGTCAATCCCGACACCCGCAGAGTCCAAAACAAGACACAAATCTTGGATATGAACAAATGTTGGTCACGAATCCACGACTCGAACACGGCCTAATGCTGACACGAAACGAAACTGAATGTGATAATTCGAAATCATACAATATAATTTGTGACTCATAAAGAGTAAGAAATTTAGGGATTACCTGCAAAGAGAGGCCTGATACCAAGTACAGAGACAATTCAAGAGTTGGACACTTCTTTTTCGTGTCAGCTGCAATCCAGACCGATCGGAATATTCTATCACAAAGTCCAAATATCAGAAGGAACAGAGTGTCAGAGGAAAATTTGGAATCTCTTCTCAAGAAATTTCAAGAAATATTCACTTAGTCAAGAACACCCAGGTTTGGATCCAATTACCTACGAATTCTTCACTCCGGTCGTTGGGGAAGATCGACTCCAGAGAAGAAGACCACCACGCGAGATTCGATCGGATCTGAGAGTAGGATTTGAATCAACAATTGCATCAATAAATTTTGGGAGATGCCTATTGTCACGTCCCGCTCTCGTAGGAGCGATCGTCCTCGCTAAGGCGTGATGCCGCACGAGCCTAGATTGCGCTCGTGCAAGGCAGATTCCATAACGGCCGATTACAGCGGCGGCGACGGGGTCGTCGCACAGAAGTCCCAAGCAGATACATTGAATATACAGCAGAAATTTAGAACAAGAACACATGAACACAAGTCATTCAAAAGAAACTCTTTTATTGATATTGAATACAAGATTACATTTGTGGGCGCAAAGCCGAATTAAAAGTCTCTCGTGCTCACTTTTCTCTCATTTACAATTCACTCTGCTCTCTCTCATCTCTCGATATAATGTTTGATGTCAGCGAAAGCTTCGGAAGGCGATGTCCATACATTATGTCCTGTATAAGTCTTCAATCCACGCGGCCGCACGCATCGAATCGCCAAGGAACTCCGTGCCTCGACGCATCCAAGCGAGCTCCGTGCCACGAGCTTCTACCTGTGCCTGCACATGAATACTGTGTGGGTGTCAGTACTCAACTGTACTGGTGGAGTGAGCTTCTCGCCCACCCATACATAACCGACATGTTCATTTACTTTGTGCAGCTTAAACCCTTTCGATTGTCTTTCTAGTCTTGCCTTAGGATCAGTTTTAAGACTTGACGTCTAACCAACTCGTTACGCGACGACATAGTCGTGCTATCATGCCAACGTATATTCCGATCGAGGCAGTGCCTCATCGCCTAGGTACTTGACCAAACTTTAACTCGGGACGGCAGGGTCGTGTCATATTCTATTCGTAACTTAGCATGTTCGGGACAGTGCTTCGCCGAGGAGCAACTTATGCGCACTCGGCCGTGCCAAGAGTTTTTACTTAAACTCAAGCCCACTAGACCAATTCTCGTGCTAGCGACGTCAAGGGGGAACGACTCGTGCAGGTCGTGCCTCTAGACTTTGATTAAACTTGTCCGTGCTTCAAGATTGAGGCCGCGCCTCGCAACATATCAAGACTTATCATGCTGCCGCCTTGCGGCCCTTCTATTCGACTCTTGAACCAACTTAGACAAGACTTGCCAAACCTAGCATCGATCTCATGGACATCCCGATGCCAATCTATCGTGCCAAGCACGGTGCCTATGCTACAGCCCAGTCTTAGGCCCAGACCTTGTGTTACCGACTAGACCTGCATTCAAGCTCTAGACCCAAATCCAAAGGCATACACGCGGTGTGCCGCTATTTCCGACACATCTATATGAGTGGTCACTAGCAATTTCAAACTATCTTGGACATGGCTCGTGGGATATCGACCTGTACCTACACGGGTAGCTAGCCCGGTGGGGTCGAACTCTCCCATGCGGTCATCCAGCATCCTACTTTGAGCCACACTCGCTTCCTCCGGGCCGAATGATCCCGGTGCCCCGGTGATCACTCGAGAAGACTACACCTTGTCGACAAGTTGCCCAATGACCATGCATACTCGATCTATCCAGTCCTTTCTCAACATGACCATGCATTCCTTCTTTCTATCGAGACTTAACGAGACTCCCAAGCCGCGGGACCGATCTCGTGTGCGGGACATATCAAGACTTAGCGAGACTCCCAAGCCAGGGGATCGATCTCGTGTGCAGGACATATCATGAGTTAGCGAGACTCCCAAGTAGCGGGACCAATCTCGGCGACAACCAGTCGCGTGGACTTCTTTTGTTCGTGGCAAGCTTTTCACTAAACCGATCGTAACTCGTGCCTTAGACAGGCCTGGTTCTATAGGCGATGCTAACGCTCAAGTCATATACTTATACGACGAGCCTTGTTCTCAAGGGACTACGCGACTTGACAACCGCAGATAGAGCGGGACAGTGCTAGAAATGGCTTCGATAGCCCAGCATAACTCTTGTCTAACTTATTCGGGCAACGACTCGACGAGCAAGGACTACGTCGAGCTCCGCGTCGAGGGAACGTGCTATGCACGGGGTCGACTTGAACAACCAAGTTCGTGCCTAGACTTAGCCAACGAGCCGTGCAAGACGACTTAACTTACGGGACGTGCGAAGGCTATGCCAAGCCTTGCGGGATAGGACCGTGCATGCTTTATTAGCATTCATGCGGGCGACGCCTAGGGCTTAGGCTGATTCGAGTGTTGGAGCAAAACGACGGGACCGTTCATGCTTCACCAAGTATTCACGCAGGCGACGCCTATGACTTAGGCTATTTCAAGTGTCGGGGAAACTTAACAACTTAAGCCAACTTCCTTCTCCCAAGCCACGGGATCGAAGGATCGAGTGTCATTTGAAAGCACGCTGAGCCGACTTCTATGTTGACCGTAGGACCATTTTCCATATTCTAGGACATTCCGACCCGACGGGATTATTCCCTTAGCTATGTGCGTTCGTAGCTTTTAGATTAGCCTACTTGTGCAAGTTGAAAACAAGCGAGTTATTAAGTGAAGGCTAAGATGAAGTGAGTTTACCGAAACTCCCCCACCTGTGCGAGGAGTCACCTCGGACGAGCGAGCCTTCGAGCAACCGATGCAAGGCTAAGTTTCAACGCCGTCGGCGTTACGATTCCTCCGATTGACTCTGCGGGACAGGGCACTACAACATACACCACTCAGAACAAGTTTTGTCCTCGAGACTTTCCTGAAGGCAAGCCATCCTACCATTTCTATGTCCAAGACTTAATCGTATACACTCCGCCTACGTGTTTCTTTGATTCCGAGCCACGCTCGCACTACTCTCAGTCTTTCCTTCAACACGATTTCGAATTCTCGACACTCTTCCATTCCCCAAGTCTCATTTCTATTCAACGTATCACTTGGCTGGATCGTACACGCATTCCAGGCGTCCCCAAAATACCTACATTCAGCCAAGCCGCATGATAGAGAATTCGTCATTCTCACTCGAGTCGCATCGTGCACATACTCAGGCATCCCTGAAATATATGTATGTCGGCCGAGTCTCGTGAGCAGGGTTTCCTGTTCGTGATTCACGCTATCCATCCATGCCAATCCTCAAGATCAATCTTTTGATTGCTGACACTTGAAACAGGGCATCTCGCCTAACCGCTAGGCCAATCTTTTCGAGGCTAAGTCAATGTCAGGATTGGAATCATAGTTCCCCAACAATAATGCCAACACTAACCCCAATCCTAGAGTCAAACCAAAGTCGATAGTACGGGGTTTTCTACCCGAGCTTATGTCACTCAGATTTCTAAACATCGAGCATGATCGTCTATTCACATCCGTGCATTCGTTGCGCGTATTCGAATCCATTCAAATCATCAATTCTAACCAATTAATGTATTCGATCACGAGATCGTCTAGCTCGACAATACGTTGTGTCCCAATCTCACGCGAGTCCGATTATCCATGGTGGTTCATGAATCACCATACAACGCACCCGTGGAATAATCATTCTCATAGGGGCGTAACTTTTGTTTGAGTTTAGACTAACTCATTTTCGATACGCGGATTGGACCTACTCAATCCTCAAGTTCAATTCTTCAAGCACACAAATCCATTCTCGAGTCACCTTCGCGTTAAACCACAAATCAAAGAACACAAATTGTCACGCCAAGTTAGTTCAATCACCCCCGCTGTATGAATCACCATACCAGCGCTCACGTGGAGTGATCGCTCTAATCGGTACGATGCATGTGCGAGGTTGGGGTTACGCTCGCATAAGACAAGAATGTCAAAGTTGTGGTTATCGACGAAGCAAATCCAAACATTTCATTTCCATCCAAGTCAAGATTTCAGTTCGATAGTCAGTTTATAATTCGTTCAACTAGGAAATCCTCGAGCCAAGTTTATCTCTTTCTTCGATACATTTCAATATCCCGAGTATAGCATCCATCGGAATAATGACATTTGCACGATCGTCATTCGCCGAGTCAGAGTACCCCCGAGTTATTGCATATCGATCTTTGATACGCCTTAATACCATCGACGATATGCGGAACCTGACGATCTTCCTTTGCAACCAATTTCGAGTCGTGCGACTGATGCTATTGTCTGAACTGGATACTTCACAATTTTTTCGATATTCAAGATCAAGTTTGGTCGCTATTCCTCAAGCTCGTTTCAAGATCGTTGTTCGAAACTCAAGTCACATTTTATTTGCATCAATCCGATATCGTACGCGCGATCCTCTAAGTTTCCTCGATCAAGACCATTCATTTTCATTCATCGTTTTGAATCACGTTGATATCGTTTTCTAACTCGCGTTGCCTATTCGCAAGTTGTCCGAATGAGATGCTCGTTCGGGACATTCGAAGTCACGATCAACTAAGCGTGACGCGCTCTAAGGCTTTGCGCGATCGCATCGCTTGTCGACATACTCTTACGATCCGTAAATCCTTTAGTCTCGCTCAAACAATTTCTATGACGTCCATACACCACTCAAATTCGAGCCATCCGATCTAGCCCACAATCACGTTTGCATCATTTGCTAAGACATCCTTCGGATTCGTTCGACGAATCCCTAGCGTAATCGCTTACGTCGTATCGATGTACTAAGTTGTTCGCCCTATTTTCTCGAAATCTAAGTCAATCCTCCGTGTACGCCTAAGCGTTAACTTGATAGCGTTCCTATCGATAGACACTCTAAGTGCAGCTTCGCTCCCGACCGAGCGGTACTTGATATCGCTTGCAACTCGTTTGTACCAAAAGTCAAGGTGCGCGATACGCAACGCAACTTAGCCAAAAGGCCGTGCGCATGGCTATCCCGTGCGGACTATATTTGAGTTTGCACGCTCAATTGCTAGGGTCAACGCATGACTAGTTAGGCACGCACGCGACATGTTAACTTAGCATGTGTTCTCTATCGAGTCAAGTTTAACATCGTTCGGCACAAAGGCCAACCGATGTATTCGGCGATAGCCTACCGATACGTTTGGTTGAATGCTTGTACGAGCTTTTGAAAATATTTAGACTTATTGTATGGACATGCCGAGGGACAATCGAGAGAGAGCGCATACTTATTTTCCAACGACGAGCTTTCAAAACTGAAAAATTCGACGTGAAGTCCAAGGACGTAAAGCCGTGCTCTGATACCATTATGTCACGCCCCGCTCCCGTAGGAGCGATCATCCTCGCTAAGGCATGATGCCGCACGAGCCAAGATTGCGCTCGTGCAAGGCAGATTCCATAACGGCCGATTACAGCGGCGGCGACGGGGTCGTCGCACAGAAGTCCCAAGCAGATACATTGAATATACAGCAGAAATTTAGAACAAGAACACATGAACACAAGTCATTCAAAAGAAACTCTTTTATTGATATTGAATACAAGATTACATTTGTGGGCGCAAGGCCGAATTAAAAGTCTCTCGTGCTCACTTTTCTCTCATTTACAATTCACTCTGCTCTCTCTCATCTCTCGATACAATGTTTGATGTCAGCGGAAGCTTCGGAAGGCGATGTCCATACATTATGTCCTGTATAAGTCTTCAATCCACGCGGTCACACGCATCGAATCGCCAAGGAACTCCGTGCCTCGACGCATCCAAGCGAGCTCCGTGCCACGAGCTTCTACCGGTGCTTGCACATGAACACTGTGTGGGTGTTAGTACTCAACTGTACTGGCGGAGTGAGCTTCTCGCCCACCCATACATAACCGACACGTTCATTTACTTTGTGCAGCTTAAACCCTTTCGATTGTCTTTCTAGTCTTGCCTTAGGATCAGTTTTAAGACTTGACGTCTAACCAACTCGTTACGCGACGACATAGTCGTGCTATCATGCCAACGTGTATTCCGATCGAGGCAGTGCCTCATCGCCTAGGTACTTGACCAAACTTCAACTCGGGACGGCAGGGTCGTGCCATATTCTATTCGTAACTTAACATATTCGGAACAGTGCTTCGCCGAGGAGCAACTTATACGCACTCGGCCGTGCCAAGACTTTTTTCTTAAACTCAAGCCCACTAGACCAATTCTCGTGCTAGCGACGTCAAGGGGGAACGACTCGTGCAGGTCGTGCCTCTAGACTTTGATTAAACTTGTCAGTGCTTCAAGATTGAGGCCGCGCCTCACAACATATCAAGACTTATCACGCTGCCGCCTTGCGGCCCTTCTATTCGACTCATGAACCAACTTAGACAAGACTTGCCAAACCTAGCATCGATCTCATGGACATCCCGACGCCAATCTATCATGCCAAGCACGGTGCCTATGCTGCAGCCCAGTCTTAGGCCCAGACCTTGTGTTACCGACTAGACCTGCATTCAAGCTCTAGACCCAAATCCAAAGGCATACACGCGGTGTGCCGCTATTGCCGACACATCTACATGAGTGGTCACTAGCAATTTCAAGCTATCTTGGACATGGCTCGTGGGATATCGACCTGTACCTACACGGATAGCTAGCCCGGTGGGGTCGAACTCTCCCATACGGTCATTCAGCATCCTACTTTGAGCCACACTCGCTTTCCCCGGGCCGAATGATCCCGGCGCCCCGGTGATCACTCGAGAAGACTACACCTTGTCGACAAGTTGCCCAATGACCATGCATACTAGATCTATCCAGTCTATCCAGTCCTTTCTCAACATGACCATGCATTCCTTCTTTCTATCGAGACTTAACGAGACTCCCAAGCCGCGGGACCGATCTCGTGTACGGGACATATCAAGACTTAGCGAGACTCCAAAGCCAGGGGACCGATCTCGTGTGCGGGACATATCATGAGTTAGCGAGACTCCCAAGTAGCGGGACCAATCTCGGCGACAACCAGTCATGTGGACTTCCTTTGTTCGTGGCAAGCTTTTCACTAAATCGATCGTAACTCGTGCCTTAGACAGGCATGGTTCTATAGGCGACGCTAACGCTCAAGTCATATACTTATACGACGAGCCTTGTTCTCAAGGGACTACGCGACTTGACAACCGCAGATAGAGCAGGACAGTGCTAGAAATGGCTTCGATAGCCCAGCACAACTCTTGTCTAACTTATTCGGGCAACGACTCGACGATCAAGGACTACGCCGAGCTCCGCGTCGAGGGAACGTGCTATGCACGGGGTCGACTTGAACAACCAAGTTCGTGCCTAGACTTAGCCAACGAGCCGTGCAAGACGACTTAACTTACGGGACGTGCGAAGGCTATGCCAAGCCTTGCGGGATAGGAACGTGCATGCTTTATTAGCATTCATGCGGGCGACGCCTAGGGCTTAGGCTGATTCGAGTGTTGGGGCAAAACGACAGGACCGTTCATGCTTCACCAAGCATTTACGCAGGCGACGCCTATGACTTAGGCTATTTCAAGTGTCGGGGCAACTTAATAACTTAAGCCAACTTCCTTCTCCCAAGCCACGGGATCGAAGGATCGAGTGTCATTTGAAAGCACGCTGAGCCAACTTCTATGTTGACCGTAGGACCATTTTCCATATTCTAGGACATTCCGACCCGACGGGATTATTCCCTTAGCTATGTGCGTTCGTAGCTTTTAGATTAGCCTACTTGTGCAAGTTGAAAACAAGCGAGTTATTAAGTGAATGCTAAGATGAAGTGAGTTCACCGAAACTCCCCTACCTGTGCGAGGAGTCGCCTCGGACGAGCGAGCCTTCGAGCAGCCGATGCAAGGCTAAGTTCCAACACCGTCGGCGTTTCGATTCCTCCGATTGACTCTGCGGGACGGGGCACTACACCTAGATCTAAAGGAAATTCCAAACGAACTCACCTCAAGTCGTCGGTTGCGACGTTGGAACGAAGGAGTTGCGGAGAGACGAGATCAAATCGGAGAAGAGGAAGCGGTCGCCGGAGATGCTGTTCTACTCGATGTCACTACCGGATGCACCGCCTAACCGTCGCGGCCGGAGGTAAAGTCGCGCCTAAACGCTGCTCTGCTCGTCGTCGCTCCAGAGGAGAGCAGTATCTACTCGCCGGCGGCAGTGATGTCGATCGCCACCGGCCGGAGAGAAATGGTCGGGAGGAATTTGGGAAAGTTGCTGGTTCTCTAGTTCGAGAGAGAGAGAGAGAGAGAGGAGAGAGAGAGAGAGAGAGAGAGAGAGAGAATGATTAAAGAAATCAATTTTTAGATCATAAATAAAGAATGGGGAATTACACATAAGCCCCTCCACCCAAATGGAAATTTACACAAAAGTCCCTCCCATTTCATAAATTGCAAGAATACCAAAAATTCAGTTAGAAAATTGGTTGCAAGTTGTTATGGGTTGTTACAAATGGAGGAAAACTAAATTTGTACAAAATTTGAATTGCTCCTTTTAAAATCATTAAGAAAAATTATTTTAATAAGAAAACTAATTAAATATTTATTATATCTATAATAACTTAACAGTCAAAAATATTTTAAACCACGTCATGATACTAATCGAAATTAATATTCCATAAACAACCATAAAATAAAATATTACTAAATTATAAAATCCCAGAAAAATATAAAATTTTAATAATTCGAAAAAGCGGGGTTACACGGTGTCATTCAAACTTTCAAAACAGATGTCGAAGACCTAATCATGGGTTTACAGGACGACATAGAGTGGCTATTCATGCCACTCTTTAATGAAGAAAAATTATACTATACGCTCCTGACATTCAACTTCAGCTCGTACGAGTGGGCACACTACAACTCCTTGGTGCAAAACACGTACGAATCGGGCAAGACAGATGCAGAATTCTTGAGGGAGGTCTTGGAGCCTATCATCAGAAGAAAAATTAAGATGATGAGGGGAAAATGCAAGACGATGATGGAGTATGAGAGCACAGATATGATTTTTCATTCAAACTGTCCACAACAAGAAGGACCCAACTGCCTCTTGTATACGACATATTTATGAAGTACTTGATGATTACTCCCTTCGAAATACCAACAAGAGAAAATGACGATGAAATTCACAATAAGATTAGAAAAGTTAGGTTGGCATGGGTTAAGAGGTTGCTTAAAAGTCCAAATGTAGATTGTGAACACATTGTGAAAATGATAAAGTCCTAAGAACTTTATATCACACTGTTCTGTATATATAAAAATATAGTTATATTCTTCTGTGTCTGCATCTTTTGTTACATCTGCTCTGTCTTATATTACATTGTTCTGTATATATGAAAATGCAGTTATATTCTTCTGTGTCTGCGTCTTTTTGTTACATCTGCTGTCTTGTATTACAATATTCTATATATATCATTTTTTAATGACCATTATGTGTCAAGTTCACAATAAGGAATGACATTCTGTGCCAATATCCGTGTTAATAACACGGAGAATGCCATTCTCCGTGTTAAGTTACACGGGAATGACCGTTCTCCGTGTTATTGAGTACGGAGAATGGTCGTTCTCCGTGTTAAATAATACGGAGAATATTCTTTGTCCGTGTACTTTAGAACGGAGAATGGCCATTCTCTGTTGTACTTATGAGGAAGGAATATTCTCCGTGCTAAATAACACGGAGAATGGTCATTCCAGTTTTAAATGCTGAGGATGGCCATTCTCCGTTTAATTTAACACGGTGAATGCATTCTCCGTATTAAGTAACACGGAGAATGGTCATCTCCATGTTAAAACACAGAGGATGGCAATTCTTCGTTTAAATAACACGGAGAATGTCATTCTCCGTGTAAGTAAGACGGAGAATGGCATTCTCCGTGTCAAGTAGCACGGAGAATGGTCATTTTAGTTTAAAACCGAGGATGGTCATTCTCCGTGTTATTAACACGGAGAATGTCATTATCCGTATCATATAACACGGAGAATGGTCATTCAGTGTAAAAACACGGAGAATGGCATTCCCATGTAAGAATGATGGAGAATGACCATTATGCATTCAAAAAATATGAAACAGTAGATATAATGACTTCAAATCGTACCATTGATATCAAAAATGTAAGAAATGTATTAAAAAATAGTTTTATAAAAGAAAGATATATGTATATGTATTAACGAGGGGACGCTGCCTCCTCGACCACCGTAGAAGTACGGGGGGAAGAGGGCAAGTGCTGCGATTGTGATTACCTAATCAAGGCAATTATGGCACCTCATCTTCCTCTTCTCTTTTCCTTGTTTTCATAATTGCTCTTATAACGGTCCGCCTTTGGCCGGCCAGGACCCCGTTTCGTAACATGGGTAGAACAATCAGTTGAATTATTTTAAACTATTTTCCAAAATCTGGAACTGGACGAATAGTACATAAATATAGATTCTGGTAGAAATCTGATGACCAACTGCTCCACAAAATCGTAGACGGATTTGTCTTAACCAATCTGATGCATTGGATTGCATGGCTGTATGGAATCCATATACCTTCCATCTACGACAACTACAATGCCAATCAAGAGATTCCCAAGTGGGAGGAAGTATCCATTACCTCAAACTCGAAATTACCAGACGATATACCTTATAAGACATGCCATCATCTGTAAGCTGCTTCAGCAATTCTCGGCATATGGAGTCAATATGTTATTGAAATCACTTGCATCCTTGTGGCGATCCGAAATTATTCATCATCTTCACTCGGATGACATTTACAAGTGCTGAAATAGGCATTTTCTTCTCAGCCTTTATCCATGAATGAATAACTCTGCACAACTAGAAACAACCTTGCCGTATCTACATCCCGAGAAGAATGCATTTGACCAATTTTCAGGCTTTTGTTATCCATCAATTTCATAACATGACACAAAATTCAGATCATAAAATCTTCTTAATTGCTTGTTTATACCCACCTTTATACAGGGAAAAAGTAATTAATAAAGATGGAAATCAAGGAACAAGCACATGAAAAAATGGGAGCCATTCTCCGTTAATTAACACGGAGAATGCCATTCTCCGTGTATTTTAAACGGAGAATGACACGGAGGTGACAATGAAAGTGTTAAAACGCATGAGAATGATCATTCTCCTTGTTAATAACACGAGAATGTTATTTTCGTGTTAAGTGACACGGAGAAGGTTTTCCAAGTGTTAAAACGTATGAGAATGACCATTCTTCGTGTTAGAAACATGGAGAATGCATTCTCCGTGTTAAATCACGGAGAATGGTCATTCTCCGTGTTTGAGAACGCATGAGGATTGTATTCTCCATTCTAAATACACGGAGAATGGAATTATTCGTGTTAAATGACACGGTGAATGTCATTCCCGTGTATTTTTAAAACGGAGAATGACATTCTCGTTCTAGGCAACACGGAAAATACTATTCTCCGTGCTATTTACACGAAGAATGTTCATTCTACTTTGTTAAATGAGGAGAATGCACAGAAAAGCCTATATCTGTCTCATTTACACACAAAGAGT